>JAPWDM010000005.1:42548364-42923364 GCA_035578155.1 Brachynemurus nebulosus
TATATAGAAAGCTAGACTACGTAATTTTTCAATTTATTTTGCTTGACACAGTTAAAACAAACATGAATGTGAATGTGAAAGGATCTATAAGGTTAAGATAGGGTTTGCAGTCATAGAGAGGTATTTTCAAAATAAGTTATGATATCGGTGAGTAATGAATATACCATTGGCACATATTCAGCCTCTGATATTTCTCCGTTCTTGAGATAATTGAGCACATATATTATGCCAGAGCGAGTATTTTTGGAAAAATTTTTTAAATCAAAACTATGACAGCCATACAAATAAATCCAAAACTGTTTGTTAGATAATACGTTGCTCCGTATACGTTGGATAAATAGAACTCCAGATATGTCAATCCACTTTGAAAAATGAAATTTCAAGAAAAATGCATTTTAAGTTTTGAAACCAGATACCTGAACCTACGGTATTAAAATGGTTGTAACTTCGTAAATTTTCAAAATTATTAAATTTCCTTATGTGGACACATTCCAAAAGGACTATACTTTCAGAAAATAAAAAAAAAATCGTCTTTAAAAAATTCTACACTAGAAGATTGCGTTAAATATATCGTATCTGCAACAGCGCTAGTGAACACTATAATTTCTTAAAGTTTAATCGATGACTCCATTTGTTCTGGGCTCCATTTGTTTCACTTAAT
Source organism: Brachynemurus nebulosus (assembly GCA_035578155.1). Classification (NCBI taxonomy): domain Eukaryota; kingdom Metazoa; phylum Arthropoda; class Insecta; order Neuroptera; family Myrmeleontidae; genus Brachynemurus; species Brachynemurus nebulosus. Next base: position 42,549,026 of record JAPWDM010000005.1, read on the forward strand.
ATTTCACAATGTATTTACGGAATTTCGTATCCCCACATAGAGACCTTCGATGGTTAAAACTGAGAACCCCTGTATTTTTATATGCTTTTTATATCTAAGTATATAAATGTAATATTAGTTTTATAGTATTCTAACGTGAGTGAAAGGATATCAGGTGGACAGCGTATTTATCACTATATATTATAAACAACGTTAATAAAAATATTCAGGTGCAAGTTTCTAGAATTAAGTTATAAAATTTACATAAGAGACGAGCACATATGGAGTAGTAATAAACAAGTAAATTCACTAAAACGGTTTACTGATAAGTTCGATACACTTCTATTTATAGAGACCTATCAAGTTTATTACCAAGTAAAAAAAAAGAAATTGTTTGCCTAATAGGCTATAAATCTATATTATTCACCTAACTAGACAAAACATAAAAATTCATACTAAAAATAGTTTTACCTTTCTTAAAAATTCAACAAATTTTATAACTACTGTCTGAAAAATCTTTTCTAGAAAAATAAAATATTTTAGAATCTTTCTTAGAGTCTAAATTCAGTATTTATAGGGTCAAAGAAAATGAGCGTCTAGGTATACTTACCTAAGTATATCATACCCATACTTTACCGTGTTAAGGTAGTTGATCGATAAAACACTTTTTTCGAAGGATTTTAAGGTTGATTAGGTCGGAAACGCGGCGCGGTGCGGTTATTACATCATTAAGATCTTAGGGACGGTACCACGCCGCTCTATCGACCTAGTGGACGCACCTGCATTTATTCAGATGTATTTATCTCTGAGAGCGGAGAAAGGAGGTGAAAAACAATTTAATGAATACATGTTTCAGCACTTTTTGAAAATTAATCCTACAAAGAGTAAAATAGGGAATAAACGCAAAAAATGGGGGAGAGATCAAAGCTTACATTTTCAACGCCTACTATTCTAACGTCTCCCACAATGAGTCAGTTACTTTAGGAAATGTTCAAATATAACAGACTTATAGGAAATGTAGGCGTAGGGATTTTAATTTTCCAATACGAATAGGGAGGATACTTTCTTAAAGTCTACAAAATACTAGGTATTTTAAAAATATATAAAATTAGAATATTTTAAATCAACACACTTTTTATCTCTATACTAAATTCGTTGACACCTTCTTAAGGTAGTTGGCCGATAAAATGATTTTTTCAAAGGATTTTAACGAAGTTTCTCTAGATTCCTATTTATTTAAATCAATACCAATAATATGAACCCTTACCGAAAAAATAAGAAATAAAAATTATTTACCGTTTTTGAAATATAACTTATAAACACCATTTTACAACGTTTCTACAACGCTTTTTCAGCAATGTTTTTATATTGCTACAACATAAGCGCGCAGAAATTAAAAAATACAAGTTGTATACAAATATAATAACTGAAGAATATTAATACATTTAACTTTTGATAAAAGAAAATTTATTTTGGAGATATACTTTTGTACCTGACTATCTCAGAGCAACTACGTTAATAGACTTACTTTAGATTTTTAGTCTATGTTATATGCTTGAAGAAATGACCAATTAGTTTTTCAAAAATTTCAATTGTTCCTAAATAACTAGCCAAAGGGAGAAATAAAGAGGATTGATGAGTGAGTTTACCAATAATTTCAGCTTATGCTAAGAAAATAGGGGCAAAATATTTTAGCAAACTACCTATAACTAAACGCAGAATTCTTGAGGTATGAAAGTCCAACAAAAAGGAAAGATATATTTTTAGTAAGAGACATTTGTTACATTAAGAAGATAAAATACTTTTGCAATAAAGATGGATATAGGGTAATTACATCGAAACTCCCGCTATTAGTTTTTATGTCTCTCACTCAGGTAATATTGCACTGTATAAACATATACTACTACTTTGTAAAAAAAGTAATAGATCTTGAAATAGTTTGCTTATTTATATAGTAATATAATGATATACATACTTAAATACGTGATTTTAAATTAAATAAATAATATTAAGAAATTTAATAATAATAGCAACATTACAAAGGTAAATTTTTTGATTGCATTAGGTAGTTCAATAAAATTGAATACATTTAGTAATTAGGTATTTATAAACACGATTTTTTTTTAATGGTGTAGACCCTTACTTTCATTTATTTAACGGAGTACTGTAAAGTGGACTTTGATCGCTCAGAAACTTTGCATTTAGTTATAAAAGGAATTACCTTTACTAAATTATATAATTCACTCTTGCGAAGCAGCGGGTAACAGCTAGTAATCAGCTGTATTTTTTAATTTTTATTTTGATTGTATAACGTAAAAGCCCCTATACACGAACGCGTTCAGTACTCGAACAGTTTTAATATTCATCGTTTTTTTTTTTCAGAAATAACTTCATTAATATATATAAAATAACAAAACTGTTCGAGTATTGAACGTGTTCGGGTATGGGGGCTTTTTTCCTATCACAATTCTCTATTTCCTATATTTTCAAATACATCGTATATTTATACGTTATTAAATCAATACTGCAACGTTGAATCAATAACGCATAACAAAAATCAATTATCTCAGATATTTAATAATATCTAAGATAATTAAGATTATCTGATATTTTATTCAGATCAAGTTTTCTCAAAACTGTCATTGCTGAGATACATGAGATTGGTGTGACACGGTAGAATTGGAACAGTAAATGTAAAATTAAAACCTGAAGCCTATTAGCAAAATAAATAAAAATTGTCAATATTTTTTTAATACTCTTATTTTATTTAATCAGTGTTACTCTCCTTACTGATACCCCCCGTGGTTTCCATTGTTACACTGTAATAACTCACGTGAATATTTAAATAACTCACCTCATCCTCACAACAAACATTTTTTTCCAATAAAATAATCCTCTATTACTTTTAATTCTGTATTAATTCATGATAATGTTCGTTTTTTAGGGTCCTGTAGACAAAAGTTCTGATAAGTTATTTTGTCATACACATCAATTAATCTGTTTGTCCATTTGTGTATACACAACGAAATCCTAATTTATACCAGGTCCTACACACACTTTTACAAATTTTTACAAATATAAATCACTACAATATGCTACATACAAATAATGGATCATAAATGATTCAGTTGGATAATGATTCGATGGATACATTACGAAATTTCATGTATAATTACGCTCAGTCTATAGATAATTATGGATATTTTTCATATTCGGAATTTCAGGACCGTCTTTTAAGGAATTGATGAAAAGAATATCACGTAAATCTAGAAAATTTAATTTTATAAAAAATATTTTATCTTTAAATTAAAAATAAAATTATATTTGTGTAGTTAGAAAAGAATCGGATCTGGAAACGGGCTATACTCGTATAGGGTCTAACAATGAAATATATTATATTGATACATAGAATGCAATATTGTATACATAGAATGCACCTACATAAAATATTTTTTCAGTTCTAAATTTTATTAATTTCTGTTCTGTCTGACCGCCATTAAACTCACAAGGATCGGCAAAAATAAGGGACCCGTATTTTTTTTATCGGCCATCTTCCACGTTTACCGGGTGAAGTTGAAGTTTAAAGTCGTATTTCTTAAGATATCTCGAAAACTATAAGAGATAGGGGAAAACTTTAAATGGACGAAATGTTACTCTTTGAAGGATCTATTTATCTATATAGATTAAACCATGATTGGGTTCATAAGAGGGGCTGGAGGGGTGAAAATGAGGATAAATTTCCTTGTACAACCTGAGTGGTTCAATGTTTCAAATTGTTACCAGCATAGAAAGAAGATAGAGCACCAAATAGAAAGAGCACCAAAAATTAGAAGATACGGGTTTTTGCGTATTTCCGAAAATAGGGAAGATTACATTGCATTACTATTGATTGCAAATACCTCCTATATTTTTTTTGTGTTTATTTCATCATGATATGTAAATTTTATTTTCCGATAACGATTCATGTATTTTTCAGTACTTACTTAATTGGTAATTTAGCCATCTGTATATCTGGTTACTCATATTAGTAACAAAATACCACTTTTATTGAATATAAAACTCTTATGACATGTTTCGGTCAATATGATCATTCTCAAACTTGTTGGTTTATAATAACGGTTACTCATATTCTACATTTTTTATATCTATTTCTGCAAAAATTCTCTGGTCGACCTGTGCTGATGAATGCTCGACAAGCAGCAGTAATCTTTTTCGTTTACTTTTCAGTTTCTAAGTAATAAATTTTGTAATTTGAGAAATAGGGTTGACATATACAAAACATACACAAAAGAATACATTGAATACAATACAATTGACACCTACAAAACATACAAAAAGGAATAAGAAATATTATTTTTATAACTAACAATAAGTTGTCCATACTTTCTCTCGGTTTCGCGAGTCCTACAAAACCATCTTTTAAGCTAGTTTCTATTTAAATCCAAAAATTCACTGTTATTTTCGTAAGAAACCATGTTATAATAATAAAATTAATGAATTTTTATAACACTACAGTCTGTCTTATTGTATAAATTACTATATTTTTTTTTCTTTTAATATAAATTAAATTTTATGTAAAGATGCTCGATTGTAAGATCATTTGCATCTACAATAAAATATAAAGTATACTCGTACAGTCATACATTATGTATGTATGTAATTCTCATAATCATAACAATTTTATTTCAATATTCATTTACTTGTGTATAAATTTATAGTGTAATAAATTAAAATTATAAAATTACTATTTTATTACTAGTAAGTATCCTAAATACAGGCCTGATTTTGAATACTCAAACCATTTATATATACTCAATATTCTATGCATTTTCTCATTTAAATTTCTCAAAGCCAACCAACCCTAAGAAAAATATTCTTGTAATAAAAGGTAATTAAAGGCTAACGACAGAAACAACGAAATTGTAAACATAATTAATAAATTATTTATACATCCTATAATTTGCTATATAAACAGATTACAAAAAGAATTATAATATTTGTCTGTATCAAAAGTATTAGTTAATATTACGTTAAAACAATTTTTATAAAATGTACGGATCTATTTTGTTATTTTTAGTATTTTCATATTCTTCTTACATTTTGGCGGCTTCATTTCCGAAATCTGAACAACTGAAAATTATGTTGGTCAATGATTATGTTAAATTTGAAAAGCGGCCAACATCCATTGTTGCCTTTTTATGTTGGGAACACAGTAAGTCATATTTTTAAATTGTTTAATATACATCGAGAATACATTTTTTCCGAAATTATATACCTATGAAAATATATTTTAGAATATTTAAAACAACTAATAAAAGATATTTCTAAAACTAATTTTATTACGGGAGTCATGATTTCTAATTTGGATATTAACAAAGTGAATCATTTCAAACCATCCCATCAAATTTTATATTTAACTGATCTTAATTGTAAAAAAGGTGACGAAATTTTAATCAAGGTAAGTGAAGATCATCCATGTAATTGAACACTATCCTTTTTTATTACATTAAAAAAAATACTTGGGTTTTAAAAAAAATAAAAGTAGTAATTATTATTGGCGACATAAAGATTCTCACTCGCGCCTCTGGTGGTAAAATTAGAACTACCATCAAGTAAAAATATATGTATACGATTAATGGGTGATATGAAATCTAGTAATCCGCGCATAATTTATATAGTACATTTTTCTATCGACAATTTAACGTATACAAAAATTTTTACTTGATACAGCTTCTAATTTAAGAAACCAGGAGCGCTCACGTAACCTTTGCGTCGCCAATAGTCGTGTGTAAAGTATAAAATTTTGCACAGCTGAGTGTAAAATATAGCTTACTTACATAGGATTTTGTACAATAAATAATCAATTTCATAGTAGTTATAGATTATCGTATATTATCCAACGAGCTGGTAATGCATCGTAATGCATCTGAGTGAGTAATAGCCATTGCAAGCGAGTAGAATACTATTCTTTTTCTACGACATTTTTCCTTTTTGATTTAAATAAAATTGAATACAAATTTTAAATTAACGTAGTTGCTCTGAGATAGTCAGGTACAAAAGTATATTTTTAGAAAAACATTTTCTTTTATCAAAAATTAAATAATGTATTAATATTCCTCAGTGATTATATTTGTATACCACTTGTCTCTTTTATTTCCGGGCGCTTATGTTGTACCAATATAAAAACACTGTTGAAAAAGCATTGTAAAAACGTTGTAAAATGATGTTTATAAATTATATTTCAAAAACGGCGTGGTGAATAATTTTTATTTCTTAATTAGATATGGTTTGTAAATTTGGAATTTATAATACCTATATTAAATTTTTATCAAATTCGTGTTCATTTTATTCAAAAAAATAGAGTTTTCCCATAAGAGCCCGTCTTAAAATTACAAAACTTTGAAATCCTTTTTCTCAAAAGTGGGGTGGTCAATTTGTTTTTCGGTAAGGGCTCGTATTATTGGTATTGTATTAAATAAATATCTAGAGAAGTTTCGTTAAAATCCTTTGAAAAAATTGTTTTATCGACCAACTACCTTAAAAAAAATTTTTAATCTATCTCTAATTTTATTAAATGTTCGTGTATGTATCTATGGAAATGGTCAAAATAAAATTTAAAATGTTTTGTTTACTTACACATTACTACGCAACATATATGAAATTTAAACTTGATATATAGATATATTAAGTTCAAAACAATCGCAAGCCCATTGAATAATGATTAATACGGTGATTTCATTGGTCGAAAGGTAATGTGAGTAAACGGTGAGTAATGATTATTCCTCCACATCTTTGAATAACGCCTAACTTTCTCAACAATTAATGGATATGTTATGAGTGTATTCTTCAACAGGATTGAAAGAAATAAATTTTTTAATAGATAAAAAAAATTATGAAAGATATGTCCGATGAATGGTTAAGTAGAGAAACTATCAAAAATTTCATTCAAAGTGACTGAATGGCAACACTTCCTACATCTTACAATTTAAGACATTTTAGTGAAAGCCCTAAATCATAAAGTGATTTCTTTAAATGTCGTTATTCACACTTTCAGGGAAATGAACTGAATTTATTTGCAATGCCATATCGTTGGTTAATTTTTGGCGATGACAATGTACCAACACTAAATATATTACACACATTGAATATATTTCCTTCGAGTGAATTACTCTTGGCTGTTCCGTTAAGCAATTCAAGTTTTCAGTTATTTCAACCTTATAAAATATCGCCAAATAAAGACAATGTCATTATGGAAAAGTATGGTATTTGGTGTTTAGAAAACCATATACGTGATTACAGAAGTACCCCGATTATATCACGACGACGTTCTAATTTACAAAAATCTCCATTTCGAACTACACACGTTTATCTAGATAATGATACTTTAAATCATCTTGATGACTATAAGTAAGTTTCAGGCTTCATTTTCAAAATCAGAAAGTAGAAAATATTATAATGTTTACTTTGCCACTTTTCACTAATTAAAGATACTGAGTTTCTACAATTTGATTTTTATCTATCAAAGAAAACCAAAGAAAAACTCTGCGATTTTTTGGAAAACTACCAGATTCAAAATAACATTTTTTTTCATAAATCCTAGTTAAGGCCGTAACTGTATATGTATATTTTTAGAAAATTCTTGATTTTTTATTTTGTTTCACTGGAGATTTCAGAAGGCGAGAAACTATTAAGGTGGAAGATTCTCGCAGTGTCGATTTCAAAGCCATTTATACTTAGCTTATTTTTTTTTTATAATCTCAAGACATGTAGAAACAATGTTGCTTATTTAATTTTTTAATAAAATATTTATTTGTATACAAGAATAAATAAAAAAGGTCGATTTTTGATGTTTTTTTGGCGAGTCTCCCCTTAAACCTTGTATTATAGTGGCTACTAATATTTGTTATTATAAAATATTGTTTCTTATGCATGTTAGTAAGTTAATAACTCGTATATATAAACTCCAGATACAGTCGAAATACCCCATTTCCTGAAAAAATCTTTACACGCAACTCTTGCACCTATTATAAATATTTTTCTTAGAATTCTTTTTTTGAATGATCAGTATGCGTTTGTTCTCAGCGCCACCTCCCCACATAGCAATACCGTACCTTAACGCAGCACTCAACCTCCTTAAAAATTACCAAACTGGATCGGCAGTTTGGTAATTTTTCAAACACTATGTCAATTTTAATTAACATAATGAATTGGCCATTTGCCAAAGTACATCGAGTGTTCAAGTATCAGCCAAAGCTGAACATTGAGTGAACATATGAATATTGGTGTATGTTTAAATACGGATAAAAATCCGCCATACACTAATAATGTTTCACAGGCACTCAATAACATTTGAAATTAAAAGTATACTACAAATAATTGTTATCCAAAATCTTCAAATTTTGTCTATTCTTTCTAACAATAAAGTTACCTAAATATTAATTTTACTGATAGGTACATATTTAATTTGTGAAAAGTGTATTATATATTTTCTATTACAGATTTTCGTAAAGTAAGTCTTAATTATATCAAAAATTAACTTCCACTTAATAAAATCTCGATTTCAGGAATCCTCTCATTGATACAATTACCAAGGTTGGATATTTTTTAACGAAATATCTGTTAGATTCGTTAAATGTAACTATGGAAAATAAAGTTACAACAGCTTGGGGTTATCGAAACCCTGACGGTGTCACATATACTGGTTTAATCGGTGAATTAATGGAAAATCGGACTGATTTAGGTGGTACGGCGATGATATTCACTAAGGAGCGTATAGATGTGATTAAATATTTATCCCCAACATCAAAAACAACTGGTGTATTCATATTTCGACAGCCACCGTTATCATATGTGAACAATTTATTTGCGCTACCATTTACTGTCCAAATTTGGGTACTCACCATATTAGTCATTGCCGTAATTGATATATTTCTTTATATTGCGGTTACCTGGGAATGGAAATCTGAAAAACTGTTTAAGGTTACCTAGAAAGAATTCACAATAAAACTTACCACAGCGACATAATGTACCACCCGACAAAATGTACCGCGGAACCTACCGACTATCTACGAAGGGTCTGTTAATTGCTTAAACAGATTTTGGATGCGATAAAATGTACCAGTTTACAGTGGCGTAGCAAATGGGTGGCAGGAATGGCCTCAGCCAGGGGCGCCGAAGCAGCGGGGGCGCCACCGCGGCGATTTCGCTTAATCAGTATAGACATCATCTGAAAAAATTACTCAAAAACATCGAGTGAGATAAAATAACAATTAACATAAATATGGCTACTCTGGCTAGTCTTAAACTAGACCATAAGTTGAAAGTAAAAAGATATCTAGCATTATATGTATATAATTATTCCAACTGCAGGTGGGGAAAATTCAAAAACTTAAACGAGAGAGCGACAACTTGAAAAATATGGGTAAGATCAAATCGAATTAGAAGTAGCGACTCGACATATTTCGATTATTTAAATAATAATTTTCCAGAGCAAATTCAAAATAGACGAACATGACGACATGACATCCCAAAAATATAAAATAAAATAAACAAAATAAAATAAAATAAAATCCGATTAAACCCTGAAAAACGAAAAAAGGAAAGTCCTTTTGGAAAACCACAACAGTCAAAATTTATAAAACGAATAAATTCAAAAACATTCATAGCATTTCTAGCATCTAGTCTGGGAAACAAAATTGGGTATCGTTATCACGTAATTCTGTGAAGTTCGATAAATCGTGCCCAGAAGCCCAGGTGGCTGTAGTTTGTGCAAAAGATGAGAAGAGACGTATGATGTGATAGTGGATAGAGGACAAATTTTTTAAGTTATTAAGTTATCAAACAGAGTGCGCTAATTTCAAGTCTGGCCAGGGGCGCCAGTCACCACAGCTACGCCACTGCCAGTTGATACTGTGAAAAAGTTTTTGGAAAAATAGGTATACTATTAGATAACCCCTTTTGCCAGAAAGTCTACTTTTTCAATATATTTTAAATACACATGATATTTATTTTTGATTCCAATCACTCTTTATCCAGACTTGAAAAGTATAATACTTTACAGCTATGAAGTATAATGTTACAACTGTTAAAATGTAGTTCTTGTTATCGAAAGTTATCAATATAGAAAATAACGGTATTTTCAAAATGAATGATGTAAGAAAAGAAAGTACTGCTTCCGATGAATGCTACGTTGTTCTTTTAGTTATCAAAACCCTTCGTTCAAAAACAGATCTTAAACAATGACTATATGAAAACTAGCTTATAATATAAGGGGATGACTTATCTCCGCAATGTCGATCAAACTGAATTTTTAATTCAAGAATCTCATTTTTGCATTATTCTAACTGTCTTAAATTATTTATCATCAAAAAGAAGATCCTGAACTATTGAAATTATGATTATGTTGACCCAGTCACTCTCTACTTAACTACCCCTAGACTTATTATTAAGAAATTGAACAAAAATAGGTCAATATAATTTTTTTTTAAATGGATTTGTAATATACAAACTAAATAATGTTTTAAGTTTTACTCTCTTTTTACAAAATTAACCCTGAAATTTTCACCCCCGGCACTCCTATTAAAGTAGTTTGAACAAATTGTATATGAACAGATAGTTCTTTAAAAAAAAGCACCATTACTAATTTAAATTTAAATTTTCGAAATTAAATTTTCACTTTAAATTTTGAAGGGCAATTTCAACTTTTCAAACCGTTTTCATCGGAGAGGGACCCCTGAGAATGTTTCTTTGTTGGTAGTATTTTATGATCCGAAGAATCAAATGATACGTTTTTTCATGGTGTTGTTAAACAATAAGACCCTTCATAGATCAATATCGACCCAAGTGGTACGTTATGTCGCAAAAAATCAAGTAGTACGTTTTTTCGGCACACCATGTAGCAGTCCAGTCATTTTCGTACAGATCCACCGTGATTCAAAGAACTCGATGCCTTGCATCAATACTTTAATCTACCCTTTTCTTTAGAGTTTATTGTTTTTTCTGTACAGACATAGTTCAGAAAAAAAAGAAACAAAAACAAAAATTGATTCTAATTTATATAGTTTACTAAAACAACTTGAGACTTGAAAATTAATATCATCAATAATATCAAATTAATAATTAACCATTTATAACTATAGTAACTATTTACTATACCAAAGTGGGAAAATCTGACAATGATGATGTAAGAGAATAGTTTTCACAAAAAAATGCTAAAAGTAATGTTGATATTTAATCTTTTTATTATAATTTAGTTAGTCTCAAATAAATGTCATCGAAAAATACATCAACTTTATGTGTGAATGTACAGCCAAATCTATAAGACTTTCTTTTGTATATTATTTATGATTGTATTACATTTCCCTTTCCGTCGCTCACCCGACGAAATCTGGCTCTCTTAGTCACGGTACATCTGTACCTAATTCTCTCCTTAAAAATACAATATTTTTTTAGAAAGTTCCTATTGATTCTGAGGGCAGACTAGAGGCTAAATATGGTGACATAATATTAGTAAGTGTTGCGTCTTTATGTCAACAAGGCGCACCAGTTGAACCAAAATCTGGATCAGCGCGAATTGCTTTTGTATTTTTCGTTATTTTCGTAATGTTTACATACACGGCATATTCGGCATATATTGTAGTTTTATTGCAAACAACTAGTACGGCAATCACTACATTGAAGGATCTTTTGGAATCTCCATTAAAAATTGGTGCTGAAGACACGGTCTATTATCGTTATTTCTTACAAGTAAACAATAACTTTCTATACTCATAAGAGTTACCTTTTAATTTTACAATACCATTTAAAGAATAATGAGAATCCGATTAAAAGAGCACTGAATGAGAGAAAGAAACCAGTGTATTTATCGCTAGCTGATGGTGTTGCACGACTTCGCCAAGGACAGTTCGCATATCTAACCCAACCGGGTACTAGTTACAAGATCGTGCAAGATACGTTTCTTGAGCATGAAAAATGTGGACTACAAGAAATCGATTTCATGGGTATATCAGACATTTGGAGTGGAACACAAAAAAATTCATCATATATCGAATTATTTAAAGTTGGGTGAGTATCTATTTAAAAAGAAAAAATGTCCAAAAAAATTCAGTGTCTTTGTATTTTTATTACTAGATACGCCAAAATATGGGAACGAGGAATTCAAATACGTGAAAATCAATACTTATTCGTCAGTAAACCAAAATGTAGTGGACAAGGTAGTCACTTTACAAGCGTTGGATTAACTGAATCTTATTTTGCCTTCTACATTATATTAACTGGCGTCGCAATATCTATTGGTATATTTTTATTAGAGATAATTATTTCCAAACGTAAATCTAAAAACAAGTGAGACACAGATTAATGTACTAGCAAATAATCATAAATTGATTTTCCTGTGTAGTTCTATTACAGGAAATCGGATAACTGGTAAGCCTGCATTTAAGTCGAAACGTAAAAGTCCGTATTCTCGTTGGTTTCGTCATTGATTATAATAAGCCGAAGATTAGCTCAAGACTTCACCAATTCGGTTTGTGTTCCGAATTCCATACCGAAAAAGGAAAAACTGAACCTTTATAATTTTATTCACATATTTGTCTGTACGTCGATTTTATCTGAAACTATTTAAAGTAAAAACTTAACACACAGCTTAATAATAGCTACTTATGCAACAAAAACATAATGAGTAACTTTTAGCAATACGAAAAAACAAATTCATAAAGTCAAATTACGTATCAGTTAATATATTAGAATGTTTGCATGCTTTTATTGCTATTGTTAGTCATTGGAAGTAAATGAAAATATTGTAACATTTTTTAGATTCTTCAATACAAAAAATTGTTAATATTTAAATAAAAAAGAAAAAGTTGCTCGAATAAATATTAATAGAAGTACAAATTGTGTAATTAATATTATTATATTACAAAAATTTTAGTATTTTTAAAGGGTCTGGGATCATTTATTTGTACTATATTTAGGAAATTTTTATATAAATTAGCGTAATGAGTATCTTTACTACTAAACACAAAGAAAATAACGTACTAATAATTGAAGGGCACAGGGGAAAAACGTTCATGCTGTTATTATGTTGGCAGTATGCAGAATATTGACCCCGTGCTAATATTGCACGTTAAAATCAAACATAGTCCGTGATATGCAGGGGAAGAACAAATTTTTTTGTTGAAAAATGCGCATATAATACATGATTCAATGTCAAATTTCGCGAAAACGGCTAGGCGTCTATTTTCTGCTGGCGTCTTCTAGCTTACTATATTAGTAATAACCACCGAAAGTTTGAACCAGATCCTATGCGTGGTTTCAGGCAAAAAATTTTTATGTTGAAAAATGCGCGATTCACACTTTAAAGTTTAAAAACGCTCCCCCGAAAAATTTACCTTTTGTGACTATGATCACGATGATTACCTATGATCGTTTTTCCCCTGTACCCTTCAATTGTTTATGCTTATTAAAACTCCAGTGTAACAGAGACATGTTTTTTTATGATAAAACTAAACTTTTTTAGTGAAAAAGTCGTATTTTGAAAAAGGGAGTTCCTGGACTTTACTTTAGTTGACAATGGTATTTAAATATTGGAATGTGTTTACTAGACCCAAATTTCACGAGGAAGTAACTGATCACTTTCAAATTATTTCTCGTTAAATCCAAGGGTTAGATGTATTTAGCCACCTTTTTATTTCAACCGATGCACTAACTAAAATATTTTTCAAAAAATCAATAGTAAAATAGTTTTTCTACTCCTACTATTAAAAGTAACATTTTGTGCACGGCTAACTATATGTAAAAATTAATAATTGCCCACACTGTGCGGAAATACAGTGGGAAATTATTTCCCACGCCTTAATATAATAAAAAAGTAGGCTGTTCCGTTAGTTTAATATATAATATATAGAAATAATACTAAAAATATACATATCGTCCCTCCAATGCTACAGTGGGATATCTTCAAAAATTGCCATATTGAGTTATTGACAGTGTCGTATTCCATTTTTCGAGTACTTTAAAATGCTGTACTGAAGAATGTTGTCCGTTTGATATTTAAAAAGTTATGCCAGAAAAACCAGTGTTCAACGAAGTACTACTGTCCATATTTCTAAGTCGAACACTGAGATATTGCCCATATCTCAATGTTCGATTGGAGAAAATGATATTAAGTATTCTTATTTGGTATTACGTTGAGATATTTACACGATGTTGTTGTGTAATACAACAAAGTTTTTTGAACTTGTAGAACATAAATGAAGAATATTTCATTAAAATTGATAAATTAACAAATTTTATTTTAGCACTAAGCAATATTTTTAAGAAACCAGTTTATAACCAAACGGTAATTTAAAAATCATGCGAAAATGGTTTCTCATGGTAAAAAAATATTAAATGTAGCCCTAGTTTAGCCAAATCAGACTACCAAGCGTATACCTCAATTTTTATGAAATTTTAATAACAACAAGTAAATCTAAGAATCAGTCGTAAGATGATAATAGTAATAGTGATTGATAAATAATTTAGTATTGGTAACTAATAATTTATATTTTTAAATTAGAATTATTATTTTTTTTGTTTGTTTAAATTTCTGTATCGAAGTTTTAATATAAGTTAGCAGAACCTTGGGATATTTTCTTATAAATTAATATTTTTTGTAAATTTTTAAAATGTAACACTGGGATATTTACAATAAAATTACAATAAAATTGCTATAATTATTCAAAGGTTCGAATTTATGTTCCTAAAACCAGTAACGACAGTAGAAAATATAATTTTGGTCTTTATAAAAGCGTTAAAATAGTTAAAAATTAATTTAAGTAGAAGTTGTTATAAATTGAAAAAAGTCGAAAACTTTAATCCTGTTTTTCTCGATAGTGCTATTTTGACAATATCTCACTGTTGAATTGGAGGGACGATATGTATGTTGATTATTTATTATTGTTTCCATAGTTTCAAAGTATGCTTTGGCAAAAATTTGAACATCTTATCATTGACATTATAAATTTAAAAAATTTTTACTACTTATTTAAATTTTATTTTAATTATTTATGTTAAATTTTACGAAAAAAAATCTGCTCGTAGAAAAAGTATAGTGTAAAATACGTGGGAAAAGCTTATTTCTCACTCATACGAATTGTTGCACTCGCCCTGCGGGCTCGCGCAGCAAACTCATATTCGTGAGAAATAAGCCTCTTTTCCCACTTATTGTACAATATACTATTTCCATGTGATACGAACTTGACGAAAGACACTGTATATATGCAGTAAGGTGGTTGAATTGTCCTCTTGGATATGCGTGTGTATTTTTAATGGAAGATTAAAATGCTAGGAAGGGATTTTAAAAATAGCAGTTTGTCCCTTTTGATCAATCTTGATTATACTTTGTACTTTGTCAGATATTTTAAACTGGTTTTAAAACTTGTTCATCAGGCTAGAGGCCTGTAAGAAACGGACCGACTGAAGGAGTTAACTTATGAAAAAGGGATTTCGTTTGTAAGTACGGAACCTTAAATATTAAACAACAGTATCAGAATATAATGTACTAGGTTATTTACATTTGATGACGTCAGCAAATAATATTGCCTGTAGCTCTGTAACGTTTAAATATTCTACTGTATAGAAAATTCGTGGAAATAAAACACTATTTTACTATTTGCTTTTTAAAAGCACCGTTGGGTAGAGATAAATTTTATTAAACTAACAGAGCATAATGTAATTTGAAACATTGAAACAAAGTAAATATAGACCAAACATATGGATTAATTCGAAATTATTAATAATTGTAACAATATCTCTATTTTCAAAGTAATTTAATACATATATTTTATAATTAGTTTAGTTAATATTTTTAATAATTTAAACTAAATATATATATATATATATATATATATATATATATATATATATATATATATATATATATGTACATCTCTATTATAAATATAGTAATAATTTATGTGTGTATAAATAGTAAATATGAAAATATACATATAGTACCTACAATATATATAATTTGAAAATGGTGTGTATATGTTACGTTGTTACCAATTTCTATTATTACTTCCACCATTTCTCAAAATATACACAGTGTATGTACCCACATAGAACTAAATTTTACACAAACGAGAAATAAACACGTTGTATGTAAAAATACCAGATATGTAGAAAAGATGTCATTAATACTTTTAATCAAATGACAAAAGATTAAATGAGTGCCTCGCTAATATGGACAATGAACTGACATGAATTTGTCAAACTCGAATGCAAACATTTAAAAATTCAAAAACATTTCATAAACAAGATTAAAAGTTTTAAAAAAAAATTACCACTATTTAAAATTAAGTAAGATTAAAACACTGATACTTAAAAAAAATACATATGTTATTTAGAGAAATACATATAAGTTTTTTTGTGCCTTATACTGTACAATTTTAAAGCGGCCCCTACACGCTCAATAATATTGTCCAATCAACTTGTGCAATTTATTGAACTTCTCTCCGAACAGTTCAATAATTTGTAAAAGAAATTTGTACAATAAATTGAATGTAGGAATTATACAATAATTCAATTATTGTTTAATTTTAAATATTAAGTGATAAAGATGTTGCGAAGCAGTAAATAATTACTCTTTCAAATTAATAAGACAAACTGATTCAATGAATAGCCATCAAAAAACAATTAATAAATTGAAACTTATGTCATATTGCGCAATAATAT
This sequence comes from Brachynemurus nebulosus, assembly GCA_035578155.1. Lineage (NCBI taxonomy): Eukaryota > Metazoa > Arthropoda > Insecta > Neuroptera > Myrmeleontidae > Brachynemurus > Brachynemurus nebulosus. The sequence continues at coordinate 42,565,718 of JAPWDM010000005.1, forward strand.
TTGCAAAGCCTACAGACGTTACAATATTCATTCATTGCACAATATATTTAAAACTGTTTTTGATCAGCACAATATATTGTACAACCCTTCAATATAACCTACAAACAATCAATAATATTGTGCCACCTGAGATTTTGTTCGATATTATTGAGCGTGTAGGGGCCGCTTAAGTTTCAACCTTGCTAAATTTATTACCGTGCGAATCTTTAACGCAGACTGTAGCATGTTAATGGTAGTTGCACGGACTCCAGTACAACCAACCATGAATCAGTTTACAAAGAAACATTTCAACAAATCTATTAACATATGAATGAAGAAGACATATAATTTTAATAATAATTTTGTAGAAAGCGTGCCACCTCTATGAACTTTTCCCTAATTCAATTTGTGTTTTAATAACGATAATATACCCTATACTTTCGCTTACGTGCTATAATTAGAAATAAACATCCCCGAATATGTCGAATGTAATGACGCACATTCAAAGAGCTTGATAACTAGTACAACAGCATGTATCTGTAAACAACGAATAACTTGGTACGTGTGTAGTATGAAGCCAAAAATGAAATAATTATAAATTACTTAAGGGCGTTTGTGTTTAATTAGTTTTTAAATCAAAAATAATTTCGATTGTAGCGACACAGTGAAATTAATAATTTTTAACCAACATTATTTTATATTTTCTAATTTCATTTCGAGGCTTATTTTGTGTTTTTTTTTTTTTTTTTTTTAATTAAAATTTTCATTATTATATTCGAGAATAATAATTATAAATATAATTATGATAATCTCACAGGATTTAGTATGTAAAAATTTCTTGGCACTTGATCCTAACTTCCTAACTGCGGAAAATTTATATATAGGCAAACGGTGCCTAGCACTAAGTTTCCCGTTTCTGAGGGACCCACGCCGCTGACTAGTTTTATAAAATTAAAAACTTAAATATGACCTTTAAAAGACGATATTGACTTATTTAATGAAATTTAAAAATATGTAATTTATTTGAAATACACATATACCTACGTTATATCCATATTTTGTTATTCTTCTAAAAATCTAGAAACTATATTAACTTTATCAACTATTAGGCCAGGCGCACATTGAGCTGCGTCACGCAGTAAACGCAGGGCAGAGCAGAGCAGAGCAGTTCAGGGCAGGAAAGCACGAGAAATAAACTGTGTGACCGGGCGCATATTGAGACGCAGTTAACGCAGGCAGGTCAGCGCAGTTTCTGTGACTCTTGTTGTAGAACGGGATAGCACGAATTTAAAAGTAAAGCACAGCAGAATAGCTCTGTTTTTCTTCAATTTCTTCAATTCTTTCCATTTCGGCGAAATTAAACCAACTAAAACTCGAGAACGTGTTACAATGTCGCGTAACAATGCGCAGTTTCGGTGTCACATTCACGAGTGCTACATCGGTCTCGTGCGACGCAGTGCTGCTCTGCTCTGCTCTGCGTTTCAATTCGCGCTGTCCCGTTCTACGACACGAGTCACAGACAATGCATTGCCTGCCTGTGTTAACTGCGTCTCAATGTGCCCCCGGCCTTACCATTATACCCACAGAAAATTCTTGAAGAATGGAAATAATAAAATCTAACTTCGGACTTTATCCATTTATCTCTACAGTAAGTATACCCATCAAATTTCTATATCAAAAGTAGCAAGATCAGAGTAGTTCTGTACCAAAAGTAACAAGGCTATTGCGATTCTATATCAAAAGTAGTAAGCTCAGAGCAGTTCTATACCAAAATAGTAAGGTCACAGCAGTTCTGTATCAAAAGTAGTAAGGTTACAGTGGTTCTGTATCAAAAATAGAAAGATCACGGCAGTACTGTATCAAAAGTAGTAAAGTTACAGTGGTTCTGTATCAAAAATAGAAAGATCACAACAGTTCTGTATCAAAAGTAGAAAAATTACAGTGGTTCTGCACGAAAAATAGAAAGATCACAACAGTTCTGTATCAAAAGTAATAAAGTTACAGTGGTTCTGTATCAAAAATAGAAAGATCACAACAGTTCTGTATCAAAAGTAGTAAGGTCATAGTGGTTCTGTATCAAAAATAAAAAGATCACAACAGTTCTGTATCAAAAGTAGTAAGGTTACAGTGGTTCTGTATCAAAAATAAAAAGATCACAACAGTTCTGTATCAAAAGTAGAAAAGTTACAGTGGTTCTGCACGAAAAATAGAAAGATCACAACAGTTCTGTATCAAAATTAGTAAGGTGGGAGTAGTTCTATACCAAAAATAGTAAGGTTACAGCTATTCTACACTAACACCAGTAAGGTTACAGTGACAGGTTACAAATATTATAGTATATTTCAGTAGAATAATTTATTCGTCAGTAAAAATATTTAATCTTCCCTCATATGCTATTACATGCATCAAATCCATAAATAACAACTGAATTGACGGAACACTGTTTGTGCAAGTAGAACTTCCACTTGACACTTGCTTTTACATGATATATGTGTGTATGTCATGGTTACAGTGCGTAATAAGTTTTTTTACTAAAATGTTTGAGTTTCAGTGAATATACTAACGAATGAAGTAATGCATGTGTCACTCATTTTTATACACAAACTTTTTATTTTATTAAAAGATATTGGAAAAAGTTTTTAATCCCTCCTACCTATAATAGATTATCAATTTTAAATCGGGTTTTATTAACATACATATAATTGTTAAAAATTTTGCATTTTTTTTTCATCTAAAAAAAGAAATCACTTTTTAAAATAATTTCAAATTAAATTTTCAATAGCAGTTTGCATACGTATTTTTTTATTTGTTTGGGACAGTAAAAATTCATAAACCTTTTCCAACATCACCAGTATCATTAAAAAATTGTTGAGTTAACATATTTATAAAATATGTGGGCAAATTAAACAAAATATAAGAATGGTAATTCCTATGTTAAATACATATTTTGATAGCAGCTTAGGTCATCATAAAATACAAAGTACAGTGCATATAATATATTCTGACACGAATAATTGTTCCTTTGACAATGAAATGCCGTCACTATCAAATATAAAGGACACTTGCACTAAAATATGCTTAAATAATAAATTGATAAAAGATTGCAGTTGTAATTTCTATAGATGTTTAAGCTATTGTGCAGTTTTGATGACAGGTCCGATTGTAATAAGATGATGTCCTACAAAAGAAAATCGTACTCATTTTTTTCAATGTTGCCACCTATAGGTGAAGAAAGGCTACGAAAAATAATTTCCTAGTATCAATGAGAGTGCAATTTTTAAAAAAGTCTACTTTCCTGTATTAAACGTGATCTAAAGTGAACATAAAAATTTTCTGCAATAGGTACTTAATTTTTCTTAAAATTAACAGATATATTCAATACTGATTTTTGGCGCTATGAAGTTACTAATATGCAAAGAAATAAAGAATCTTTATTAAAATTTGATGTTTTAATTTTTATTATGAATAGATTAGTTGCAGCTCGCGATTTCACTCGCGTAAAATTATCTGAATTCTAAGTCAAATTACTTTTAAATCAGATATTCCAAAATTCTGTGCAAAATCATTTACATTACTAATGTCTAACAATAAGTATATTCAAATGTATACTGATACATAAAAATTAAATTAATAAATAATATTATTTTCCAAATATTATAAGTTTTCATACTGAAAATTATCTAAATTAATTTGTCTACCATGAACGATACACATTTTACGGCATTTTATGGGAAAATAATTATAATATAATTAATTAGATATGAAATATAATAAATTTTCTCAAAAGTTTAAAAGATATAAATATTTTACTTTATTCAATACTTGCCTTGAACGTCTGCCGCCACTGTTATTTCAGGCGAAAATCATACAATGAAATATTTTCATACATGTTTTCACGTGTTTACAGGTTGTTTGTTTAAAAGTATTTATCTTATCTTTAATTTTAATTAATATAACATGGTCTTTGCAAAATATTTTGAAAGTAATTGTTTGGATTCTTTAAAGTAATTATTTGCAATTTTTGGTCTTAATTTTTAATAATCTCATTTACATTCCTTTTCAACAAAGTACATAGGTACTAATTCTTTTATGTCAAACTAAAGAAAAAATTTGCGTTTGAGTGTGCGCGATTAGTAACTCTTTGAGATCCTTCAGATTTCTGCCTAACGAAGTTTTTAAAATCTCTCAAAGTCAAATTTATAAAATTTTATCTAAACTATGTGTATGGGAATATGAACCAAAAAAATTTGATTGCTTTTAACTGTGACATTATAGTCTAAAAGCTGGTAGACCTCGCGCCTGCACTATTTTAGCAAGCTACGAAATTGGAGAAATATTCTTTAAAGTTAGAAAAGTAAAGTTGCCAAACAGATTTGTTATGCGCCCATCTCCCCTAAGCTAGGGAATGTAACGATCTCATTTTAACCATTTTCGCAAGGTCAGCGATGTGATTAGCTGCCGCATTCGTTATACCCCTAACAGCGGCAGTGACATAAGCGGAGAGTTAAAAGTCGCTACCTTGATTAGAAAGTGTCTTCGCATGAAAGCCAATTATAACGTTCGGCTTGACAGAGAAAAAATGGAAAATCGACAAATATCTCTCTCTCTAACGCAGCAACTGGCTTCTTACGTACTCTATCTTTATATCCCTATGGTTTTATTAACTGATGGCATCTAATTCAAATGTAGATTACACTTGAAACATTGTGTGTATTTTTATTGTAAATTTATCGCTTTTTTATGTTCATATTACTTTATATTTATACAAGTATATAACCCATGAGTAAATTTTACTCAAACGTCAAACATAATAAATAAATAAACTACTCATACATTTACATGCATGGAATAGGTTAGATACACACACAAACTGTTTATGTACAAACACACACACACACTCACATATGCGCTAATTTAATGTTTTTAGTATCTTAATCATAGGTTATGTCGCTGATGTCGATTTTAGTAGCTTACGAGCTTTAACCACCGCATTTATATAATGATATGGGTTGATGATAATCAGTTTTTAGCCGCATAAATAAAGCTTATTATTTAAAGTAGATTACAATAGCTATGTACGTTCAGTTACTAAAAGTGTTGAATTACTTTCAAACCAATCTAAGGAAGATGATTTTCCTTATGTCAGTAGTATGCAGCTCGTCACTTTTGATAATTGGCCGTACGTATCATATTCACATCTCAGTAAATGTGAATAATTTTAGTAAATAATCTGACGTTATAAATTTTGTGTACCAAATAAACGAGCGAAAGTTTCAAGTTACGTTCGTTGATTTAAACATTTATCGAATCAAGTTATTCTATAATAATAATTTTATAACCTATATCTTTGTTGTACACAGTAGTGCGAAAAAGTCTTTATGCCCACAATCCTATAGCCGATGATCTAAATACCTGCTATTACTTGTAATACAGTGTCTTTCTATGGGTTGAGTTCATATTTTGGTTCCAAAATAGCATGCATATATATTTGTAACACAGTCATTGTTATAAAACGGCCCGCGTCACAGGGGTCTTTTATATTTTTAAAACAATTCATTTTCCAAATATTTAACTTTATTTGATTTCTGAGTTCTATAGGGAGCTAAATGTATCTTTATTGAAAATAACATAGGGGAGGGTGGGGATGTTTGGGACAATTTTCAGTGATTATTTTTTCTACGTCTTATAATTTTAGCTTAAAGAACCAGAACAATTGCAAATGGTAAAGTAACTTTTCAGCTATATTGTGATATTTTTTTTAAAGTTAAAATAATAAAAATTTGAATTAAAATAACAATTTTCTTAAAGTATATCAAATGTCCCAATCCTCCCTACCCTGGGGAGGTTTGGGACTGTGCTCGGGGAGGTTTGGTATATATAATAAAACTAAAAGATATCACTCAAAATCTCTGTATTTTTGCATTACTAAAGTAATTGAAATTAAATTAACAATAGTTTAGGCATTAGAAACTAAAATAATAATAATAACATAATTATTTGATTCTAAAACAGTCAAGTTCATGAAAAATTTTATAACTAAATCCCGCTACATGATGTCTTTCTTCCAAAAAATTCAGGTTTTTAATTACATGGAAAGGTTACTATTTACAAAAAATATTTATTGGCTGACAAAACACATATCTCAATCTGTCCCTTGTCATTGAAATTCTCGGAACTGGTAAAATTCCTAACACACTTTCAATTCTCATAACAGATATGTCTTCTTCTTGAGTAATGAAAGTTTTCTTTGATGAATCAATACATTTGAGGGACATAACACTGACTTCTATTTCTTCAGAAGGCGCGTCTTCATCAGGTGGTCTTTGTACAATACAGGCATACCTATATTTAGTAGAGAGTCTTGCTCCTCCCTTGAACTCCACCAAAACAAATGTGCCGTGTTTCAAATCTTTCGGTTGAAAGTCTGAAAGATCAGCATACTCTTCATCTGAAACATTCAGAATACTTTCACCAGAGGAAATGTCTGACGAACTCTCTAATGAGCTGTCAATGTTTTCAATTTTCTTCTGTTTTTTCTTTTTGATTTGGTTGGTAAATTTCCGAAAAATTATAGGTTTTTTCAGTTATTGACAAATATAGTTTTATTAAACGTTTAAAAATGAAAATATTTTCTTACATTTTAAGGTTATTTTGTTACAGATTCAGTTAAAAAAAATCATGTAAGCTTATTTGAGAGTGTATTATATAACATACAATCTCGCAAGCTTACATGATTTTTCTCTAGGGAGGTTCGGGACACTGTCCCAAACCTCCCAACATGAGCTGTCCCAAACCTCCCAAATGTGCCTGTTAAGTTAAAATGTGTTCTAAAATCATAACCTTAAAAAGATAAAGCTGTTTTGTTCATTAAAATAAACCTTAATGATGTGGTCATTTGATAAATAATTTACACTTACTTGATGATGTAAAATGAAGATAGAGTGAATTGAAACTTCGGGTTGAAAAACCCAGACTTTTTGAGGAAAAATCACAGTTTTCTCAATGACAGCAGCGTCTTCCAATTTAACTTCATGGAAGTCAAGGTACACTAATATTGAAGTTAGTCCTTCATTCTGGAGGGAAATTGGCTCACTGCAGCCAACGTAACAAAATAAAATGAAGGTGTCCCAAACCTCCCACGTCCCAAACATCCCCACTCTCCCCTATATAATAAATTTATTTTCATATATTAAAAAAAGTGGTAAATTGTTTTACTTTCACAAAATAAATTAAGTGGTATATTTTTATATCTTAAATCTAAGTTTAATCTAATAATAATTAAATATTCATTTTTAGGATTCCGAAGTAAAAATCTAAGATCTAACATCTGTCTGTGTGTCGTGTGTCCGTACGTAATATACTTAAATATCCTTGCTGTGAAAATAGTCAATTTTTGGGTCCCGAAGTAAAAATTTCAGAAACCAGATTATTTTATATTTGACTACCTCTCTGTGTTCTATCATATAAGAAATTACATAACCTCATAAGTGTTTAGAAATATTTTTCACATTTATTTATTCGCGCATTGTCGAATAATTCGTTTAAGTAATGGTTACTATATGTTTGATAAAGTTAGTCCTCATTTTATTTAAATTTGAATGGAATTTATCGAATCTGTTTGTTTTCAATAAATATGATGTTCCACTGATTAACAGGTAGGCATAACTGTTAATCGTATTACTCGTACATATAATAATAAAATTTAAAATATTTCTGTCTGTTTTTAATAAAATATCTTGACCTGGAATAATGTCATTAATTTGGAATGTGTACGCTTGGAGCACCAGTTTAAACATAAATTTAAATTTACGTTCGATTCGTGCACGAATTTTAGTATGTACACTTGGCGCACGTACGCTACACGCACGTAATCGCTAAGAACGGCTCTATTTACATCTAATTACACCTATCTACATCTAACTCTTAAATTTAGTGGCATGTCTTTTTTTTACTTTTTTACTTTTGTTTCTTAACTTTTATGATTTTAAATTATCCGGAATTGTGAAAATTAGTACCTATATATCGAGAATTATAAAAATCATTATCTATCAAATCAAAATCAATATTAATAACCAAATTAAATACATGTAACTTAAAAACACTGATAAAGTTACCATTACAAATTTCATTACAGCCAAAGCATTACCGTTTTCATTACACTCCCGATCATTACAGACATCATTACGCTCTTGCATTACACATTTCATTACACGTAGCTAGCGCCTCTGTAGAAGCTTTCACTTGAAAAATATGAAATAAACTGTATTTACACTTAATAATATCAAATTTGCTAATTACGGATTACTTATATAATCCTTTGACTTTTGAGTAGTATAGTAGGTTTTGTAAGTACATTTATATGTGAGCGTGAGATATACAGATGAGCTTATGTCTCCGTCTGCCACTGAAATAAGCTTGAAATTAGCCAACTAGAATAATACTGTTATAAAGTTGATAGTTTACTATTTATTAACATTATTCTATTCCATGAATACACTGCACTGCTTTAAACGTTTACTCTGCTCGTACGTCGGTGTACAGTCACCCAAAAAAGAATTTGGACAGCTACAATATTATCATTTTGGATTCGATGATTTGAAGTAGACAGAAGGAAATAAAATTGGAATATAAGATATTATGTAGTAAAGTACAAACCATATATGTAGATTATTTTATTTATAAAAAATTCCATTTGATAAACTAGTACAAAATAAATTGACAATTCCTAGACTGAGTTAAAAATATTACAGAATTATTAGGGCGAGAATAAATCTGTTAGTTTTTTAGGTTTCTGTACTAATGCTGAAAAGTTAAATTAAATAAATGATTATATGTTCAAACATACACGTTTCTAACTTCAAATATGACGTACTTCCCATACCAAATTTCGTTCCTCATTGTATTCCTTTAGGGTAGGGTTTCTTGAACTATGGGTCGCGACCCCGTTTGGGGTCGCTAAGCGAAATCTTGGGGTCATAGCGAAAAATTTTTTATATGTATATAGATATTGTTACCTAATCAATAAATCCTTACAAAATACTTATATATCTCTATTTGGCGTCGCGAATGACGAAGCCCTGCCTTAGGGGACGAATTTCCAAAAACGCTGATATAACTGACTTTTATTTATAAACAGAAGCCTAAAACCTACGAAGCCTCACGTACTTATATAAAAAACTCGTGTGCAAAATTTCATGTTGTCTGTCGGTCAGTATTACAGTTTTATTAAGTAATTTTGTTTATGTAATAAAAAATTTTTAAAATATGTTTATAATATACGTGAATTGTATTAAAAATCACAAAGTGATTGAAAAAATTATCCGGATCGGCCGGGAATCGAACCCAGGATCTTCTGGTAACTAGCCAGACGTGCTAACCGCTACACCAACGATACCATGCTCGGTAAGCGGTCGAGCCGGACACCCATTCAATCACCTATGTGTATTAGTACTCTCTTTGATTCGAGAAACAGTTACAATTTTAATTTCAAATATTATCGAATGCTTGTGAGACACTACTACGTATGACAAACTTTTGTTTGCATTTCAACACACGCAGTATTGATATGTTCACTAATCGTTCAGCTAAACTGAAACTTTAAGCACTCGATTTCTTTGGTATAGTATGACCAAAAACCACATGTAAATTAAAAATCACAAAGTGATTGAAAAAATTATCCGGATCGGCCGGGAATTGAACCCAGGAAATCAGGATCAATCACTTTGTGAATTGTATTATTTGCTAACGCATATTTCAGTTTTATTTTCTTCTGCATACTTCAAATCACCAAGCCAAAAGTAATAATATTGACTTCTATTTATATTGATCAAATAATTTTATGACTAACTGTATCTATTCATTTGTCCGTCTGTACCTGTGTAAATACATACTTTATATTATGATTCGTAGATACACATTTTCCTAGTTTAAATTTTTCTCTATTCATTTTTTTTTTTGTACATACCTACCTACTCTTTGAAAAATGTTACTTTGTATTAGATTTATTATTTTTTTATCCTTTCTCTGTTTGTAATGAAATATTTTAAATAGAAAAATTAAATAGATTCAAAGAAATAATGGTTTTAGATATAAAAATAAATAACTAGAATTTATTAAAAATAAATGAATTGTACCTATGGTAAATGGTATAGTTATTGGACAGTTAAGAAAAATTTTCAAAGCAAAGTGCAGAAAAAGTACGTGTTGTAGCTTTATATTTAACGAAAAAATTCATAAATAAAGTAAGACCTGTCTATTTTAATGTACCATATAAAACTTCCATATTACATATTGGTAAGTCTCTAAAAAAAAAATATTAAAGTTGTGCGTGTAGAAAAATACAGTTATTGGACAAAAATTTCATTTATTAATTTCTGGCGTATTTCTACAATCCACAAGTTCTGTAGATACTAGAAGGTTCTATTTAACTAAAAAATCAGGAAGTTTGCTTTACTAGTCTATAAGCCTTATAATCTTCAAAAGAGAGTGTCTTGTCCAATAACTGTCAACGTCCAATAACTATACCGTTTACCCTATAGAAATTATCAACTGGACCATTGGAAAATTTGAAATATTGCCTTTTAATGTGATTGTCATGCATAAAAATCAAACTAATAGAAAAACCGATAATCACTTGCTAAATTGTTGTACTTTTACTAATTACTGAAATATCTTAGCTCTTTAAAATAGGACAAAAAACGAATTTTTCAGCATAGTTTGTAAACGTCATAAGATAAACTAAAAGAGCGATGCAATTATCATTAACTTTAGTTTTTTACTAATTGTAAGTGCCGATGCATACATATGGTTTTGACACTACAATAGTTAAATCTTGATACTGGAAATTTGCTCAAACATGGAATTTATTAGATTTTTTTTGTTTAATTTATTACACTTAACGCAGATTTTTAAAAATTTTGTTGTCTCAACTCCTACTGTTTGACTACGATTAATATTTTAAATGAGCTGCCGTAATAATTCCTGAAAAAAAATTTTTACTCGAAATAAGTGAAATATTTCTGCGAAAACTACTCTAAAAAAAATAATCATATTTTTGGAAAAAATTCAATGTTAGATAATTATGTTTTCCTAAAAAGATAAAATTTCCTTTATTCTTTAAAAATAACAAAGGGAATATTTTATGAATACTAATAACTAAAATGTTTTCTTTGCAGACAAAATTATTTAAATATTTATGCTATATAACAAATAATATCAAGTAGATAGAAGAAGACGACTGAATATGTATATATTATACTATAGGTATACAAGAGAAATAAATAATAAGCAAATAACTAGAAAGCCCTATAAATAAGCAGATGAAAGCAAATTAAGCAAAGTTATACATACGTAGTCGGTGATACTGGTTTTCTCTATTACCAACATTGTATGTGCACAAAGATCCTCTAATAAAGAAGATCTAGATACTTCGTTCACACCCTGTCGTTTAATAGTAAGTAGTAATATTAAAACGCATTAGACTCGATGCATATATACAATTTCTAATTGCCCAACTGTTTAGTTGTACGTTAAAAGACTATGGAATTTTATGGAGCAGCGCATACTATCGACACCATAAATCAACATGTACATTGCTGCACATTGAAGTGCGCATACATTCGACTGAACAGTTGATGTCAATGATTAGTTGAACCGATTAAACCAAAAAGAATTATGCACAAATGGGAACAGGTACGCACACGAACAATTTGAAAATCTCTACCCTACTGGATTATTGTATGAGCACCCCTAACAGTTTGGTTGGATTGAAATCATGAAGCTCATCGATCTCAACTAAACAATTTAATCGAAATAACAATGAAATGTATGCGCCAGGCTTTAGTAGATTAGAAAAGTACAATAGCGGTGGTTGGTACTTAAGGTAATAAAAGCAAATAGCCTTCGGGAAATTATTTTTGGTGCAGGTATAAATAAATACATGATTAGAGAAAATTTCTTTGTATGTCCGAAGTAAACTTAAAAAGTGCTGGAAAGATTAATATAGGATAATATGTTATATAAGGTGCCCTAAACACTAGGGATCCCAAAAGCACCTAAAGACAGCTAAAGTATTCTAGATTAACACAGACTATGTTATATGAGACTATGAGTTCTCCTGGACCCTAGGGACTCGAAAAGGTTCTAAAGTAAACTACTCAATCGATCTTAAAAAAATTTTCAATGTTTCGAAACTGAACTGTTCCAAATTGACATTGGCTACGTTGTATTATTCATCAGGATTCTGGGGACCCCAAAAGCTCCAAAATCAACTACCCAACCGAATTTGAAATTTTTTTTACTGTTGAAAAGCTAAACAATTCCAGGCTGACATAAGCTATATTATTTCTGGATGTCTAGGATTCTGGAGAAATTTCTACTAAAGTATGAGAGAAGTTAACGTGAATTCAGAACTGTCCATCAGGGTAGACGAAACTTGAGTAGTAAGGTCATAGTGATTGTGGACCACTGAGTAGAAGATTACAGTGATTATGGACCACTCGGTAGTAAGGTCATAGTGATTACTGGATAATAAAATCATAGTTATTGAGGATCACTAAAATTGCAAAATTATGAATTTTAATCCTTTGTTACGTTTGAGCGGAATGATGTTTTTACGTTTTCAGTTAAAAATGCAAAGAAACAAAAAATCGAATTTAAAATAAATTAATAAATAGATAAGAACCCTCCCTTAATATAACCAACAATATTGATAGTTTAACAATGATAAAACGATAACTCTGAAAATACTCTCTTCATTGACAATCTCTTCAAAGTGTTAAGAGAGTATGTATTAAGTATGTAAGAGATTAAATCAGCAATCTACATTAAATGATTCATTAGCTGATGGTTCTTGCCGTTCTTCTTAGGTTATAATATCCGATTTGATATAAAAAACTGTCGCAGCATCTGCATAACATAGCGAATTTCCAAATCTTGGGCACTGGCGGATCTCATCTAAGACCTGTACCTATTTAAAATAGTTTAGCTTTCTAAGAGTAAAAGAATTTTTAAAATCGGTAGGGTAATTAGTTTTGGTATTTTTGGGGACCCAAGAACCCGAACGAATTTTGTGCAGCATAGTTGTATCCATCTAAAATAACTTAGTTCTCTAGCAGTGAGAAATTTTTAAGCATCGGTTCGATAGCTTATTACTGGCGTTTTCGGATCTGCAAGATCCCGGTGGACCTCATTAAAAAATCAGCTCGACCGTATATTCTAGGCGGACTTTATGTAATATATATATATATATATATATATATATATATATATATATATATATATATATATATATATATATATATATATATATTTATATATATATATATATTCAAAACCCGTTGTGTAGCATTCTACGCCGCATTTGCATCCGCAGGACAGTTGTGGATCTCAGATAACACAACCTGTACCTATCTAAAATAGTTTACCTCGGTAATAGTAAAAAAGTTTCAAAATCGGTCAGTTATTTTATTTTTGACACTTTTAGGTCCTACTGACACTTCAGACCTTACATAACGTAATCTATATGTATCTAAAATGGCTTAGCTTCCCAACAGTAAAAAAATTTTCAAAATCGGTCGGTTAGTTTATTTTTGACACTTTTGGATCCGATGGACCCTGGCAGACTTTACATAACGTAATCTATATTTATCTAAAATAGTTTAGCTCTGTAACAGTGAAAAAATTTTCAAAATCGGTCGGTTAGTTTATTTTTACCACTTTTGGGTCCCATGGACCCTGGCGGAACCTAAATAACGTAATGTATGTCTATCTAAAATAGCTTAGTTCCGCAACAGTGAAAAAATTTTCAAAATCGGTCGGTTAGTTTATTTTTGACACTTTTGGATCCCATGGACCCTGGCAGACCTTACATAACGTAATCTATAGTTATCTAAAATAGTTTAGCTCTGTAACAGTAAAAAAATTTTCAAAATCGGTCAGTTAGTTTATTTTTGACACTTTTGGATCCCATGGACCCTGGCAGACCTTACATAACGTAATCTATATTTTTATCTAAAATAGTTTAGCTCTGTAACAGTGAAAAAATTTTCAAAATCGGTCAGTTAGTTTATTTTTGACACTTTTGGGTTCTATGGACCTTGGTGGACCTTACATAACGTAATTTATATTTATCTAAAATTGTTTAGCTCTGTAACAGTGAAAAAATTTTCAAAATCGGTCAGTTAGTTTATTTTTGACACTTCTGGATCCTATGGACCCTGGCAGACCTTACATAACGGAATCTATATTTATCTAAAACAGTTTAGCTCTGTAACAGTGAAAAAATTTTCAAAATCGATCAGGCAGTTTATTTTTGACACTTTTGGGTCCTATAGACCCAGGCGGACCTTACATAACGTAATCGATATTTATCTAAAATAGTTTAGCTCTATAACAGTGAAAAAATTTTCAAAATCGGTCAGTTAGTTTATTTTTGACACTTTTGGGTCCTGTGGACCCTGGCGGACCTTACATAATGTATTCTAAATCTATCTAAAATAGTTTAGCTCTGTAACAGTGAAGAAATTTTTAAAATTGGTCGTTTAGTTTATTTTTTACAATTATGGGATCAGTAAATCCTGGCGAAACTCATACAAGTCTAGTACTCTAACAGTAAGAAAAGGGTTCTAAGGATCTCATATAACTTATGGCAGTCCGTAAGCTTCTTGCGGACATCATTTAATTAATTAATTCAAATACTTTAACTTACTAACTGTGAAAAAATTTTTAAAATCGATTGGTTAATTAATTTCTGGCCTTTTTAGGTCCCGAAAACCTTGACCTCACATAAAATACCTTAAATCCATTTGAAATGGTTTAATTTTTTAACATTATTAATTATTAGTGAAAAAATTTTCAAAATCGATTCAAAATATTTTTCCGTACATACATATGTGCATTGTACATATTTTGTTTTGTTTCATATATTTAATAATATTATATCATAACATAATCTTCAATTTCTTGTTTACTTAAAAATTCAATAAAAAAAAAAAAATTCCTTATTACATTAGCTTAGAAAATCTGTTTAATTTACATTTTTTAACATGAGATAGAACCATGCTAATTATAATGCAATAAATGAGAAACAAAACTCTATACATGTATGTGTGTTATAACACATATATGTGAACAGTTTTCACTTGTTCTCACAAAATTCTTTAATAAAAAAGTGAAATATTTTTATATTTCATAAAGAACTGAGATATAAATATAAATTACTTATTAGACTAACAAAGAAAGAATAAAAGTGAAAATTTACATTTTCTCGAAAACTACTTAACATAGAAAGAAAATTATAAGAACATTTTCTTCATAATTTTTTTTTCCTTTTCAACGATGTAAAAATCGAACTGTCTTATGATAAGATCGAATGATAAAAAATGGCCAGAAAACCTACTTCTGGGCATCCGACGTGTCTGGCTAACGAACTTAGCCAAGCCAATTCAGAATCCAGTCCGCACACAAAATTTCATAAGCGTTAGACGTTTCGTTCGAGAGTTATCGTGGGAACACATAAATATATATATATATATATATATATATATATATATATATATATATATATATATATATATATATATATATATAAATTTTAGTGAATATCATTTTCGTATTCTAGGGACCTCAAAACAGATTTCTGCCATAGTCCCGGACTCAGATTGCGTCATGACACCTACTGTAATAGCTGAATTTCGAGTTTTCGAAATTCGCTAAAAAGTCATCTTAATAATTCGTGACGATGGAACTCTTCTGATTCAATAAAATCTTGTAATTTTGTTAATTATAATAATAAATACATAATAGAAAATAAAAAATTTAGTAGAAATTCGATTGATTAACCGTCACCGTTTGGACCGGAATTGTGACGGTTATTCGAATTAGGCGAATAGGAGAAATTCCTTAGTGAATTAATATTTTACTACTATTTTTAGCACGAAAATGAAAATGTTTGAAAAGTTGATAGAATAATACATATTTAATATAAGTATTTAATTTTACGATGTAATTTATGTCAGTTTTAGGTTACAATAGAAAAAAACTACAGGTTACAAAAGGGTAAAACCCTACATGCCTTTACCAATATAAAATAATTTCATATGACATATCATTTATTTTAACAAAATATTTATTTTTCTGAGATTATGTATCTATGCGTTTGGATACTATGTTTGTACACCTAATAGCAGAGCCTGGATTTTTTTTTTCTTATTAGGCGTTGAATGATAACAGAGACTGGCGAATAATCTAGAGACGATTAATCAAAGTTCTACTGTACTTTAAAAATTTTATTCTCAAAAAAAGAAAGAGAGCATCGAAATAAATATACGGTTAAATATACCTACGCTGAAAATAAAACAGTTATACATATATATTTCAGTAAACCAATATGGTAAGCAAAATGTTATTTAATATGATAAAATATTAATAATCTAATCAGTATTCGAGTATGAAAGTTAATCTTAGTGAAAGATAAACTAAAAGAACCGCCTAAGGTTAATTTAATTTGTGGCCAACTCACTTCCCACTTTGCCTCTACGGCATAGCTATCTCCAATAAGTACTGTAACTGTAGCTGGTTGTACTGTCGATTGTACTGAAAAGATCTACGCAATAAAAACTTTACATGCTATTTGGAAATGTCGCCTCCTACATGCTTGTGTTCAATAACGTTTAATTCTTAAATAATAAAAAATTTTGCGTAAGATGCGTCACAGTATTAAGTATATTAGGTAATGCGTTTAAAATTTTAAGCAATATTATTGTATAACTGTGATTACAAGAATCATCGTAAAACTGATATGACTTTTCAGATAGTTATTTTTTTAGCGAATTTTCAACAGGAAAATTTGGCTACACTTTCACTGTAAGACTTGAACACGAGATTTTAACAAAAATTTGTTTTTATGTGAAAATAATACCCAGTAAAAACCTGTCTGATGCAATTTTTTCTGCTTTTTCTAATGGTGTAAAAAAGCAGGTTTCTGAGCAATTTTTTCTAAAAATATTCGATTTTTGTCAATAAAATCTTAATTTCAAATATTATCGAGTGCTTGTGAGACACTACTACGTATGAAAAACTTTTGTTTGCATTTCAACACACGCAGTATTGATATGTTCACTAATCGTTCAGCTAAACTGAAACTTTAAGCACTCGATTTCTTTGGTATAGTATGACCAAAAACCACAAGTAAATTAAAAATCACAAAGTGATTGAAAAAATTATCCGGATCGGCCGGGAATCGAACCCAGGATCTCCTCAGAATTAATCGAACCCAGGATCTGCTCAGAATTAATCGAACCCAGGATCTCCCCAGAATTAAAATTGTAACTGTTTCTCGAATCAGAGAGAGTACTAATACACATAGGTGATTGAATGGTGTAGAGGTCAGCACACTTGGCTAGTTACGAGGAGATCCTGGGTTCGATTCCCGGCCGATCCGGATAATTTTTTCAATCACTTTGTGATTTTTAATTTACATGTGGTTTTTGGTCATACTATACCAAAGAAATCGAGTGCTTAAAGTTTCAGTTTAGCTGAACGATTAGTGAACATATTAATACTGCGTGTGTTGAAATGCAAACAAAAGTTTGTAATACGTAGTAGTGTCTCACTAGCACTCGATAATATTTGAAATTAAAATTGTAACTGTTTCTCGAATCAGAGAGAGTACTAATACACAATAGGTGATTGAATGGGTGTCCGGCTCGGCCGCTTACCGAGCATGGGATCGTTGGTGTAGAGGTCAGCACACCTGGCTAGTTACGAGGAGATCCTGGGTTCGATTCCCGGCCAATCCGGATAATTTTTTCAATCACTTTGTGATTTTTAATCAATAAAATCTGTCTAAATCAAAAACGTTTTTTATACCATTAGAAAGGGACGAAGAAATTACTCAGGAAGGTTTTGAATGTTTCTATGTAGTTATCGCGAAAAATTTGTAATTTTTAATGATTAATGCTCTGTCAATGTAATAAGGCATGTCTATTTCTGTCTCAGTTTTTAAAAGAAAAATCTTAAAACTAATGGGTCAGACGGGATCCTTATATTCTTTCTCCAGGAAATATTCTTAAAATTTGAGCGAAATGGAATCAGTAGCAAGTAAAATGGCATATTTAATGGGATTTCACGGTGGTACCGCGGCTACCATTACTTTGATTGCAATGAAATTCGTAGCGGACCATCGAGGAACAAAAACGCATGATTTCTGAAAATTTCATCAAAACAGATCGAACAGTTCACCTAAAACGATCCGACACCTTAATTGAATATCATGGTAGCGCCGTTGTTACCGTTACTCCGATTGCGATGGAATTCATAAAGGACCATCAACGAACAAAGCCACATAATTTTTGAAAATTTCGTCATAAAGAATCGAATACCTAGTTCAAAAGTTATGCCACTTGGTGCGATCTACCGACGCACAGACAGAACGGCAGACAGACACGAAATCAAAATTGCTCAAGAAGCTGTAAAACGTGACATGCACATAAAAATTTTTGTTTTTGGGAGACAAAAAATACTATTGCTCAAATCAGTGGAAAAAATTATTATATTTCAAAAGTGATCACAATGTTTCCACTGCTTTAGTAATCTTGGAAGCAATATTATCAAATATTAGAAACAATTCTCAGAAATTTCTATTTCATTTAAAATAGATAATTTTCAAAATAGTTTAAAATAGTTAATTTTCAAATGAAATATAAAAAATTATATGACAATTATTACTGAAAAAACAAAAAGTAAAATAAAAATACAAAAAATGAAAAATTTTTATCACACAAAATAAATCGTTACCACTGTTGAAAAACGCAGATGACATCTAAATAGACCACATAATGTGCTTCGAACAACAAAAATATCATCTGAATCATATAATACCTACCTATATTGTAGAGTTTCATTTTTCCTGAGATAAAAAAAAAATAACAATAATTTTTATATTAAAAAATATTTGTTATTAATGTTAACAATGCTAGCTAATAACAAGGTTTTAGATTCCAAATTTTTTTATTTTTTTAAATTTTCATGTATTCTAAATAACTAACGATAAAGAAACGGAAATATTCTGAAGTAATCGAGTCATAATAGTCACTAAATTATTCGTATATTCTCATACTGTAAATTAAAAATGCTTCACAACAATTCCTCTTTGGTGTAAAAATTTGATTTAAGGCGAAAAATGTCTTTAGATAGACGAAAATAAAGTCAATTCCAGAGATTTTTTAACGAGGAGAAAATGACCTTACTAGTTAACTTATTTACTATGATCTTTTTTTTTTTTTTTTGTTTCAGGATATATAAAAATGGCAGCTGCCGAAATCTTTTATTGAAGCGTGTCACTTCACAAGTTCCCGAATGGCGAGCACTCTAGCAGCCGTAATTACTATCTGAGAAATTTAAAAAATTGCTTCCATATTGTTAACATAATATGTAGAATATCCATGAATTAAAAAAATGTTCATTTATATCGTCCTCTACTTTATCTACCACCAATCACTGTTCAAAAACGAGAAATAAACAAATAATATTTTGATTTCTTTTATCACATGTTCGATAGCTAATTTCAAATGTTTTCAATTATTTTTTGAAATAATATTTTTAAATTGTTTTTCTGTTTACTTTCCATCCTTTCTTCTGTTTATACAATAAACAATAAATAAAAACACACAAATACGATATATATAATTGTATATATAATTGTATATATATATATATATATATATATATATATATATATATATATATATATATATATATATATATATATATATATTACAGCAATCCCCCGAAGAACACGATTAATTGGTTCCGTGTTCTTTGAAACCGTGTTGTCCGAGACCGAAAAAGACAAACATTCCATCTCAAGTGTGAAAATAGAAAAAAATTAAAAAACGTGGGTATTCTAAACATATTATGACTGTTAAAACCTACTTGTCGTTATCGAAAATTATCGATAACGAACTACTTACCATAAAGTTATAACTGTTTAATTTAAGCTCTATTTGTCCCTTTGATTTGGTCAACAATAGGATATTTTAAAAAAAAAAATATTACATTTCGTTACTTTTCGTAATCGTAAACTTTTGATCGCAAATATCTCGTAAACGGTGCATCGTAGCTCAAAAATAACAAAATTTTTGAAAACTTAAACGAAGCAAGTTGTGTATATTCCATACGTATTGTGATTGTCAAAACCTACTTTTCGTTATCAAAAACTATCGATATGGAAAATAACGATATTTTCAGAATCTAAAACCGTAATTTTCTACATATTTGTTCATTTCTATTATAAAATTCTCTAAAATTTTTAGTAGTTTTTATTTCTATGGTATTTTTCCTTTTATAATGACAGATTCAATTTAAACTCTTTTTATTCGTGTAAATCAAATCCACATGGAACGGATATATTCACGTACATTGAGGACCGATGTAACTTTATTTGAAATATATAATACATATATATGTATTTTATTCTTTTTCAAAAGAATTACTTAAAAATCGTGTTGTTTGAAACCGTGTAATTCGGGGGAAGGTACCCGTGTTCTTCGAGTACCGTGTTCTTCGGGCGCTACCTGTATATACTTTTATACTTTTTGTCTAGTTCAATGAGTATCCAGTTGTCTGAGTAAATCCAGTAAAGTGAAAAAAAATTCTGTATTGTATTGTGTGGTCTATGAGTTATATCCTTTGTGTAAACAACTAAAAACTCTAAAGAATTAATAACGCAAAAATTTAAAAAAAAATCAATTGGCTACGTCAGTATATTGACGTACCTAAAATTTAAAAATAAATAATTATTCATCGCTGTTTTATTAACAAAATACATAAGTATACTTGTATTTTCTCAAAAAATGTGTTTATCACAAATATTTCCAATATCTATACTTAAACTTTTAGAAAATATGATAATGTTGCTTTTGTCATTTTCCAGCAATAAATATTAAATTTCGAGTAAACTTTTGAGTTGCTCATTGTCAGGTACTGTAAAATTGAAATTTTTTTACTAGGAATGATTTGCATAATGTGAGCTACAGCCGAACCCTTTTTTATGCGGGGGATAAAGACCGCATAAAAAAATCGCACAAAAAAAAATATATGCAAAAATATCATAAATAGCTATAAAAAATTTACGTCGGTCTATATTGTAAAAAAAAACTTTTCTTATGCGGTCCAGTTCCATCGCCATTTTTTACAACCACCGTTCTAAACAAAAACTTTTTTATGCGGTAAACGTGGACCACATAAAGTTTCATCGAAAATATTCAAAACTATACAAAATAACTATACAAAAATTATACAAAAACTATACAAAAATAAACATTCAAAACCTCATGATTTCCTTAAAAGTTCTTTTCTAAACAAGATAAAGTATTAATTTAAACGTGGAAACATTTTATTTCATTTTTATAATATTATAAAAATGGTGAAAAATATATCACTAAAAAAAAAAAAAAAATAAATAAAAATAAATGATGCAATAACTTATATGCTTGTATAATGTACCTACTAATTAAATGCTTTAAACCAGGGGTCGGGCCTTTGCAAGTTTTCATGCGGCCCGCCAAATAATATAACTTTTTGAACATTTTGCTCGGCCTATGCAGAGTTGAGTTGCTCTGCCTATGCAAAGTGTGCATACATACTTTATACACACATACTTTATATTTTTTTTGTTCTCCGATGTTTTATAACATGTAAGTAAAACTATTACTAAAAATTTTTCCTCATGTTGATTTTTAATAATATTTAAATATTAATTTGTGTTAAAAAAAAGAAAATACCCCTGTCGCAGTATCCTGCATAATATAGCGAATTTCCGTTTACAAAAATTAGTTTTTCGTGGAAACTACTTGACATAGAATTATTGTTCAAAAATCCTTTTTATGTGATTATTTTCTCGTCTTTCCAACGGTGTAAGAAAATATGGCAAAAACTTAGGGAAATTTGGGCAAAAAATTTACTTAAAAATTTTTTAAGCAAAAATACCTAAAAATCCATTCCGGGCATCGGAAGTGTCTGACTTTTTGGATTTCCAATATTTTTAACAAATTTCGTAAAACAGGATTTTTCGTTCGAGAGTTATATAAATTTCAGTGAATGTCATTTCTGGCTTCTAGAGACTTCAAAATAAATTATTTCTATCACAGCTCCGGGCTCAAATAGCATCAAGACAGTGACTCTAATAGCTGAATGTTCGATTCGAAAATTCGTTAAAAAAACCTACTTAAGCCATATACTACATTGCAAAATATTTGACTGTGCAGCCCGCTAAAAATTTTTTTTTTTTTAAAATGGCCCGCTTTCCAAAAAAGGTTGCCGACCCCTGCTTTAAACCATTAAAAAGTATGTTTTATCAAAGAAAGTTATTGAAGTTAATATTTAAGTTTCTTACTTTCTCTTGAATTTAGTTCATATTATGCATTTCAATGACCACTTTTTTTAAAAATCGCATAAAAAAAATCGCACAAAAAAAGACCGTATAAAAAAAGGTTAGGTGTATTTGTTCAAAGAAGCAAACGACAGTTTAGATGAAAAGACGTAAAATTTTATGAGAACTGAAGTCGACTCGTACAATTATTGATTGGTGAAAAGCAGCACAGAAAACATATTTTTAATAAAGATTTTCACTAAGTAGCTATCTCTTTCAGGTGTTAATTATTTAAACATTTGATAAAGATGATTACGCTGATAAGTAGAAACAGTGTTTACCAACGAAATATCTATTATATCACTGTGTAATTATAGAAATTTGAATCTTAATTGATTATCCGGTTGAATACTGTTTTAAACGTAAGGCCCGATTTACATTAACGCTCCGCTCTCGGTGGGCTCCCGCTCCACTATCGCTCCAATATAATCTTGTTGTGTTCACATTATAGTGCCGATATCATGCTGGTACCTATTCGTTCTCTATTCACATTATAATGCCGTTCTAGGTACGCTCTCAGTTCGGTCTCAGTTCGATACAAATATCTTTTCATAACAACTGAATGCAAGCGGAGTAGAGTGGAATCAAAAAAGTGTTTACACTATAGGTACAAGCCATAACAAGTCTGATATCGCTCCAATAAAATATTACCGGAGTGGTATTGATATTGGAGTGGCATTGGAGTGGAGCGAGCCGTGACTGATATCGAACCGATATCAGAATACACTCATTGTTTATTGTGTAAGAATTCCTAAGAAAATTTTATCGAATTGGGAGCGTAATGATATCGTACCGAGAGCGAAACGTTAATGTAGATCGGGCCTGACTCTATACATAAGGGCCGTCGACCTACTCGAATAAAGTAGTATATCTCCTCAATTTATTATGTGTATATCACAATTTACACACTGTTTGAAAATTAAATCTGAACATTAGAGCGATCAAAATTTGAAAGAAATAGCTTCCATATGACAAAGTAATGCTCTTGCAGAATAAATATGATTATGGCTAAAGGGTGGGTAGAAATAAATCCATTTGAAAATACTACAAATACAAGAATATTGTTGAATCTGCTTTAAAAACAACTGAGTTGGCCAATTTATTAAGCCGTTAATATGATATTTTCAGAAAAAAGGAAAAGAAAAGATAAATGAAATAAGAGTAGCATATATCCTTTAGTTGTTACTCGTTTAATTGAATTTTGTATATTAATTAATTCAAACTTTAGAGGTAGCTCAAAAAACCACTGTTTCCAATTACAGGCTATTGCAAATTGGATGGGTATTTTCTACACAAACAATTATCAAAATTTTTGGGTACCTCACTTTGCTAGAGAGTTACCCAATTTAGCTATATAATTTAACTCGTTTGAAGAGTGACCGCAAGTTTCGCCTATTTAGCAGCCCTTGAAATCTAACTCCAAATGTATGCTAAATGATAGTTCACGATGAGACTTTAATCTACAGGTAAACCTGTGTTATCTAAGATAACACAGGTCAACATTTGATATACGGAGTATCTCTAGATCTCATTAGGATACCCTAGGGTTTTTGGGGTTGCTGATTTCGAATTCGGGGTCGGTTGACCCCTATTACGGCAGGTTTAAGGTCATTTGAATCGTCAAAGGGCGAATAAATGCTTTAAAATGACCCTAAACCTGGCGTGATAGAGGTCAACCGACCCCGGATTCCGAATCAGCGACCCCAATCTAGAGATACTCCGTATATCAAATGTCGACCTGTATTATCTCCTGAATGTAATGAATTGTGAACCCATGCGAAATTGACAACATTGACCCTCGATATCACGAGAACCGAATGAATCTCAATCTGAAATTTTCAGAAGATTAAAGTCTCATAATAAATTATCATTTAGCATACATTTGAAGTTAGATTTCAAGGGCTGCCAAATAGGCGAAAAATGTATTGTTTTTGCGATCACTCTTTACAATGTACCACCAAGCTCATTGTATCTCATATCAACAAAGAAACAACTCAAACTGATTAGTAAACAAGTTAGTGAGCATAAGTTAAATATACGCCACCGCATACGTCACCGATCTTGTCGTCCGCAGCATAACAAGTCCCAGCACGCACAAATCACTTGTGACGTGGTGTATTAGCGAATTTCCATTCTGGAAATTCAGCTATTACAGCCGGTGTCATGACGCGACTTGAGCCCGGGACTATGGCAGAAATTTGTTTTGAGGTCCCTAGAACCCAAAAATAACATTCACTAAAATTTATATATATATATATATATATATATATATATATATATATATATATATATATATATATATGTATATATATGTATATATATGTATATATGTATGTATTTATGTATTAGCACGATAACTCTCGAACGAAATGTCCTAGGTTTACGAAATTTGGTGACAACGTTGGAAGTCCAAAAATCTTGGATGAGTTCTTCAGCCAGACACGTCGGATGCCAGGAACATGGTTTTTGTTCTTGCAAAAAATTAGTTTTTTGCCAAAATTTGCTATAATTTAAAAGATTTTGCCACATTTTTTTACACCATTGCAAAGACGGCAAAAAATCACATAAAAAAGGTTTTTGAACTATTTTTCTAAGTTAGCTAGTTTTTGAGAAAATAAGAAAAAAAGTCAGTAGTAAGTTTTGAACAGTTCTGGACCCACCATTCGATTTTTTTGAGCGACCTCAAGGAGGAGGTACCACTTCAAAAATGAAATACACTAGAAATGATAATTTTCAGGTCATTGACACTTCAAAATATTACAAACGCACTATATATATATATATATATATATATATATATATATATATATATATATATATATATATATATATATATATATATATATATATATATATATGTTCGCACGATAACTCAAGTACGAAATATCCTATTTTTAAGATACCCCTGTCGCAGCATCCTGCATAACATAGCGAATTTCCATTTACAAAAGTACGTTTTTCTCGGAAACTAGTTGATATAGAGCAATTGTAATTAAGAAAACCTTCTTTATGTGATTTTTCTGCCAAATTTTTTTCACGAAAAATGTCCAAAACACCATAAACGTTTTCACGAAATTTCTTAAAAAGTGGATGTTTCGTTCTTGAGTTATCGTGCGGACACATTTATATAGATGTTTACTAATTGTCCGCACGATAACTCAAGAACGAAACATCTTATTTTTCAGAAATTTCGTGAAAACGTTTACGGTGTTTTGGACATTTTTTGTGAAAAAAATTTGGCGGAAAAATTACATAAAGAAGGTTTTCTTAATTACAATTGCTCTATATCAACTAGTTTCCGAGAAAAACGTACTTTTGTAAATGGAAATTCGCTATGTTATGCAGGATGCTGCGACAGGGGTATTTGTCTGTAAACTGTGCAGTCTGTGTAGTGTAGTATTTCGTCAACAATCAGATAATAATATACAACGTACAAACAAGCCTCTAAAGATATACAAACACCAATATGCTTGAGCGTCAAAGACCTCTTGGTTAGTGGTTTTGATGAATTATTATTAGTCGCTATTATTTGCGTAAGAAAATTTATGCGGTAATTTTGGAATGGAATATTTATAGTTCTTAGTACTATTTTGTCAAACTGAAAATCATTAAAAGAAAAATTTTACTTATAGATTATTCAGTGTGCTTTTACCTAGATGAATTTTTAATTAATAAAATAATGAAAACCGCATCAAAATTTGTTGACCGGATCTGCAAATATACTCAAGTTAAATAATTTTTGTCTATTATCTCTTAAGTTATATTTAGATTGATGTAATTCTTGTCTGTTTTGAATTTTTTTCTGAATAGTTTATACTTGAAATTAATTAATTAAGAGTTGCCATTTTTTACGGCTAAAACATTGACAACAAAATAGGTGTTCAGATAACAGTTGCAAATACCGCTGGGGGTAACCGATTGCTATAACCTGGAGGTTCAGAGCTCCAAGAGTTTTCTAGCTATGATGCAAACGTATATGTAAATTAGTTTATTATTCAAAACTACCAGTAATACAAATTTTCATTATTTTTTCTCATGTTCTTGAGTAATTGCGTTTCGAAATAAATTTTCAAAAGTACACGCTCCGTTTTCAGTGTTTTCCCAACTAAGTGGTTGTTTGTTTATTTTAAAAAAAAGTAAAACCGCTTAATATCAATATAAAATCATATTCTCTATTTTAATAAAATATTTATTTTTCTATAGGACTATGTATGCATTTGGAAACTAGGTTTGCATACCTACCTAATGTCAGAAACTGTGTTTTTTATTTAAGCGTTGACAGATAACAGAAATTTTATTGGCGGATAATCGAGTGACGGTTACTCGAAGTTTTACTTTATATAAATTTATTCATCTGGAAAAATACACTGGAAAACTATTTGCATAAGTTCAACATGCACCTGACAATTTGTTTTAATTGAAAAATTGAAAAACAGATCAGTTATCAGCCCTGCAGTGTTTCTCACTCCGAACTACATTATTTATATTTACGTGGGGAGCGCCAAAAGTTCTCGGCCTAACATAATTAAACTTATTTAAAGGTGACGTAATTTATACTCACCGAAAGTATTAAGTCTCTAGTAATCATAAACGCAGTGGACGAGTTTACATGTGTTTTATTTATTCTGTTGTAAAAATGTAAACTCAATATGTCGACCGTTTCAAAAATTGAATATCGTGTACTCATAAAATTTCTGACAAAAGAAGGACAAACTCCAGAAGAAATTAAGGACAGATTGGATGGTGTATACGGTAAAGCCGTGCCAAAGGTTTCGTTTGCGGTACGAGTCCCTCAACGACGATGATTGTTTTGGACGTCCGGCAGATTCGATCACTTCCGAAAACATCGCTCTTGTAGAATCGCTATAAAGAATTTGCTTATTATTATAAAGGCATAGAGATGCTTATCCCACCTTATAATATGTGTATTGAAATAGAGGGCGGTTATATAGCAAAATAAATTCTTTTCAGTGTTCTCTCTGTACTTTTTAATACTCAGGCCGAGAACTTTTGGCGCATCCTACGTATTTTTATTTATATCTATCTCTCAATCTGTTCATATTTCTCTCTTCTCCGCCTTACACCAAGTGGTAGCAAATGCAAATAATTATGATTGTTTTTTAGCGAGATAGGAAAAAAGCACTGAACAAAACGAATTACATTAGTTTTGTTTGTAATTCTTGTTGTGTTTACGTAAAGTAATTATTTTAATGGATTTAAAACAAAAGGTACTAACAATGTAGAAGATCAAGAAATAATATTTAACAAAATGGCACGTGTAAACACAATACAATAGAATATACTCGTACAAAACAAAATACCTTCGACAAACGATATAATACATACCTACCTAGTTAAATGAAAATAAATGTTTAGTATAAAATAAATAAACTTTGATAAGAATAATTTTGTCTACGAGTTATACAAAAACAAAGAGAAAGAAAATGTACTCAATTTAATTAAATAAAATGCAATTTGTATAATAGAGACCAAACTTGGATGTCATGAGCATCTAAATATCCGAGTTAAGATTAAGTAATAAAAAATCTAAAAAAAAAAACAACATTGTATACGTTTACTGACAGATTAGCTGCTTGCATTCGCTTCAGTCATTTATCGGAGAGGGTAGTAGTTGATCTAGCGATCTAAAAGTAGCATATTTCTCTGGGATATTAATAGTGATGTAAATAAAGTAGGGTTTTCAAATTTTGTGTAATTATTATTCAGAATGTGCTGACTACAACTTGTTCAACAAGTTGAACAGTGAAAATCAACGTAAAAGTGTGCGTCGAAATTTCTTATTCTATTTCAAAACAGATAGAGAAAGATACGCTACATTTGAGTCCAAAATAAGGTTTTTTGCGCAGTTCGCCATCTACGTCATAATTACGTCACATATTTGAATTTTTAGAAAAAGACAATATTACAATTATTTATTATTATATTTATACAGCGTGAGTTTTTTGAGAGTTACTATTTTTATTACAGCCAAACCATTAATAAGTGTTAAGACCATAAACGCTATAAAGCTCCTGACTATAGCAATCGGTTGCCCCCGTCGATATCTACCACTCTTATTTGAACAAATAAATTTAATCAACGGTTTGGCTGTAATAATAATGGCAACTCTGAAAAAACTCACCTGTATATATGTAATTCGCCATCTACATCATCACAATTTGCGCGTCGGCATACCTTTCTCCATGTACTTTGTTCCATTTGAATTACACTAGTGCTTCGATTGAGAGAAAGAAAAATGCATATGTATTAACACACGGATATAAAAAAAAAAAAAAAAAAAAAAAAAAAAAAAAACATTAAAATTTTTTTATGTAAGCAAATCATTATATATGTATAAAAGGTGCAATTTTAATAACTCTTATACTTTTTAGTGAGTTTCGATAAAATATTACGATGATTTAGAACAGAATTTATTGGAAACAACATGTTTTAAGCTATGTTATTTCCAACAATTCCATTCTAAATCATCGTAAAATTTTATCGAAATTCACTAAAAGGTATAAGATTTATTAAAATTCCACCCTGTATACATATATAATGATTTGTTTACATAAAAAACTTTTAATTTTTTTTTATATTCGTGTGACCAATACATACGCATTTTTCTTTCTCTCAGTGGAAGCACTAGTGTACATTATAACTGGATTCACTTATATTTGATACTGTACCGAGTACTCTTACAATATTATTAAAAAAATTTTGTCAAATAATTACATAATATATAAACAAAAGCCAAACGCAATTTGAAGACTTTTCATAGTTTCGTTTCTAAAATAATGTAAAAAAATAAAATTTTAAAAAAGCTATATAAAAATGTTATTATATCATTTCTTCTTTTACAACCCACGAATATACTATACGTGTATACGTATTAAGTGTTCTGTTAGTACAAAGGCTATTGAGTACATGCAAATATTGAAAAAATAATTAATAACAACATCACTCTAATATTGTTACTGGCAATATTAATTCACAACTTTGTATACTTACATATTCAAAGAGAACTAACTTAAACATGAAATAACTTTGTTAAGAATATCTGGCTTTTTGCACACATATGTTAAAAAAAATCTGGTTTTTTATACTTCAATTTCAACAAGAAAATGTCTAATTCTTCTTATGTGCAGCAATACCTATCGATTAAACCTGTTTTTTTTTAACTAAACTGCTATTATTGAATGATATGATACCTGCTATTTCAGGTAAATTTGAGCCACTAGTTAATCATCCTTTAAACTAATTCCAGTTTTTTATTTCCAGTTAGTCGTTACCCAAAAATAAAGAATTTAATATTATATTCGTTTTGAAGATGGTGCAAAGCCGAAAGTCGTCTCACCTAATCATTTATTTGTTTTTTTGATTAAAAAGTGACAAATTAAGAAGTGTCTTATAATTTGTAATATGGATTTTCAGCAAGTAAAAGTCTCAAATGTTTATTGATATTTATATAAAAATTTTAATGTTTAAAATAAAAAAAGTAATTATGTACTTTATTTTTAACCTAAATAATAAATATTTAAATAACATTTTCAGTTAAAATACTGTTTATATATATATATATATATATATATATATATATATATATATATATATATATATATATATATATATATATATATATATAGGTTCAATTCGTCGTTAAACCTTTTAATAAATCGTTTTCAAAAGTACATTTATCCTTATCATGACATATTTACTCGTTGTAAATTATATCTTATTTTAAAATTTGATAATAATTAAATAACTAAGAGAAACAAACATTGTATTATGTTGTAAAGTCTAGAATTTTGTAATTAAAAACTACATTAACTACTTAAGAATGTAAAAACCATTAGGATTTAAAAATTAGGGCTCTATTTCAAACTAGTCAAGTAGTGATAAATATTTGCAAAGAAAAGCTAAGAAAAATTAACTAATTTACAGAAATTTTTAAAATGTGTTAGCACAAGTGCAGGGAAACATTTTTGATTTTTGCTCTTCTTATCAAACTACGGCTTTTGATTACAATTATATAGAAACTTTTGTAATTTTTATATTGTCTCTTTTCATTTTTTCTTTTTAAAGATAACTGGATTTTTGGTATGATTTAAAATTTCAGAGTCAATGCTGAAGCTATTATATATAAACTTTGGAATATGTTTTAGAGTATTTGGAAAACTGTGAAGATATCAGTGTCTTCTATTTTATCAATATTTTAAATTTTATATTTTCATAAAACTTGAAAAAAAAAACGATAATATATAAGTTAAGGATTTAGCGGACATAGTGAAAATATAACCCAAATAACATAGGTTTCAGTTTTATTCAAACACATTTCATTGAAACTAAAAATAAATTTAAAATTTTGTGAAATTTAAAAGTTTCCACCATATTCATGTTTCCTCTTTTATATCCTCTTAATCCTGAATCTAATGTGATTGTTAAAACTATGAAATAAATTCTTTTAAATCATATTACTTATAAGGACAAACCTTTTTTATATAATAGAAAAGGATATAAGAACGGCATATATATGTTTATTATTTATAAATATACCTATTTACAATTCTAAAATATAATTTCTATAAAATAACTAACATAAATAAAATAACTAACAACATTTATCTAGGTCTCTTTGTTGAATAATATGTTGCTGTCTATTTTATATTACTTATGTTTTTCAAAAGGTATTAGCATCAATAGTTTGTTCATGATCCTTTTTTGAATGCTGTGCTGTAGACTATTAAATTATGTAAAGAGGTTGGATTTTATATCAAAATATATATTATGTTTTGTTGTAGAATATGTTATTATATACATTTTGTAAAAGACAGAAAACTGGATAATTTAACGATACTTTTTGTCTAAATATTAGGCTTGCAACGAATTCGACAACTACTCAGTATTCGACCTTTTCATCCACTTTTTGATATTTTGTCAAATACAAAGTACCAAGTACAACTAATCAGCCGAATAACAAACAATGAAAAAAACGAAATCTGGTGTATTTATCTGCGTTAAGTACACAAAAAATATTCCTAAATTATGTATACTTTAAATAATTTATCCTATTAACTACAGATTACGTAATATGTATTTTACTGAAAACAAAGTAATTAATATCATCCACTCATATTGCAAAAATTTTTATTTTTTTTATGTCTAACTGCTTACGTAAGATCTTAAGAGCAAGACAAAAAGAATAGATAACAGATTAAATGGCAATAATCCTATTTAAGTGAATGCCTTTATTCTAAGCCAGAATAGGAACCAAACTTCAGTAACCCACAATTAACTTGTCTGCTGGAAAGCATATTTTTTGATTAACACCTTCAAATTTCACTGATGAGGAGATTTACAATATTCACAAACAGTCAATACTGCAAAATGATACCTAATAAAACCCCTCAAATTAAAGAAAGCTAAATCAATAGTAAATAATGCTGAATAATGCCAATAAAAGCAATAAAATCAAAAAAACAAAACGCAATGAAAAAGACCATTCCAAGAGTCAAAATTTGTTTTGCGATTTTAGTGATCCTTAATCACAATGACTTTAATGCCCAGTGATTCATAAGTAATATGACCTTGCTACCCAATGGCTCATTATCACTATGACTTTACTACTCAGTGGCCCATAATTACTGTGATCTTACTATTCAGACGGACAATTTTGACCTCTCGTTAACTTCTTCAATAATTCAATAATATTAAAGAAGAAATGTCTCCATAATCCTAGACAACCTAATATAATATAGTCTATGCCAGCCTAAAATTGTTTAGCTTCCGAACAACAAACAAATTTTCAAAATTGGTTGGGTAGTTAATTTTGGAGCTTTTGGGATCCACAAGACCCTGGCGGATCTCATAGTCAATGTCAATTTGGAATGGTTTAACTTTTTAACAATGAAAAAATTTTCAAGAATGATTCAGTAGTTCACTTTGAACCCTTTTTGGGTCTCTAGGCTCCAGAAGACCTCTCAGTCTCATATAACATTTTCTATATAAATTTGGAATAGTTTAACTTTTTAACAGTGAAAAAATTTCAGAATCTTTTCTCTTTATTATATTAGTATAAAAGCAGATCATTGTTTTGGTTAAAAAAGTAACTTACTCGATACTCAAACTACATCCGAGGTCTGTTTATAACTGTCTGTTTTTACTGTACTATACTGTTTACAACTGCAATTACGACTATTGTTGTAACACTGATAAAAGTTTGAGAGCTTTATTACAGCATCTTTAACCCAAGAATCATACGTACCTACATTGATAAAATTGACGACCAGAATTCAGACCTGTTGCAATAGTCTAACTTGTAGTTGTTTGTCTGTTCTAAAATTTCTGTTATCTGATTTATTTGTTATGCTTATAATAACACAGAAGACATACGAATTTTGTTAACAATTATTGTCGTTTTGTTTATATTAAAATAGTACACGTAAAACTATAAAATTCTTTTTAAAATGTTTCTCGTAAACCAACGTATAAATCTAGGGTTAAATAAAGCATAGGTAAAGTTGTTTTATAATGAAAAAAAAATTTATTTTAAAATATGCATAATTTTCATGATTCAGGTCATTATTTTCAAATGTGCATAAAGTTCATAATACTTCCGATTCCGTAAGTATTACTTTGGTAAATATCTCTAAAAATGGCTCTTTACGAAAAACGATTGTTGATTCCTATTCTAGGCCATTTCCACATATACCTTATAACTAGATGCAGAATTTTTGAGGTATCAAAGTCCAACAAAAAGGAAAGATATATTTTTAGTAAGAGATATACATATTTTATTATATTAAGAAGATAAAATACTTTTGCAATAAAGATGGATATAGAGTAATTATATCTAAACTCCCGTTATTAGTTTTTATATCTCTCACTCAGGTAATATTAGACTGTACATACAATGTATAACAATACACTACGTTATAAAAAAAAGTAATAGATCTTGAAAACCGGAAAGAAGTTGGCGCCGAAAGTTGGAAAATCTTTCTGTTTTTTATATGGCTAAATTGCTCCCAAATTGCTCCTTTAGAATCAGTAATTGCTCCACCTGGAACTTAATTACTTAATTAGTTATTTACAAACAAAAAAACTTTTTTGTTTGACTAGTTCTATTATCAAAATCTTGTCAAATAATGCATTTTTATACAATTACTTTATATCAAAAAATTGCTCCCAATTTGCTCCATCTAATTTAAAAGTTAGTTATTAATTTCTCTGAATAATAACTAAAATATATTAAAATAAAAAATATTTTGAATTACATAGGTTATGTATTATTAAAACCTATAGACAATCCATTATACCTTTAAGTCGTTTGCATATATTTAAGGATAACTTAATTTTGACAAGTTAAATAACATTATAAAAAAACAAAATATTTTAATAATTATTCAAAAAAATTAAGATTTAGCTTTTAAATAAAGAAATTAAAGTAAATAAGTAAAGAAATTATATAAAAAAGTATTATTTTGGGAGATTTTGATAACTTAAATAATGGAAAAAATTTTTTTTTATAATTAACTAAATAAATAATTAAGTTTCAGGTGGAGCAATTACTGATTTCAAAGGAGCAATTTGGAAGCAATTTAACCATATAAAAAAACAAAAAGATTTTGCTTATTTATATAGTAATACAATGATATACCTACTTAAATAAGTAATTTTAAATTATATATATATATATATATATATATATATATATATATATATATATATATATATATATATATATATACGAGCAAAAAAAAGGAAAAACGTCAAATTCGTTTTTGGCGCCTCTAACGCTGCAGAAAATAACAAAAGCAAAAAAATCTAATTCACCGTTTTGGCGCCCCTAAAAACTCGCAGAGGGGGCACGTGCTCCCGCTGCCCCCTTCCCTGGATCCGGCCCTGAGTATATAGGTACTTATTGTAAGACCGAATACTATAATTGTACTGACCAATCGTGAAAAACTACAGTACTTCGTAGAATCATATTGAAATCGAGGAACTAAATTTACTAAAAAATTGACCTGTTGCGGAAAAAGGTATCTATACCTATTTTCTTAATTTCCTTTTATATTCTGATTTTCTATACATGCAGGTTAGATATTTCATCTTTTCATATATCTGCCTGTGCGTCTGTCTCTTTAAATAAATGAAAGTAAGGGTCTACACCATTAAAAAAATCGTATTTATAAATACCTATATATGTTATTATTACTATGTAAGGGTATTGTTCATAAAAAATTTTTCCTGTTAGTATTTAATTTTATTTATATATATAAATATATATATATATATATATATATATATATATATATATATATATATATATATATATATATATATAAATAAAATTAAATACTAACAGGAAAAATTTTGAATTAGATTTTTTTGCTTTTGTTATTTTCTGCAGCGTTAGAGGCGCCAAAAACGAATTTGACGTTTTTTCTTTTTTTTGCTCGTCACTTAGTTTTTTAGGGAAAAATTTTAGAAAAATATCGGTGCGCCAAAATATTTAATTTGGGGGTTTTTTTCGGGGAGGGCGCCAACAGCAAAGTTTGCCCGCCCCCTTATAATAACTGTCCGGCCCTGTATATATATATATATATATATATATATATATATATATATATATATATATATATATATATATATATATATATATATATATATATATATATATACTAGCTTCGAATGAACTTGGTAGAGGCAAATTTTATTATATAAAATGGTGTATGTGGCATGATAAAAGTTCACCATTATTTATTTAGTTAAAACCTTTTTGAATATATGTAGAAAGGACTTGTGTATATACCGTTAGGATCAATATATTAATTTAATAATAAAAACCATCCTTATTTTACCTTCACGCACTCATATGTATTTTGTTTTACTTATAATGTTTCCCGACTACTTTTTTATTTCTATTTTGATCAAATAACAATAATATATTTTATTGAAATTGAAAGATACATTTCCAATCTCTTATAATGAAAATTATTTATTGATTTGTGTGTTTGAAAAACTCCAGTTCCGTTCGCCTGCTTGCCTCGCACCAACTGGATATTGGCTCTTGATGTACAGGGAAAACCAAGTGTCAGTCACTTGTTGTGGATAACATTGCCGGGACAACAAAACCATTTACCAAGCAATTAGTCAGAATGATCCTATACTAAAAGAGATACTTTAATTTTTAATTAAAAAATGTTTCGTTTTTTTTTCTTTTTAATTAACAGCAAAATATGAATGGATAGAAATCTGGATGTTTATGCTCACCAGAAAATTCTTTTATAATTATTCAACTAATCCTTCTTTTCTGATAAGGTTTTGTGATACTTAACGACTAAACCACATGCATATTATCCAAGAAGAAAGCTTGTCAGAAAAAGTGTAATTATAGAGATTAGTATGAATTTGTATGATATATAAATAATATAATAATAATAATAAGTTAATAACAACAAGAGTTTTATAATTAAAGAAATAAAAATAGATTTAAGTAAATGTTAACAACTTAGTTGGAGGTTTACTCGAGAGTCCTTAAAAATTATGTATTTTTCTAGAATTTTTTTCTCAAGAACGGAAATAAGTATCAATTGCAAATTTTGTGCACATATTTATTAAGTATTAAACTACACAAAAAAAAGAAATTTCAAGGAAAAATATAAAAAAGTGTCCATTTTATAGATAGTGCAGTGTGACGATCCGAAAATCCAATACCTTGTTGGTGGACATCCTAGCGCCGGTAATAAACCACCGAAATCCAAAAACAAAAAAAATTTATAAAATATATGAAGAGTACCGGCACCTCTACCTATAATGTCAATAAATTGCTGAAAGAAAAAAAAATGGCGGATGTTTGAACTTTTAATTACGATTTTTGTCTTATTTTTCGCTCTTTAAAGTAAATTTAAAAATAAAATATTGAAAGTGTGTCAAACTTAGGTAGAGGTGCCGAAGAATTGAATTATCTTTAAAATAAAAAATTTAAAAAAAAGGATCCATCGAATAGTTTTTGAGTTATCGTGTCCACCAGTTCCAAAAATGTAGTTCCGAGATATTATAAAATATATATAAAGAAACGTATTTTCAAAATTTTATATTTAATCCTCATTATATTGCGTGAACTACGTTTTTTGAATTTTTTCTTTATAGAAAGCTGGATTCGGTTAATGTGCAAGAATCTTGTTTTTAAATTATTTTCAGTAAAATCACTTTGGGAACATATTCTACACATAATTTGCTATCAATTTCGGCAAAAAAAAAATCGATTTTTTTTTATCAAATCTCAAGTAAACCTTCCCTTAAATTACTTTCAGCAAAATCACTTTGGGAACATATTCTACACATAATTAGCTACCAATTTCTGCAAAAAAAAATCGATTTTTTTTAACAACTCTCAAGTAAACCTCCCCTTAATATATAAGTGCTATTTTTGTTACCTCTAATGCAGTTTGAGAATCCGAGGATAAATTCGAGGATTGCTAATTATCCATGGCCACAAAAATATAAGCTCATGGGCCAAGTATGAGTAAAATGGGCCAAATTGAGAAAAGAATGAATCAAAAATAAATCATCAAAAATGCAATTTTAATAAAAATGAATAGCAGAGCAGGCTATGGACTATTGAAGGCAAGATTACTTACGCTCCTACTTTCTAGTAACGTAAATGTTGCTTATACGACAAATTGCCTATCTATACGTCAACTTACGGCTCGAGAGATTGAAAAACAAGTTTATCTTTGTATATTTGTACAATTTATATTCAAAAGAAGTAGTCTTAGTAGTATTTCAAAATTTGTCTGTGGCAAATTATTAAGTACTTAATAAATTATAAGCGGCAACGTTGTTGAAAATGCAACCTTTTACCTAACATCGATGCTTTCTTTTCTTATTTTTATTTATTTTTTTTCAATTTTACTTTTTATATTTACAACACTACATGCTAATTGAACTAAACATTATTAAAATCTTGTTTTTATACCAATAACGAATAACAATAATACGTAACAACAATAACATAACAAATGTATATTTTGAAATTTCAATGTGTACATTCATGTTAGCTAACTTCGTCAGCTAGCCATTTTTCACGAACATTTGTTAGCTAGTATTTGTGTTAGCTAACAATGTTTATTTCAGTTTATCTTAGTGTGTACCCGTAATAAAGCGTTCAATTTTGGCTTGTGCTTCGTGATGTGTCTCTGCAAATAAAAAGCTAAATCATCTGCGTACATAAGTAGCTTAATGTTGGTTATACCGTCAATATTAACACCTCACAATTGGTTCTCTTAAAACATTGATCATTCATTGATCAAATGATTATTCATTTTCAAAAATATAGTTTATTAAAATCTAAGAGTCAGTAAGTAACTTGAAAACGGTAGTCTTTTCCAAATTTCCCTTTAAATCTTTTTAATTTGAAGATTCCAGCATTCTATAAATGTGAACTAATATATTTTATCTATGTTGTGATATCAAACAAAAAGAAAAACAAGATGAAAGAACTAAGCTCACAACAAATAATCATCTATATTCTAGTAAAGATCGTTCGGTCTGCATGAAAATTGAAACTGAATAGCTTGTATACAAACACATGCGAACTAAGCTCCTTTCTGTTTGTTACTACGATTCGTTTCAGGTTCATATCACACATAAATTGTCCTAAAATTTAATTAGACTTTGTCAATTTAAGTGCTCTCCTTTTATAAAAGTCTGTGTTGTGTCAGCCTGACACTGCCGAATCGCACTCTTTACGAATAAAAATCGATATTTAATGAAAATTAACACACAACTTGATCGTTAGAAAAGTTTCAGTTGTATATTATTTTTCGTATTTCCCTTTTCATATCATTCTTTCGTTTCATCTATTCTGATTGTTTGTTGACTGTCTCTATTTTCATTCTTCTTTTCTTTTATTGCAATAAAATACTCTTTTGATGAAAATTTTCTATTGTAATATCATCTATATTTAACTATCGTATGAATTATTTTCACATGATTGTGTCTTGAGAATTTTTATTCAGATGAATTTAATTGAAATTTATAGAGTTGTGTTGTTTTAACTTATCGCAGGTTTATTGTGTGGGTGAAGGATTGTTTTAACACGGTTCAGTTGTTCACATTGATTTCACAGTCAACCATAACAATTTTTAATTCTAGCGAATTTCGAAAACTCGGCCGCTCTCATGACGCAATCTGAGGCCCAGACTATAACAGAAGCATGTTTTGAGGTCCCTAGAATACGAAAATGATATTCACTAAAATTTATATACATGTGAGTTTTTTGAGAGTTGCCATTTCTATTACAACCAAATTTTTATGATAGAAATGATACTGGAAAAGGTTCTTTTCTTGGATGTAATGAAAATGTAACCAAGAAAAACACTATCGGTTGAAGTAGCCTCAAGTACATATGCATATTTTTACCGCCTAACTGACAAAGAAAAATTAAAAAACTGAACTTGGGTAAAAAAAAATTTTTTGCTCATTTATGTTGTTTGCTCAATTAATGCATTAGACCAGTTTTATCGAAAAATTAATATATAGTCCCATTTAAAAAGCTATAAGTTTGTATCATAGCTCGAAAACCATAACAGCTATTATCTACAGCAGATATCTACAACTCTTATTTGAACAATTTTTCGATTAAATCAACTCTCGAAAAACTCACACTATATATATATATATATACATATATATATATATATATATATATATATATATATATATATATATATATATATATATATATATATGTATATTGTTAGTTTTTCGAGAGTTGCCATTTTTATTACAACCAAACCGTTGATTTAATCGAAAAATTGTTCAAATAAGAGTTGTAGATATCGACGGAGGCAACCGATTGCTATAGTCAGGAGCTTTATAGCTCTTATGGTTTTCGAGCTATGATACGAACTTATAGATTTTTAAATGGGACTATATATTAATTTTTCGATAAAACTGGTCTAATTCATTAATTAACAACATAAGTGAGCAAAAAAATTTTTTTTACCCAAGTTTAATTTTTTAATTTTTCTATATATATATATATATATATATATATATATATATATATATATATATATATATATATATATATATATATATATATTCACTAGCAGAAAAAATTAAAGGATCAAAAAATAATTCCAAATTTTTAGTTATTTTTCGAACGGCTGTATCTTTGTAAAAAATTGTCGTATCGGAGTCTTAAACAAAGCAATTTTCTAGTTTT
The DNA here is from genome assembly GCA_035578155.1 of Brachynemurus nebulosus. Taxonomy (NCBI): domain Eukaryota; kingdom Metazoa; phylum Arthropoda; class Insecta; order Neuroptera; family Myrmeleontidae; genus Brachynemurus; species Brachynemurus nebulosus. The sequence continues at coordinate 42,605,359 of JAPWDM010000005.1, forward strand.
GAGATCTTTCGATAAAAAAAATTTTCAAAGCACCGTGTACCGCTCAATCCTAATAAATACGCTGAAAAAAAAATTTTCGAAATTTTTCGGTTTCTTTTTTTGATCCACGGACTTTTCTGACTTAAATAGGATGACTTTTGTTTACAACAATGATAAAGGTACTCTTAAAATTTAACACAACGCCAACACATTCGCCAACGTGGCTATTAAAATTATAACATCAAGTTAAATTTTAGAAAATCGAATGTTTTCCTGAAGTCCCTTCTTTTATTTTATGATGAAATTCTTATTTTTTTCCTTTATCCAATGTTTTCTAAAGGTTCTAGTTTTACGGCGAATGAACTCTTCAACTTTTAAGTCTCTAGTCAGTGTGTGTTGAAATGGGCAAACTTCTTTACATATACTCACTTAATAATCCTTCTTCTTACTTGATAGATGATCCCAGCTGATTCATTTATCACTTTTTGCCATACTGAAATATTTCAGACTATAAATAAGTAGTTTCAGTTACAGGTAGTAGATATAATATGTTGTGTAAGCAGAACAAGCACAAAAAATGATACGAGAGTCTTGAGGATTAAAATATAAATAGGTACATAAAAAATTTATGTACTCTCTCTATCATCATTATGTTTTATTTGCTCCGTGTTTTGTTTGAAGTAATCATTTGTTCCAATCACTTAGTAACTGCAAATAAAATAACTATAATATTTTCTTATTGAATAAATTATTTACTGTTCTTTTTCATTTCTCCTTTAATTATAATTTTATTGCAAAATAGAAAATTAGAATAGAATACATCTGTGTAATACTACAATTCCATAATTCCTAAGTTTTTGGTCCTATAAACATGAATTCGATATACATGTACTGATATACAGCTGTAGATCTCAATTAATAAGGTATAATAGCCTGTATACATATAATATAGCAAATCTGAGTTGACAATAAGGGCGATAAAATTTTACAAGTCAGTTTTACACTGGAACAAAATATTTAGTGAATATAGTTAAACATCGTTTTTAAAGTTCCTACGTGAATACATGTAAGTAAGATAAAACAGTATGTACAAAATCATAATTTTGTACTTTCCCATATTTTTTTCATAAAACTGCATGCGTAAACTCGAACACGAAACTTATATCAAATTTCAGTATAGGTGAAATAATAAATTGTAATATGCAGAAATAAAAGAAAATTTATATAAGAAATAAACCTAATAATAAAATTGAGTTGTTGGTATGAATGGATGTTGGATGTTTTTTTTTCTTTATATTGTGGTTTTCGATATGATAATGTGATCGATTAGCAAAAATAAAATGGGGTATGTGTTGTCAGTCATTACATTGTTCTTAACTGCTCTAAAATTACAGTCACTACGGTAGCTGTTTGCTACGATTTTGTATTTTGATTTTTCAGTTTATATTAAAATATATTTCGATTTAAATGTGCTATTTATTCTGTTATAATTTACTTACCTTTAAGCTACATTTTATAATTCAAATGTAAATATTTAACCAAATATAGAAAAAAAATGTATATTTAATTCCAATAAATCAATTTTTGTTCCTGTTTTGTGTTTATTTTCAAATTTATGGTTAAATTTTAATTCAAAAATTTTAATTTATGCCACATAAGTGTCAAATGTATTGTACAAATTGTATGTATATCTACAAATTTAATTTATTAATTATTTTTTATTATTCTCCAAAAATTTGTTTTAAAAACTTGAAACATCAGTTTTTGAATGTATTTCATTTCTGCACGATTTTTTTTTTTTTGTATGTAAATCCTACTTTGGAAATTAGATCAGCTAGACAAAGATGAATTTATCTGATTTGCCATATTCGTTGTCCTTTATTAATAGCAGTCAATCATAATTTTTAAAATTTTACGGCCAGTCAACTTTCTTCTCGAAGTTGGTGGATAATACTTACTCGTGCTTTATACTCTTTGGTTCAAGCAATCATAAATAAGATTAAACGGTCACCACAGCTACAGATTAACTGTTTAGTTGAAACATAAATGCACTTCAATACATAACACTATATATTTACCTATTGATGGATAGTTGTCTAAGACTAGCCGCATACACACAATTTTTGGTTGAACAACTGTTTAGTTGTATGTCAAAAGACTATGGAATCTTATGGAGGTGCGCATACTATCAACACGATAGTAGCTCGACAAAAAAATCATAAAACCATATCGATCGTTTTTTGACTAAAAAGTCGGACAACTTAACCAACTATCGATCGACAGGTATATGTACATTACTGTGTACTGAAGTGCGTATACACTCAACTAAATAGTCGATCTGTAACCCGAACATATAATCTCTATGGTAAATTCTGGAGTATTTTATCTATGCTGTGATATATATGGGATGTACGAAATATCTCCTTTTCTTTTTCTTTGTCGTACGTTCTATATAAAGCAAAGCACAGACAAATCCTTTTCTATTCACCATTTGTGGATTCGATGATTGATAAGACCGTTAAAAGATTAAAAACACAAAACATTCAACAAGTTTTGAAAATCATAGATATAATAGACATGACAGATATAGGAACTATTATGTATGATTGGTTGAAAAAAAGAGGATTATGCACGAATAGGAATAAATAAGGGTACGAATAATTTTAAAATCGCTGAAAAACTGATTGATAGTATGCGCATCCTACAACTAAACAGTTTAGTAGGGTTGAAACCATGAGGCTCATCGATTTCGACTAAACAGTTTAGTCGAGATACTAACTTAGTGTATGCGCCAGGCTTAAGTTGTTCGACTTTTTAATCAAAAGACGATAGATAGTTTCTTGATTTTTCTATCGAGCTACTATCGGGTTAATAGTATGCGCAGCTCTAACATACCACTAAACAGTTGATCAATTAAAAATTGTATGTTTACGGCTGATTTAAGTTTATTTTATGGTTGAAACGTATTGTTTACATGACATTCGAGAAAGTGGGAGGATTACTTCTTTGGCGAGAGAAATGAAGTGATACTATTCTACACATTTGAATCCGTAATATTTTTCGTTTCAATATTTTATTCCTCCACTTCAGCGCGACGTAAAAATTCATTTCAAGGATTATATTTTCTTAATTTGTATAATTTACATTCTTTAAATTGTGTCATATAAAACCTTGAATTGCTAAACAGATCTATTTTGCAAATTTGTATAGACGGATCTCAAATTCATCGCCAATAAAATCAACAATAAATAATTTATTAAGTTTTGCCACTGATATTTTGACTGGAATCCTAAAAACTGAACTAATGGTCTCAACACCTTTTTCAATGGAAGAAAGAAACATATTATACCTATATTTTCCAAATATTTTCTTGTTTATTTAAATTAGGTATTTATTTTAAAAATTAATGTGAATTTTGTGCGTTAGAATGGAATGGAATATGGACACAGAAACGGTAGAAAAAATATTTTTTTAAGGTATATAGTATATAATTTAATTTACGCAAGAGGTACTTTTTAACAAGAAATATACTTTTTATTTTCATTTTTATTTGAATAACAAGTTAAAAACGTAAAAGCACTGAGGGGAAATGCAGTCAAGCTTGATATGGCACACAATATTTAAAAAAAAAAGGAAAGAGAAGTTGTGTTGAGCGTAGAAGATACCTGTTGTAAAAACATATTGAGGAAATTTTCAAAAAACAGAAATCAATTAACCAAAAAATTTAATTAGTTAAAAACAGAAAATCTTGGACCGATAGCTATAAACAAAATATTTTTAAATTTTCATATTTTCAAAATGTCTCGAAATGGGAAATTACACTGCAGTTTCACACCCAAATATTATGATCCTAAATTAATGGTGATTCAATTGAAATTGGTGACCAGACTAATTACCATATTCGGCAATATGCGCTAATTACTTTTAAATGATTGTATGTTGGTGAAACAGATGGTCACAATGTAAAAATCAATTTACAAGTACAGTATCGAGAAAAAACAATTCAAACACATTTTTCTAAAGCATTTTTTATTAATTTTACTGTGTTAAAATGTTTTAGTAACTACTAAATTCCAGAAAAAATTTATTAATTGTAAAATTTTTGTTTTTGAATTTCGAAAATTTTTTTGAGTAAACATTTTTTGACTCTCCTGCCATTTTTTGGAGTAAAACTTGGGAGCTTAAATTTGGTCAGGAAGCATGATGTGCTTCGGGTATACTCGGCGGTAAATCGAATTTACCCGACAGAGTGTCTGTTGTACAAACTGTATAAATGTCTAAGAAAATAAGTAATATCTTTGTATGTTCGGTACGTCGGTAGCAGGTTGAAGGAGTATTAAATAGCCTTTTACTTTTGTAATATATAAATTCAAAGTTTGCAATGAAAATAGCTATTTATGCAACAAGTACAGCTTGGGCTACGTAGGATGACACTTGGAATTTGAATGCGCAACCATTGGTTGAATGCGTAGTTCAAAGCCTCCCATCAAACTTTTCGTCTTTTGAACTTATATATAGACCCGACAGAAAATGAACTGAGATATGTATGTGCTGAAACACATTTTGTACAAATATATGCGTATGTATAGAAAATGCTATTTTAGTAAAAATGAATAAGTAGACGTCTGTAAAAAACTATTTCCATAGAAAAATCTACTATTTATAATACTTACATCCTAGGAAGGTAAGCAAACTTTTATGACCTGTTATTTTTGATAACTATAGTAACCAGTAAATAGAATGATAAATGTTGTTTACTTGAAAAATTACCTGCTATGTAAACACCAATTTACGATTTAAGAGTTTAAAAAAAATATATTAACGCTCCCACTAAAATATTTTAGTGGTAGTACGTAAAAGTGTTAATTGTATAATATCCGAAAATGAGGACTTAAAATTTACTACATAAATATTTTACAGACTGATTGTAAGACGCTTCTCTGGACTAGAACTAACACAAAATTTCTGTAAAATATTAAATTAACTGACTATTTGACTATCCCTGATTCATTTTTTTCTGAGTCATATAATCAATTGCATTTCTTCACCAGTTTCTCAACTTTAAATATCTACATTACTGTAATTCAAACCTCACGCCTATACATACATTATTTATATATCAAGAAAATTCTTTTGATTCGAAAATTAAACAACTAACCACGCGCAAAGAAAATCAAACGACAAAATATAAAAAGCAATTCATTTTACAATTGTTATTTAAAGAGTTAAATGAAAAGGAACGACATCTGACAGCATCATAAAAAATTATGACAATCTTTTTGTTACATTCAGAAAATAAAGTAAAAAAACATGAAATGAAAAAATAATTACTGTTTGAGATAAGAAAAATTTCTGCGGGAAACGGAAAATAAATTTCTATTTAATATAATATTTTAATTAAATTGTTCAATCTCGCAGTCAACTTCGAGTTTGTTTGGAATAATAACATAATTAAATGAAATTTTATTAACCACAATCATTCAACGGTTTTTCTAAGAATTCTGTCGAAGAATTATGTTATTTTACTCTCCTTTATTTTTATATTTTTGGTTAAGATAATTGAATGTACGATATCGATAAATGTGTCTCTGGTAGTTATTAAAACATTAATATGTTTAATTAGTGATAATTAGATACAATCAATACTGTAATAATATTCCGTATCGAAAATACTCTTTGCATAAAAATATCGAGCAAATAATTATACCCAAAATGAATGAAGTAACAAAAATTTTTACTCAAATCAATATTAGCATTCAATTTTTACGAAACTCGATGAAATGATCAAAAGCTGAAGAACAAGTTCGTCAGCCAGTCACGTCTCCGATTTCTGGAAGTCAGAATCTTGGCCATTTCTCACCATTTTTTGTGGTTTCTTGCAAAAATTGGCCAGTATTCAAAATTTTTTTTAATTTTTTTTACACCATCGATAAGAACATAAATAATTACATTAAAGAAACTTTGAGCCACTGTTCTAAGTAAACTATTTCGTGAAAAAAATTAAGAAAGACTATAGGCGGATAAGTAAGAGTGGAATGCCCCCGCGCGAATTGTGTTAGCTTTTTTCTGCCAGCTGCTATCGTTATGGAACTGAAATTTATTAAAATTCAGCCCTTAAAAACTTACCCCTTGAAGGTAGAATTTATTTTTTCAAAATTGAGAAACATTGGGCCTATTCGTATCGCTATTAGCCAAAGTGGCTTGCTCTTACTTTTAAGAACATTACACTTGTTTTGAAGTGTACTCTCCTTACTTTTGAGATATTTGTATATTCCTGTCTCACTTTCCATGTTCTTGAGAGAAGGGTGAATGTATGTTACGATGTATACATACCTTCACCCTTCTCTCAAGAACATGGAAAGTGAGAGAGGAATATACAAATATCTCAAAAGTAAGGAGAGTACACTTCAAAACAAGTGTAATGTTCTTAAAAGTAAGAGCAAGACACTTTGGCTAATAGCGATACGAATAGGCCGATTTAAAACTTTTGAATGGCTTGACGGATTTGGTTGAAATTTTTATATGTTTCAGATACCTCTATAGCGTATCTCAAAAAAAATTATCAGCTTCAAAAAAAATTGTAACCTCAAAAAAAAAAAAATTGTTTAATTTGTCAAATATTTTCTCAATTTGTAGCTATGGTACAATCGCCAAAATTTTTACAGGCTTCTTACTGTGATTGATACAACAAATAATTTTTTCAGAATTTTTTTCCGGGTGCGTTATAGTTAAAAAAATAAATAAAAATAAAAATAACTGGCACAATTCCTCCGTTAATTCATTTTCTTATTCCAACCGAGCGTTTTATTCCTACTTTTTGAGTTAAACGTCACGTCAAATTAAGATTCCGATGCGAGCAATTACTTTGTCAGCCATTTTGAATTAACAAGTTCACTTCACTAGCTGCCTCAGCAAGACAGCTACTCCAACTCGAAAGTAAAATTCACTTTAGTGGACACTACTAAACTGTATCTACTAGTGTGATTCGGGTTACTGGCGCAATATAAAGGTACAATTATTCTTTTCAAAATATAGCAACAGTTGTCGCTGATTGTTCTATACTTGATTCTTATGTCTCATATCTTAATTATCTAGACCTAACACCACCACATAGCGCCAACAAATCGACCACCAGCAGTAAATGAAATTATATAAAAATAGCTTAATTAAATATTTGCAATTTATTTATTTATTTATTTTTTTAATTATTTTTTTTCTCTGACATTTTTAGTTTTAGGATCCGTAATCAAACACGAATTTATTGTAAAAATATTAACAATTTTAACGGAATGTTTAAGAAAATAAAATATAGTAGGTATATATTATTAAATGACCGGTAATGATGGCTATTACTCACGAAAATGAAATCGCGACAAGAATCAAGCTTTTATTAATACGATTATTTTATTGGTCGAATTATCCATGTCTTCGAGTAATTCATGACTTTCTTAACGATTCAAGCAGGGGCGTAGCTACCGCCGTATTAGCCGTATCAATGATATGGGGCCCCCGGGCTACAGAGGCCCCTAACGTGTGTAAGCAAAAATTAGTAAAATGTTATCCACAATGTCACTTAATCTCGTGCTTCCTGGGAAAAAAACATAAAAAAAACTGTCATACGTGCCTATAGGGTTTTCACTTCAGGAATGACAAAAGTCAAAAAAGCAATCTCTTTTTTTCCCGGGTGAAGCGTGCGTCCAAAAGTTGGTAACCATCTTACATCGGTTATTGCGGATTTTTGTAAACGCAAAACAAAATGAGCATATTTGTTTTTTTGTGAGAAATTTTTACCCTTCATTTTACCCCCCCCCCCAACTAATTTTGATATAGGGCCCCTCCAAGGCACGCTACGCCACTGGATTCAAGATATATAATCCTTGCATGTATTCTTCAACTGGAGTACAAAAATAGTTTCTTTTAAATTCTTAAAGAACTATTTTACAAACAGGTGAACTTCTTACATTGCATCTTTGAAAATACTTTAACTAAAATAGTTTCTCGTTTTAAAGGCGTAAAAAAATTTTAAAAAATCAAGTAAGTAACACGTAAGAACACTGCTGAACATCTTTTACGAAACTATGTTATTACATCTGTCACGTCAATATCGTATTTCTTTATTAGGTTCCCTCCCAGTTAAGTTGATTGATCAAAATAAGTAAAAACACAAAAAAGAAAATAAAATGTATGAAGGTAAAAAGAAAAATAAATTATACCATGTGCTTTATTTGTATTTGTCACACAAGAAACCTCTGTACAGTATACTATGTAAAATATGAAAGTAATAAATCCTCAGTTTTCATAAAACATTCTATACTTACTTTATATCATACGTGTTCATATCGACTCATTCTACTTCGTGTTCAACCACTCTATTTCTCTCCTTCTATATACCTATATGTACACGAAAAAATCTTAAATTGAATTCAAAATACTAGAAAATTAAGTTTCGTATGTGATATATAAATAGATTGCGCCATAACCGTTTCCGTTCTTCAAAACGGCTCCCAATTTAAAGATGTTTATATATGTTTATAAGACACATGTAAATATTTCCTACATACAAGCATTAGCATTTTGCATTTGCTGTAAACGAGTTCTTATAAAATTCACGTATTCCTACCTTAAATAGATGAAAAATCGATTGAATTTCTGGTTTGAAAGTTTCTGGTGGACCCGCATTATAAAAGTGCTATAAAAAAATCACCTTTTTAGGGATCGTGACTTATTTTGGAATAAATTCTTTTGTGCACTGAAATTTCTAAATATTTTTTTGAATTGAGTTAAAAATAATTTTAGTTCTATATGAATTTATATGTAACTTAACCAAAAGTTAATATTAGGTATATTATAAAAATGTGTTGAAATGCTCACACAGAAAATTCCTCTCATGGAAAAATGCGCAAAGTAATAAATGCTCACAAGAAAAATGCCCACGTTGATAAATCCTCACACTGAAAAATGCTCACATTAGTTATTAAATAGGTGACATAAAATTAATATTTCATGAATTTCTCATGCAAATAAGTTGTTTAATAAAAAATCAGACATCTTAGAATCCAGACTAAATTATCGATCTCATTATATCCCAGTGGAATATTCTCGCATAAGAAAATACAAATTTATTATCATGAGACAAGATTGGCAGAATCGACACTAATTAAATTTGGTAATAATGATAGTAGGTATATATGATTTGGATTAACACGAATTATAATTTTAGTCTGATGAAGAGTTCCCACGGGGTCACTAATGACAAAATAGTTGTACCAATTTATTGAATCATATCTGGTATAGAAATCTTGGTCTGAGTACAATGTGAAAGTTTGTATGCTTGGATGTTTGTTAATCAATCACGCCAAAACGGCTCAATCAATTTTGATAAAATATTACATACAGACTCTTTATACACAGAATTAATACACAGGATAAACTTCAAGGGCTTCAAGTTCCTGAGCGTTACAAAACTACTTGCACAATCACTCCCAAATAATGAAAACGAATTCGATGTTTGATACAAAATACTATTTACCCGGAATAAACACATAAAATTATTTTATCCCGATTGACGTTTCGTGTGGGATGTAAAACCAGTTACATAATGACATCGAAATGCCTGAATCAAATTCGATGAAATTTGGTACACAGATACTATTTACCCGGAATTAACACAGAATTATTTCATCCTAATTGAAGTTTCCTGTGGGATCGAAATAAAATTATCCTATGCATTATTAATATTAAAATTATTGCTATATGCATTCGTAGTAAATTGTTTCTGTAGATGTATCAAATTTCATGGAATTTAGTTCAGTCACTTCGCTGTAATTAACTAACTGGTTCTGTATCCCATAGGACCCTCCACCTGGGATAGTATTAACCTATGTGTTGATTCAAGATAAATTATATCTGTGTACTAAATTTCATCGCATTCGGTTTAGCTATTTTGACGTGATTATGTAATCGGTATTGTATCCCTCAGGAGTTTTTAATCTGGATAAAACTATCCTATGTGATATTAAAATTATTGTTGTATGTGTTGACGGTAATTAATGTCTGTATCCTAAATTGTATCTAATTCGATTTAGTTATTTCGGTGTCATTATGTAACTATTTTTGCATCCCACAGGAAACTTCAGTCGGGATAAAATAATTCTATCTGTTAATTCCGCGTAAATAGTATGTGTGTACCAAATTTCATTGAATTTGGTTCAGTCATTTCGATGTCATTATGTAACTAGTTTTGTAACTTCACATGAAGGACCAGGACCTACACATGAAAAGTGCCCAGGGGCCTCTCAAAGGTAAATCCGGTCCTGATTTCCTGGCAGTCGTAGTTAAAAATATTTTTCTAGTACCATTTTAATAATTGTAATATTAATATCAACTTTTCACATTTCTTAAATTACAAAAAATTTCAACTACAGTGAAAATATACTTGTAACAACTTTGTACAAGCAACGTCACTACGATATGATTAATCGACAATGTTAACGTCGCTGCAGAACTGTGTGTAATGCATTCCATGTAGGTATAAAAATACAATATTATTACATTCAATGCACAGGAACATTTTTCAATAATACCGGGATACATGTCATTGGATATAAAAATAAGAACATGCTATACATACTTACTGCATAAGTGTAGAATCATATAATGCAAAATATTACAATATCATACATTACGAGTAAATATAACATAAGATGAAAAATATAATATTGAAAATCTCGTAAAATATAATATGCGTACATATTTGTATATTGCATTTTGTTGAATATGTAAGAATAGTTATACGTGTCTATGTAAAATTTGCAACGGAAATATTTTTTTTTGTACGATCGTGTATTTTCATGCATTTACCGTTGACAATGCTGGTAAGTTACATTTCCCGAAGTTCTACTGTTGACAATGCTGGTAAGTTACATTTCTCGAACGTTTGTTTATATCCATGGAAACCAAAAAATAACAATGCGGTAAGTAAGATAGGTGCCTGGTAAGTGAATAGGAATGCGGTAAGTGAAATTAGCTCAAAAATGATTGTAATTATTTATTTATATTGAAATTAAAAGTACAATGTGAACAATTAGGAAAATTAATCGATTAATATGAAAATTTTTACTAGTTTGCACATTATTTTTATTATTATTATTATTGTTGCCATTAGTCTTCATATTTTATTGACATTTCAAAAGGTTGGTTAGTCATTAAAATTTTCTGCGGGTTTCATAATCTTCCTTTCATTTCACGAGAATAAATTTGCCGCCAAAATTAAAATTCTTCATCAATTTCATTATTCTCACTAATATTATAGTTTAACAAACTATTTTTTCCAATTTTTTTAATAGAAAATTCAAAAAAATATTCACACCAATTAAATATTGACATTTAATTTTTTATTTACAAATATAGTTGTCAATTGTCACTACAAAGATTCGTATAGTTGCTATAAAAATTTATAGTATTTATTCATGGCATTCTATGTGATAACATAGAAATATAAATTTCACCTATATTATCCGAATTTTATTTTTTATTTAGTAAATTTTTATTCTTTAATTATTTTAAATCGATCATGCAAAAAATATTATACAATACACGATGCGTTAAGTGCCTCAAAAATTGCAAAAACTCGACCCTGCGAGTCTCGTTTTCGCAACATTTTCTCGATCAGTAAAAGTAACTCGAACTTATATTGTAAAATACTATTATGTATAATTAAATTGAGTTTGTAAAAGTATACAGTAGCCGTCGAAGTTATAGTTACAAAAATGTACCTCTAGTGACTATCGTGAGAGTCATGGGCGCCCTTCTTATGGGATCACATAGTGTGTGATCGGACTGAAAAATGTTTGAATACACTTAATGATGTCGCCATAGTAAAATGTTTGTTGTTCGCTAAAAATGACACTAATCAGATGGTCCAATTCAACAAATATGTACGTGAAAATCAGTTTTCCTAACAAACTCACGTCTTTTTTTATCGCAGATAATCACATATCATTCTAAAATAACCACATATCAAGTCAAAAAAAGAGACTATTTTTAACCTTTTTGCTACTGATTTTTTAAAATTTTTTTACATCAATGAGCATACTGGACATTATTTGAAACAAGCTTTTATTTTAATTAAGATTTTTAATTTTACATCTTTAAATGCGTAATTTAGTAATTTTAAATAATATTAAGAAGTTTTTAATTTTTCTCAATTAAAAAATCATGTTAACATACGCCTAAATTTGATGTACAATATAGTGTACATCAGTAGCGAAGAGGTTAAGCATTATAAAAATACCAAATTACTTTACAAAGTTGATTCTAGAATAGAGCTGGAATCTTTTCCGAAAAGGCTGGCTTTCCAGGAATCTATATTTTTAGAACAAGAAGAACACCAGAAATATAAGTATATTGTGCTGTAGAAGGTTAAAATTTATAATTTAATTTAAAATATTTAATTATCGAACAATTAAATATCATGTTATACCTACCTATATAGTTTATTAAAAATTGGTTAATTTGAAATAGATATAATATAATACCTATAAAAGGCAAAGGCGTATATATATACTGGGTGTCCCGGCCGGATGTATACATACGATTTACATGTTAATTTTTAACATTGGATTCCCATAAGGAAAAAGTTATGTCACAAGAGTGCTTTGGATAAACATATTCCTATTTTTGATAATTTTCTTTTATAAAATAATTTTTTTCCACCAATTTATCTGCACTATTTCTTTAACAGAATATTTTTTGGTATTTTTATTATTTTAATATTTATATTCAAGGAAATAAAAAAATGCCTTTTTGAATTTACAGCAGATGACACAAATATTTATTATGTAAGAATGTAAATTGCTTGAAAATTGCAACATTCATTTCTTTATTTTACTGCATTATTATTGTTAAAGCTATAGTAACAGTAGTTAAAATATTAAATTTGTATTATTAGTTTGTTCAAAGCACTCTTGTGACATAACTTTTTCCTTATGGGAATCCAATGTTAAAAATTAACACGTAAATCGTATGTATACATCCAAATGGGAAACCTCGTATATCTTTTGTAAGAGTATTTCAGCAATTTCTGAATATAATGTGTTCCGCCTACTCGAAAAATTTTGACATGAAACTATTAATCTGAACTGCCACCTACTAAAAATTATTCTGCGAAGGTGTCATTTAATGGCCAATTGATTGTTTTAGCAAAAATACAAGGAGAACCCTACGTATACATATATATGTCTATCGGAATGTATTTCTCATTAATCATAGAATTCCAATATGTATATTAAATTTTATATTGAACATGAATATATATTTTTATAATAAAAAAAAAACACCGTGAGCAGCGGGGCCCCATCACGGAAGTCGAATTTTTCCCTTCATCTTCGGTATTGAATGTCTACAACCGAAATGTGATTGAAGGTCTACAAGCGATTTGTCATTTTGGTGGTTTCAAAACTGATGATGAGTGTCCGACTGATCGCGGCTTTAAAAAAAGGTTTTATATTTTTAAGGGCTGAACATCAGTAAATTTCAATTTTGTACCGATCGCAGTTAGCAGGAAAAAAGCCAACACAATTCATACGAGGGCATTCCTACCCATGCTTATCCGCCAATTGCCTTTGAGTTTTATTTTTAAATATTAAAAACGGACCTTAAATAGTAAACTGAAAGATATTTTTTCTTTCCAAAAAAGTCCAAAATTTCTATTTTATAAATAAAAATCAAAAATTCCTACTTTATAAATAAACAGTGACTTTAATAACATTTTTAAATTACTTAATATGTATGTATTGCATTTGTTATAAAAGTAAGTTCATTTTTTTTAAATTTTTAAATTTACTATTTGCCTACTTGTCTTATAGTCTAAATATAAAGCATTTTAAACACATTTAACAATACCATTGAATTCCGATGTAAAAATGGGAGAAGTGGGGGGGGGGGTAAGGAAGTAATGTGGAATCCCTAAAAGGCACTAACAGCCCTCTACGTTTACTCAGAGAGTCTCTAGGCGTGTTAGAAAAAAGGTAAAAAAATCAAGGAAATATTGGCATAAAAGTCGTAGGGGTAAGGATTAAAAGTTGAAACCTCCAAAAAGCAGTGGCTAGCTATTAACTTAACCTGTACACAAAATTTCAGCTCTCTAGGTTTATTTGGGGAGATTTTGACCCGAACGAAACTGTTAAAAAAACAATAAAAATAATGTTATTTTTGGTATAAAAATGATGGGGGTAAGGGTTCAAAGCTGAGACCCCCAAAAGGCATCCCCTTGATACAAACTCAATCCGAATACAAAATTTCAGCCCTCTAGGTTTATTTGGGTGACCTGTGCGAGTGGTACAAACTTCAAAAACGTCAAAAAAGCATGAAATTATAGCTTAAAAATAAGGGGGTGGGGGTAAAATATTAAAACCTCCAAAAAGCACAACCTAGGTACGAACTTTATCAACACACCAAATTTCAACTATCTGAGTTAATACTGGTGGGCTGTGGGCGTGTTAGATCCAGCCAAAATACTTGTTTCCCCTCTACTCCCTCCAAATCATCCTAAAAAGCTGAATTTGGGATATGTTGTAGATAATTGACCGAAACATTATTTCCAACCGGTTTGGAATAGTTTTATTGTTTTACTGCCCCCCACCACCCTCTTAAAGGTTGAGTTGGATCCAAAATTTGTCCAAAATTTGACCCCACTTTGATAGTATTGTTGTGCATCGGAATGAGCCCCAGTTACCAAATTTCAGCTCTTAACTTCCATAGGGGGGCCCTACACATATTAAAAGGTAGCGGAAAAAATATATATATATATATATATATATATATATATATATATATATATATATATATATATATATATATATATATATCAGACATTTTTTTCTACAGAACCGTGTTCTACGGGTCCGAAAACGGATAGCGCCCCTACTTTCGCCGTTCTTATCGTATAGGTTGTATAAGTCTAATTTTGTCAAGGAAAAATTAGACTAATAAAATTGATAAAAAGATACTACGAAAATAAATTATGTATAGTTATGTATAAAACAAATAAAACCTTTGTTGCTGATTCAAAATTTTTAAAGTCGACAGACCTTGCATATTAAGCACTTGTTCCAAGAAACAAAATTGTTAAATTTTTAGAATTATACTTTGATGTATTATTTTATTTTCCTTTTTATTTTTTTTATTACTGTTATACTTATTGAAAATTTATACACAAAATGTAAACTTCTTGAATAATTTTCTTAGAATACTAATAAGCTCTAGGAATATTTATATTTTCAAAAATTATATAGTGAGAATTTCCAAATAGCAGTGGCGTAGATTTTGGATAGAAAAAGAAGCAACTGAATGTAAAAAGAAAATTTAAATATTATTTTATGACTTTATTTAGAAATTAAATATATTCGTCAATGTTTTTTGGATTGAAATTCTTTAAAAAAAATATTCCCGTTGTTATTAATTTAAAGGCATATGCAAAATCGTCCCGTATTAAAGTTGCTGGCCACGTAGTTAAAAAAAAGGAAAAACCTATCGCACATTGGACAGCAGTGTATAAAAAATAAAATGTTACAAAATAGATTTCTCGAATCTTTTTGTATTTGTACTTTTGTCTATATTCCAAAATGGGGTATATGACTAATTTTGGGAAACCATTTTAAAATACACATATTATGTATTTATGTATTACATTTTTACTCTAAGGTATTATGTATGTATCCAAATATACTTATTCAAAGATAGTGTTTCTTTAAGAGATAAGGAGGCCAAATTAATACATGCGCAAGTAACATTGTCTAATATATTTATTTACATTCATAATAAATTGTCACTGTCGGGCCCTGACTTGATGTGAGTTCAGCACGCACTTGCTGAATACTTTAACCTCATTTTGGAAAATGATTAAACTTTTTTTAAATGTCTTTTCAAAATGTATCTATGCATCATTAAAATTTAGTGTAAAACTTTTAGAAATTATACTCATTTACCTATAGAACGGAAATGCAGCCAATAAGAAGAAAAATAAAGTAAGAAAATTTTTTACGACGCAAGTTTTATGTGCTCGCTTAACACTTTAATGATATAATGCAGTGCTTTCACTACAATGTTTTCACAAGTTTTTCATGCCCAATAAACACATAACTACAAATTTATATAATGTTATTTTTATTAAAATATTTTTCCAAGGTTAACTAAACAGAACTTAATTTTTATAATTTTATCATTTTACAGTCCGATGACACAGCATCTGTGTCATAGCTAGAATACTCGGAGAGACCAATCGCGATCAGTGATCACACATGTATGTGATGCTACCGCGAACAGGTTAGTTGAGTAACACTCAGTGTTACATCGCAACGCTCACGTGATGCTACTTTATGCGGAATAATTGATGCAATATAGCATTGCGCCAACGTGTTAAAAATATTATGCCGGCTACTAAGTAATAAATAAGGAGGAAGAAGTACAGTTGTGAAAATAAATTGTGAATGTCAGTATAATCGTTTAAAATTAATTCAAAATTATGTTGTTTGATAATGGTCATATTTATCGGAACATGTCATAAGAGTTTTAAGAATAAAAGTGGTACCTATACGTATTTTTATATAAAATGTTTTATTTATTAACAACAAATTTGGAATATCATAAAACAACCTTCAAATCAATTAAATTTAATATTGCCGACTATTGGGGAAGTATACTGCGTAGACGCGCGGACTGTTCCGCGAAAAGTCGAAATTTTGATGTCTAAGGCTCACATTTTCTCAGACAATTGTACTCAGTGTTTCTTCTAAAGTGTGCATATGTACCTACACGTGCACAGTTTGTATATATAAAAGAATTTTTAGCTAAAACATTTATATAGAATTACAATTATTGGATACTATTATTTAGTATATATATACTACTATATACTATTAGAATTACAATTATAGTTCGATACTATTATCCATCGTAAACGGACGTGTTTATTATTAAATAATTATTTATGATTATTAATAATAAAAAACATTGTTGAGTTTGCAAATTCTTATTAGTTATTGTTATTATACAATAATTCGTTCTAATATTTGCAGTGCTTAGTCAGCAATTACTTAATTTTTATTAATATTTTGCTTTTTTTATTTTTATTTTTAATTGTTCATTATGCTTATTGGGCAATATTTTTGTGTAATACCTAATAACCTAGTTATAGTGAACTAATTAGTGTTTTATTATGCAACCAGCCAGTGGCGGCTCAGATAATGTAACAAGCAGATATATTTATCTACCAGTTGTATCAAATACGCCTAAATCACTGTTCGATGAATTAAGTGAAGTAAACAGCGATCAACAGTTACCTGATACATCAGCCATTAGAAAAATAAGGGATAAACTTTCTAATTACAAAAGCCAAACCGAAAAATTTGAACTAGAAAAACAGAATGCTATAAGAAGATTAAGCACTTCGTCGCAGGCCTCCATTCCAGATAACGACCAATCGAATAACAAATCGGTGATGGAAAATGATACAACACCCAGTCAAAAACCCAATTGGCAAGGAGACGACTTTGTTGTAGTATCCCGTAAAAAAAAGAGAAGTCCAGATGCTGAACAGAGAAGAGTAAAGCAGAAGGAAAATTCGGAGACGGAGGTCACTACCAACAATCGCTTTGAAATTCTCCAAAGTGTTTCTCAAGACCCAGATATACCAACCGAAAGCTTGTCCAAAGATAAAAAAGAACCTGTGCAACCTATTTTTGTAACAAATGTTATTAATTTTAAATTATTTGAGCAGGAACTAAATTCGAATGGCTTTACTAATAAATGCTTGTTTAAAGTTATGAATAAGCAAATAAAAATTATACCAGTAGATGTTTCTACATACCGCGCGTTGATCACATATTTTAAATCACGTAATGTAAATTATTACACTCATCGCTTAAGACAAGAACTACCATTTCGAGTTGTTTTGAGGAATGTTCATCACTCCACCACACAAGAAGAAATAGCCGCTGATCTTGCCGAACTTGGATACGTTGTAGAAAACGTATCCAATATAAAACATGCTAAAACGAAAGAACCTTTACCTTTGTTCTTTATTGATCTGAAGAATAATGAAAATAACAAATCAATTTACCAGGTCACAAAAATGGGAAATAAAATTGTAAAATTTGAACCACCTAATAAAAAAAGGGAAATTCCGCAATGTAAAAGATGCCAGAGATTTGGTCACACCCAAAACAACTGTGGACGTATTTATAGATGTGTAAAGTGTACTGGAAATCATCAGACAAGTGCGTGCGAGAAAAAAAGCAGAGATATCCCTGCTGTTTGTGTTAACTGTGGTGAAAATCATCCAGCAAATTATAAAGGTTGTATCGTTTACAAAAAACTTTTAGAAAAACGTTATCCCCCATTAAGAAGAAAGCAGCCTACTGAATCCAACTTGATCTCACGAGCTCCATCTCCGAACTACGTGAGAGAAAACTTCACCTATGCACAAGCAGTTGGAGATTTGCCCTCCACTAACATTATTGAAGCCGCCACTGAACATAATACAAACCAAGATTTAATCGCTTTTATGAAGCAGTCATTTTCGGAGCTGAAAGAAATGTTTCGAGATCTTATGAAACAAAATAGCGTGATGGTTAATCTATTAACAGCGCTGGTTGCTAAAATGAAATAAAATGGCTCTATCCATAAATATCGTTTTATGGAATGCAAATGGTTTATTAAACCGTCGTCTGGAACTTGAAACATTCCTTCAAGATCATGACATAGACATAGCCCTAATATCTGAAACAAGATTTACTCAGAGAAGTTATATTAAAATAAGTAACTATACTGTGTATGATACGAAACATCCTAGTGGTAGAGGCCACGGTGGTACAGCGATTATAATTAAAAACAGCTCAAAGCATCACGAGCTACAAAAATATAACGAAGATTACCTTCAAGCAACAAGCGTAGTGGTGGAAGATTGGATTGGACCAATAACTTTTTCCGCTGTGTATTGTCCTCCAAGATATGCAATCAGCCAGGATATGTTTCAAAATTTTTTCAACATCCTTGGAAATCGATTTATCTCAGGCGGTGACTACAATGCTAAGCACACGCATTGGGGTTCTAGGCTCATCAACCCTAAAGGTAGAAATCTTCTAAAAGTTATCGATGACAGCAATCTGAATCATCTATCTACGGGTGAACCAACTTATTGGCCATCTGATTTAAATAAAATTCCAGATTTGTTGGACCTATTTGTTACGAAAAATATGTCTAATAGATACATGGAGATAAAGTCGTGTTTTGACTTATCATCGGACCATTCACCTGTTCTGCTTACAGTTAGCACTAAATTAATCCATAAAGAGAAAACACCTGTTCTATTCAATAAGCACACGGACTGGGATTACTTTCGAAATTATATTGACAAAAAAATTACCTTAAGAACATCCTTAAAATCAGAATTAGAATTAGATCAAGCAGTGGTAAATTTTACAAATATAATTCAATCTGCTGCTTGTGAATCCACTCCAGACATTGTCAATAACTCAGGTGTCAAAGTTACCTCACCAGATACAGTTAAGGACTTGATTTTAGAAAAACGGAGGCTAAGAAGAATATGGCAACAAACCAGGTTTCCAGGAGACAAAAATCGTTTTAACAGAATATCCCAAAAGTTAAAGAGATTACTGAATAAATTAAAACAGGATGCTATTGAAGATTATCTCGAAAATCTTTGCCCAACTGAAGCATCTGACTACTCCCTCTGGAAAGCTACTAAGCACATTAAACAGCCACAACAACAAATACCACCACTTCGTGGAAATAATGGAAGCTGGGCAAAAAGTGCACGAGAAAAGGCAGAACTTTTTGCTGAAACTCTATCTGAAGTTTTTCAACCCAATCACGGAGACAACTTAAATATTGAAGAAACTCAACTTTTAGAAGCATCTTCAGAGCCAACTGTCCCAGTTGAACCTTTTTCGCCAAAGGAAATTAAAAGATTGATCTGGAATGAATTAAATATAAAGAAAGCTCCTGGCTATGATCTTGTCACAGTTAGGATTCTAAGAGAATTGCCTAATAAAGGTATTATGATGATAAATTTAATTTTTAATGCCATTTTAAGGCTAAAATATTTCCCTGCTGTTTGGAAATTAGCTTAAATCATCTTAATACAAAAGCCGGGGAAGCCAGTAAATGAGGTGACGTCGTACAGACCAATCAGTTTACTCCCCGTTTTATCCAAAATGTTCGAAAAGTTATTTCTCAGAAGACTGCATCGAGTCCTCGATGACCTTAAAATTATTCCAGATCATCAGTTTGGTTTTCGCGCAAAACATTCAACCGTCGAACAAGTTCATCGTGTAGTCAATACGATCAACCGCTCTTTTCAAGAAAAAAAATATTGTACAGCAGCTTTTCTCGACGTGAGTCAAGCATTTGACAAAGTGTGGCATACTGGCTTATTGTATAAATTAAGGAAAAATATTCCTGAATCATTCTACTTAATACTGAAATCTTATTTGTCAGATCGTTACTTTCATGTAAAGTTTCAGAGTGAAATATCAGAAATGTTTCCAGTCCGTTCCGGTGTACCACAAGGTAGTGTTCTAGGGCCTATTCTTTATCTTATATATACTGCAGATCTGCCGGTTGATGAAGAAAATACTACTGCAACATTTGCTGATGATACTGCTATCCTAGCTACTGATGAAGATCCAAATGTTGTATCACAAAAGTTACAATCTAGCTTGCGTCGAATACAGGAATGGTTACATAAATGGCGTATTCGAGTAAATGAAACGAAATCAGTGCAAGTTACATTTACTACGAGAAAAGGAACCTGCCCTGCAGTTAGTTTGAATGATGTAGTGTTACCATTAGCAACTGAAGCTAAATATCTAGGTATACATCTAGATAGAAAACTAACATGGCGTAAACATATTTAGACTAAACGTAAGCAACTAAATGTTAAGTTTTCTAAGTACTATTGGCTTCTAGGTCGTAAATCAAAGTTATCTTTAAGAAACAAAGTTCTAGTTTATAAAAGTGTTATCAAACCAGTATGGACTTATGGTATTCAACTTTGGGGTACGGCTAGTGTTAGCAATATTGAGATATTGCAACGATTTCAGTCTAAAGTGCTACGAGCCATAAGTGCTTCCCCGTGGTACCTGCG
Organism: Brachynemurus nebulosus; assembly: GCA_035578155.1. Classification (NCBI taxonomy): domain Eukaryota; kingdom Metazoa; phylum Arthropoda; class Insecta; order Neuroptera; family Myrmeleontidae; genus Brachynemurus; species Brachynemurus nebulosus. Next base: position 42,626,504 of record JAPWDM010000005.1, read on the forward strand.
TAACGATGACATACATCGCAGTCTTCAAGTGCCCACAGTGCGTGAGGAAATAGTACGATACAGTGATAAATACATTCATCGCCTAGAAAATCACCCTAATGTGTGTGCCCTTAACTTACTTGACAATAGTGACTCTTTGTATAGACTCAATCGACAGAATATTTTAGAATTAAGATATAGATTTATTTAGCTTTTAATGTATAGTATATTATATTTAGTATATAATTTATTTTGAGTGATTACCAGTGGGTAATCACCATTCCCGTTATGTTCTATCATCGCTCGATTTATAGTTCTATTTAGAACTGATAATCGATAAACGAGGATGTTAAAAAAAAAAAAAAAAAGTTAAAACATTCTTTAAACATAAATTTATATTTGTTAATCTTTATTGGGATGATTAAACATATAAAAACATCAGATCAAGAGTAGGGTCATAGTGATTATAACCCCCGTGAACAAAAAGTAATTTACATTTTTTTCAGTATTTTAAATTTTATTGCAGTTAATATTCAAATGTAGTTATGTAATTATTGATCTGAAATTCAGAAATTACATAGGAGTCTATTAAATTAGTTTACTAATACATTTTGTACTCTTGTTTTACTCTCGTGTAGACTGAAGCTACTGGAGTGTACCTAGAAACCATTCGAATAGTTTTAACACTGTAAATTTTGCAAAGTTTTAATTACAACAGTTATAAAAACAAATATCATATTCTCTGACACGTAACAAATTTGCCACTAAAAAACATCTTCTATACATAAAACAAAACATTAATTCAGAATTATCAAATCAATTTCAAGTTGTAAGAAAATTCTGTTTCTGTAGATATAACTAGCAAAATATCTTGCATTTTTAAAATACTTATACATTACGGCATATATCTTGAATAAAGAAACAACTAAATCTACATCTGTCTAACATTTAATACGATTTAATTAAGTCACGTAGCACAAATTTGAAAAAGTCTTTTTCTTTCAAGAAAATAAAATGAAATAAAGGAAAACTTACTCACAATCAGATCATTATAAAGTAGGATTTTGTTTTTAGCGAACGCAACTCGTTATGTATAAACAATCCACAAAATTATAAAATAAAATAAAGTTCCCTAAAGTTTATTATATTTAAATTTAAAACTAACCGATATTCAGTACGTGTGTAAACACAAATGATCTTATGCATACATATTTTATAACTAGCTGTAACCGCGACGTCGTTCGCGCGACCCATCGTTATAAACTCAACGAGAAGTACACGTATAAGTGTAATAAGTATACAGAACTTGCATAGAACAATAATTTTTTACGTGATGCATGCATATGCTCAAAATGGTTCTTCTATTTTCCCGTGGGAATGAGACATTTTCCCGTAATAAAAAGTATTGACGCAGGTAATTAGCTATCACCATATCAAATTTCATCAAAATCCGTCCAATAGTTTTTGCGTAATGTGTCCACATGCTCAGAATGGTTTTTCTATTTTCCCGTGGGAATGAGACATTTTCCCGGGATAAAAAGTATCCTAGATGTTGACCCAGGTAATATGTTATCATCACACCAAATTTCATTAAAATCCGTCCAATAGTTTTTGCGTGATACGTGAACAGACAGACAAATATTTTAGAAATCGCTGTTTTGATATCTACATCGATAACTGTTTATAGTACCACTATAATTTTCAAAAAATATTCCATGTACAGAAATGGTCTCGTTACAGCTTTATTATATGTATAGATATATCATATGATTACATGAAACTACGACAGCTGCGCAAGAAAATATAATTTAATTAGAGTATGTATGCATTTATGATTATTAATCAAAAATAAAAGTTAAAAATATTTGTCACAGAAATATTTTCAAAATTCATTTTTGGTAATAAAAGCTAACTCAATTTTTACTTTATTAAATTACTCGGTTGTATAAATTTTGCGTCTGCAATAAAATTGTACATATTTATTCTTATGAAATATTTTTTCAGTGAGTATAAATCTACAACCAATTGTTTATATATTTTTCTCTATTAACATCAAGTGTTTATGTATGAAATTATTCTATTCCATATTTAATAATGGAAAAAATAACACATATATTCCATTTGTTGTATGTGACTAAAATGTTTAGTACGGCTGCCAACTATCGGACATAAACTCTTAGTAATAACCAAGACAAATTTTTAAATCTATCTTTAATTCCAACAAAATCCCTCTTTAGATTTTAATCACAATATTAATATGTAATAAATAATAAAGTTTTAAGTTTTAATCATGATACAGTCGTGCCTCAACTTATTGACAATTTAAGTTATTGACGATGATCGTAGTTTACCTTAAGTTATAGACAAATCATATGTATGTACCCAAGGTCATACGTGCTGTGTCGTAGTGTGGCAGTGCGTACATATAGATGGTTTGTCTATAACTTGAGGTAAACTACGATCATTGTCAATAAGTTAAATTGTCAATAAGTTGAGGGACGACGGTATTATTATTAATAATACCATGTGAGTTTTTTGAGAGTTGCCATTTCTATTACAACCAAATTTGTAAGATAGAAATGGCACTGGAAAAGGTTCTTTTCTTGGATGTAATGGAAATGTAACCAACCAGAACACTATCGGTTGAAGTAGCCTCAAGTACACATGCATATTTTTACCGCCTGACTGAAAAATTAAAGAAAAATTAAAAAATTAAACTTGGGTAAAAATTTTTTTTTTGCTTATTTATGTTATTAATTAATGCATTAGATCAGTTTTATCGAAAAATTAATATATAGCAATCGGTTTCCTCCGTCGATATCTACAACTCTTATTTGAACAACTTTTCGATTAGATCAACGATTTGGCTGTAATCAAAATGGCAACTCTCGAAAAACTCACATTGGAAAAATTTTTGTTGCATTACCTTTAAAAATAACATACTAAAATTTCAAGTGCATATCTCAAATAGTTTTTGAGTTACAGCCATCCGAAGAGTGGATTCTGATTTTCATTGTTAACTTTAAGGTATTGAGAAATGTATGAAAGTTGATAGTTCGGGAGTTTCCGGACGTGGCTGCCAGTCACATGTTGTAGAAAAGCTAGACCCTAGCACATTTAAACGACTCATCTAGTTTTACTATGACCGTTACAGTCAGTACATCTTAAATAATTTTAGTAAAAATTCTCAGTGATTAAAACTAAAAGGTAAAATTACGAAAAACTAAATTTTTCAAATTTGCTGCAGTTATAACACGAAGACAAATCACTCGATCGATTTCATTCTTCCTACCACCACCACCACGCAACTTTGCTATATATATATATATATATATATATATATATATATATATATATATATATATATATATATATATATATATATATATTTCTTCGTACCATGAACCTCCAGTTTTCCGATGGAATAAAGAATGCAATTTTCACAAGCCAAAAACTATCAAATTTTCGCGCAAAATTTAAAACTTTTTTTTTAAAAACTCCGCCATTTTATTAAATTTCAACTTTTTCTTTCTATTGAGGTTCACGGTACGGACCATACCTTCTAGTTTAACAGGCTTTTTGGTTTTTTTTGATTTCAGGCAGAGTGAAGGCCGCTATCACTGCAGTAGTGGGGAAACTTTTTTTTGGAGCCTTGGGAGATCTCGAATAACTTTTTTCAATTTTTTGGTCCAAAAATTTTATCATGAATTTATTATACATCGAAGAATATATCCTTAAAATATTAAAACATTCCATACAGTAGTTTTCTTTAAAAAAAAATCACCTTTTTTCAGGCGGTGACACTAGTGGTCCCCCTTAAATACAAAACAAATTGTCACGAGCAGTTTATCTCGTTTTTTGCGAGTTTTGAAGATTTGTGTGCAAGTTATGAATTGTTATGAACTTCGTCTACATATTCCCATTGTTGGCATTGTTAATAATAAAACTTATTTTAGCTTGTCAAATTGTATTTGAGGATGTATCAGTACATCTTACTCTGTCTCCCAGCGTTTTCCCCAAAATTCTCAATATGTTCTCATTTCGGTAGTCTCAAGAATTTGCTTAGTATTTGAAATATTGCATCGCATTTTATTGCTGTACGTGAACTGATCGTGGAAATAGAACGACAAAGAAAATTATTAAGATATCCCTCGACATCTACGCTTCGAAAAAAAATGTTTAGGCTTCGGAAAACAGTGAAAGTACACTACGTCCACACCTTCCACCAGCAAATCATTACAACTATTTCATTCAAAAAATTTGGAATAAAAAACAGTCAGTAAGTTAGAAATTGTAATCTTAATATTTAGCACGTAATAATTTTTTTTGAATCAGAGTCCTCTGGTTAGTAAAAGTGCATGTTACGTAACATTACGTGATATTTTTCTCTGGCGAGCGTAGTTATTGTTCGGCTTACTCTGTATCCAGGGTTTATTAACTACTGTCATTATTATATAAACGAGTTTTAGTATCTTACTCTTCAGTGAAGAAACTTTTAGAAACTAAATTTGCTAAACATAGGTCAGACTTTGCAAATGTAATAAATTATACAATTTCAGCAATATCATCGGAAAACATCGAAAACTTTGAATTGAAATATTACATCAACAAGTGCATGCATATTTCTGTCGACCGCCCCCAAATTTTAAATATAAAACACATAAATCATAATCTTTTAATGTGGCAACGAACCATCGCCCAACTAACATTCAAAGTTTTCTGACTCATAAACTTTTCAACAGTTGAAAAACTTTTCACGTTACGTTACACTTATGCCGTATATATTTTCACGTATTGTTATCCATTTTCATTAAAAAACATTTTCAATACAATGAAAATTACAATGAACGAGAGCAAACACTTTTCTTACCTACTTTTTTGGGAAGAAAATAATACTTTAAATATTTTTTATTAAAGACGAATGGATATGGATATGATACATATAGGTATATAATTTAGAAAATAATACAACAAAAATGGAAACCCTAAAATAAAAAGTTTCCTGAAAGTATATTCATTATAAAATTTTTAATGTTTAATTTAAATATTTTCTTGGAAATTATCAGAAGAAAAATTGTTTCCCCAAAAAAGTTTTCTAATAAAATTTTTTCCTTATAGATCAAATATTTTTTTTAAACACAACACATTGGTTCTAGCCTAAGAGTTGTTGAACAATTTCTACAAAGTGTTTTATAACCGTATAGTAACTATATGCACCCACGAATCACCCCGGGCACAAGTCAACGAAAAAAAATTTTGAAAATGTATACCTTTGAGTATCCGCCTGACAATGTTTTTTTTATTACTCATGCGGGAGAAGTACTAACTTGGCGCACACATTTCTGTACGCAAAATAGCTGTTTGCCCACTGTACCTTCCCACATACTTTTTTGCGTGTGGAAAGTAACTTTCCACACGCAAATTGACAATAAAACACGCAAAATTTAATCAAAACACGCAAAACCGCCTCTTGATTTTTCATTTAATAAATATTTCATAATTATTTCTATAGAAACCACCAACAAAGTAATTAAAACGATATTTAATTCAGAAAAAAAAGACGAACACTTAAAAATATTTTTTTTAAAAAGTAATAAAAATGTCAAAAATAGTGATAATAATAGAAAAAAGTATGTGAAATTCGTAATAAAAAATAGTATGTGCAACTCGTGCGGGATTGTCGATTGCCCACTCAAGCGAATGAGCGCACTCACTACGTTCGTGCGCTCAACTTCGCTTTCGTGGGCAATCGACAATTTCCCGCACTTATTGCACAATATACTATTCTGTGATCAATAAGTGTCTAAAGTATCCTGTTAACATTTCAAGCGGCCTTCTTTTGTACATTTTGAGCCCCGGGTTGTACTGCCTAGTTTTTCAATCCCGATTCCCGATACTTACCGTTTGTATAAAAAAATTCTAACCAGTATAAAACACTTCGTGAAAATTGTTCAATAGCTTTTAGGCTATTGGATTTTTCAATATTTTAAATTAACAATAAGCAATAAGTACACAAGTTAAATATTAACTTTTTTCCATATACAGTGGCTTTTATTTACTACGATTTTCTAGCTATAACATTTAAAGTAAGGTAAAGCACAGGTAAATTTAAATTTAATAGATGTTAGCGTTACTTTATGGTATTCTATATTTGCTAGTAATAAATAAAACGCTCTAAATGGTAGTAGTGATTGATGGCAAAATAGTACGAATAGAATTAGTAAAGGGAATCAAAAACAAAAAAAAAAAACACATGTATTTCTATTCCTACTATTTTCCCATCGAACAATACTGCCATATTATATAGGTTATGTTTAATATAAATAAGTGTGTATTTGAATGTAACCTTCACGTGTTTGATAATGATCATATTGATCGAAACATGCCATAAGAGTTTAAGACAATATTATTTTAAGAAGAAATGACACCTCGATGCATTGACTCAAGTCTAAAGGCCAAATGGTAATAATCCCATTATCGTAGTCATCAATATTTACTGTACCGTGGGGACATATTTAACTGTTTTAATGAAATAAAATAATAAAAATATTTTTTAATCTGACTCAAAAATAAATTCCCCAGAGACTGAAATTACCAGCTTAAAAAAAGTAATAGGTAAGATGTCAACGAATTTATAACTTTACTCATTCATCTTCTACATATATGTATATAGTGAAGTAGCCGTACCCGCTAAGTCGTTCGCGCAAAGCATTGTTATAAACTCAATGAGAAGTATGTAAGTGTAATAATTATACAGAACTTCCAAAGAATAATATTTTTTGTGTAATGCAGGCACATGCTCAAAATGGTTTTTCTATTTTCCCGTGGGAATGAGGAATTTTCCCGGAGTAAAAAGTATCTTAAATGTTGACCCAAGTAATAGGTTATCACCACGCCAAATTTCATCAAAATCCGTCCAATAGTTTTTGCGTAATACGTGCACATGTACCAAATGGTTTTTCCATTTTCCCGTGGGAATGAGGCATTTTCCCAGAGTAAAAAGTATCTTAAATGTTGCCCTAGGTAATAAGTTATCACCACACCAAATTTTATTAAAATCAGTCCAATAGTTTGTGCTCATGCTCAAAATGGTTTTTCCATTTTCTCGTCGGAATGAGAAATTTTCCCGGAGTAAAAAGTATTTTAGATGTTGACCCAGGTAATAAGTTATCATTACACCAAATTTCATTAAAATCCGTCCAACTTTTGCGTGATGCGTGAACAGACAGACAGACAGACAAAAATTCTAAAAATCGCTGTTTTGGTATCTACATCGATAACTATTTACAGTAGCAGTACAATTTTCAAAAAATATTCCATGTACAGAAATGGTCTCATTACAATTTTATTATATGTATAGATTACGAAAGAAACAGTAAAATTATTAAATATACCAATATTATTCACAGTTTATTGTTAATTCAACATAATATAGTAATAAAAGTGATAAATTTCAAATTTTGGACACTTCCTCTACTTGCATACATATTTATATTAGCAAGCAATGTTTTTACCGTTTGTACTAAACCGTACCAGATTTGTTCCTTTGTTAGAAATAGCTATGCCACTAAAAATGCTACAAACATTATAAGCCATGAAAAATAAGTTTTATTAACACAAAATATAGTATGGTAATATTCTATAGGTAAAGTTAGGGATATTGACGGTATAATTGCATTTAATTTAAAAATAATTTGGAATTTCATTAAAAAAAAAGCTTTGTCTTCTATTACCTTTAAAATATTTATTTGTTATAACATTTTGTTTTACACAATTAATTAATTATACCATGACCCATATTCATACGTAAAGATCTATAAATAGTACATCACAATTGACCTACTTGCATATTATTTCTGAATAGAAAATCTAATGAAAGTTTCACAAAATAAATTAAATAACAGCTAGTGAAAAATTATATATTAAAATAGTATATACAATCAATCCTTGAAGTCGGAACAACGCGGTGTATCGGATCAGTATTCACAGGACATCAGTTTTCTGTGTTATCAGAAACACAAAAAAATTTCAAAAAGTTATTAAAAAAAAGGGCCAATTCGTATCGGCGTAAGCGGAAGCGGCTTGCGCTCATTTGTAAGCAATATGCGCTTAAAAAAAACATTTGGCTTGCTATTTATATATATATATATATATATATATATATATATATATATATATATATATATATATACTCCTGTCTCATTCTTTCCATGTTCTAGTGCAGGGGTGGCCAACCCAAATGATCTTGTGGGCCACTTTGGAAGCGCATTATAACTCCACGGGTCGCATATAAAATTATGTGTCCCATAATATATTATGTATTTTTTTAAGACATTGGTTTTCACTACTTTGGTCATTATAAAATAAATATATTTTGTATATAAGTGTGATGAATATAAGTGCGGGCAACAGGTTGGCCACTCCTGTTCTAGTGAGAAGGGTGACAAGTATATAGACAACGCTAATAGTTGACTATAAACTATGTATGCTTCTCACTCTTTTCACTAGAACATGGAAATTGAGACAGGAATATACGTGCATATCAACAGCAAACCAGATGTGCTTGTTTTCAAGCATATATTGCTTACACTTGAGCGCAAGCCGCTTCCACTTACGCAGATATGAACTGACTCTTTGCTTTATTAACTTTTTGAAATTTTTTTGGGTTTCTGACAACACAGAAAACTGATGTCCTGTGAATACTGATTCGATACACCGCGTTGTTCCGACTTCAAGGATTGATTGTATATACAATTTTAATATATAATTTTTCACTAGCTGTTATTTAATTTATTTTGTGAAACTTTCATTAGATTTTCTATTCAGAAATAATATGCAAGTAGGTCAATTGTGTTGTACTATTTAGTTTATTAGAGACAATATTTAGTTTATTATGCCCTACAAGGCTGGATAATACCGAAAAGTATCAATCAGGAACCTTAATTCCATTTACTGTTCATACAGCAGAGTAGGTATGTGACCATATTTCTGCAGTTACTTACGAAAAACGAAAATTTTATTTCCCTTAATGATTTGAACACGAATTTCTGGGAGATATTTTCTAATAGTGAAACATATCTCGATGCAAAATTTAATTGCCTCTACACAACCTCTGAAAGTTTTTAACATAATTTAATTTAATAGCAATTTTTTGGATTCGCAGCTGAAAAGTTGTCAAAGTTTGTGAAGCTTTGAATAAAAACTGGTAAAAGAAACTTTGTTAACAAAAGCCCTTGTTAACGGTATCACGATGTGACACATGAAAAAATGTTCACCTTCGTTTTGCAACAAATACACCACTGAAAAAACTGAGAGTTGCTGTTGCGAAAAACATGTTAGTTAACGTAAACTAGTTGCTCTAACAACTTTTTAAAGTGCACGGTTAGTACATACTAAGTAAAGCAACTCAAACAAAACAATTACGAAAACAAAAACTGTTTGAATAAAAAATTTATTAGCTGACACAATAATATGTTTCCAACAAAAGATTGATAGTTTGTAACTAGTGTATTATTTTAATGCAACCAAAATATTTTTAATGCATAAAAAAACATTTACAAAAAATGTAGTACCCTTAACCTCTTCGCTACTGGCGTCCATTATACTGGATATTAAATTTAGAGATACTTTAATATGACTTTTAACTGAGAACCACTAAACATTTCTAAATATTATTTAAAATTTTACAAATTACGCTTATTTAGAGTTATGAGATTAAAAATTTTAATTAAAATAAACGCTTGTTTAAAATGATGTCTAATATGCTAGACAATAATACAGTCATTGAGCGTAAAAAATTTTAAAAAGTCAGTAGTGAAGAAGTTAAAATAAGTTTATAAGTATAAGGTATCAACACTGTTCAGTCATTTTTTATTAGCGAATTTCCAGAATGGAATTCAGCTATTACAGCCACTCTCATGACGCGACTTGAGCCCGGGACCATGGCAGAAATTTGTTTTAAGGTCCCTAGAAACCGAAAATAATATTCACATATTCACTAAAATTTATAAATATATATATATATATATATATATATATATATATGTCCGCACGATAACTCTCGAACGAAAAGTCCTACTTTTGCAAAATGCTGGAAATCTCAAACTCTTGGATGAGTTCTTCAGCCAGATGCCAGAAACACTGTTTTTGTTCTTGCAAAAAACTAATTTTTTGCCAAAATTTCCACTTATTCAAATATTTTTGTAAAATTTTTTCACACCATTTAAAAGACGAGAAAAAATTATATAAAAAGGTCCTTAAATTATTCTTCTATGTCAACTAGTTTGCGAGAAAAACTAATTTTTATAAACGGAAATTCGCTATGTTATGCAGGATGCTGCGACAGGGATATATTTTTATCTATTTATACAATTGATGATTTTAGCAATTTTCGAACTAATCTTTTTTAAATTTTACTTAATAAAACCTACAAAAAAATCTAATTTATTCTGTCCATTCTTGAGGAAAATAGATGATGAGGATGATGATATGGTTCTAAGATTTTTCTAAGAGGAAAATTTTGTTGATTATCTTCATTTCTTGACTCCTGTAAAAACTTCATATTTCACATAGTTTCGAAGGAAAAAATGTGGATTCAAACACTGATAACAGTGATAACCGATGTTGTTAAAGCTAATTTAATTTTGTTATAGAATTTAGTTGGCCGTGATACAAATACAAAATTTTTTCTTGTAATATTTCCTCCAAAAAACTTTTCCGTAGTTATTTAGAAAACTTACTCTGTAATTTGCGTCTAAACATGTTTTTCATATACGACGTTGCATTAAATTCTGTAATAAAATTAAATTAGCTCTAACAATATCGATTATCAGTGTTTGAGTAAACATTTTTTTCCTCCGAAACTATGCGAAATATGATATTTTTACAAGAGCCAAAAAATGAAAGTAGTGAATACAATTTGTTCCCTTAAAAAATCTTAGAACCATATCATTATCCTTAAGAAAATTTTGAACAAATTTATTTGGGAGTGAGGGTGGTTCCAATCCTTCTCCAATTTTGTTTGGATTTCCTTGGATTCTCTGAAGTACGCAGGTGTCGAAATTCATTAAAATTAGTTCAAGCGTTGCTGAACAGCGTACACAAATGTGATTTTTTAAGCAAACTTTGAATTTATGGATTGAAAGATGTAGAAATTGAAGAGATGGTAATTGTAATGGTCCCCAAATTTTTCTTTGGAACCCTAAGATTTACAAGTTTTTTGATTTATTTTTATAAAAATAATAAAAATTAAGAATAACACTAATTCAGTTGTCAGATACTGTAAGTGATGTGTAAGTATTCAAATATTTTATTTTACATAGGTAATTAGTAGACACCATTTTTAAGTATATTTAATTTAAAAAAATAATTTAAAACTAATTTTCCAGCTACTTGTACCACTGCTATAGGTACTCGTGAATAAAATACTCAATGCAATTATTATCATGTTAAAATTATAATGAAAATTTGCCTCCAACATCTTTCATTTCCATTTTCTTTAATTTTTACGAGTCAGTTAACTGCGTAAAATTATGTTTTGTAAGGTTTTTCTTTTTATAGGTGTGCCTACAGGTATAACAGGTATCTACGAGAGTGAAGGGATGTGAGCATAGGTACTTAACCTGATAATTTTGTTATTCCATTTTAAACGCATACTAAAAATTCTGTGTAATTTTATTTAACTGAAAGTTTAATTATAATTGTGTGATTAAAATGTCAATGTGACAGAAAAGGTGTACTATTCTAGAAAATGGCATGGAAAATTCATTGAATACCTATATGAATAAAAGCCGTCATCTCCGATATTTTTAAGATCTATAAATATGATTGAACTTTATGTTTTCATTTCTTAAATATTTAAAAAAAAAATCTTGTTTCATGATTAAAAATTGACACTAACATTATTTAAATTATTTGCTTATTATATTTATTTACCGTATTATTTAAATTTAATAGTTTTATATTATTTTATATTATTATTTTATTTTATATACCTAATGTATTATATATCCACCAAAATTAAACTATCCAACCGATCTTTCATTGTTAGAGAATTGAATTATTTTAAATGGACGGGGGCTATGTTACATGAGGTACGCAAGGATCTTGGGGTCCCAAACCCGCCTAAAATAAGCTAGCAAACTGATTTTAAAAATTTTTTCACCGTTAAAACGTTAAACTAAGTATTTTAAGTGGATATTGGCTATATTATAAATGAGTTCCACCACGGTCTTAAGGATCCAAAAGCGCCAAAAATTAACTACTCAACGAATTTTGAAAATTTTTTCACTGTTAGATAGATACCAGTTGTTATATCAGACCCGTCAGTATTCAGTCTTTGAAAGTTCGCTACGTTATGCAGATGCTGCGATAGGGGATATTAAAATCTTAATACATTTTATTAAACCACAATTTACAGGCGTTGCGTTGTAGCGATATTGGTTTTATCAGAAAAATTTGTTAATTTTTACAGAATAGAAGCATTAAAACAATATATCCTCTTTATTCATAGACATACCAACCAAAAATTTTATAGGCCAAATCAATTTAAAATGGTTTGACGTCATCAAACAAATTCAACAAATGAAGTAAAATAAAACGTTCCTAGTTTTCTGTCTCTTTTCCTTTTTATATTAGAATAACTATAGGAACTTAAGATTGTACGTTTAATTTTGCTTCATTTATTAATGACATTAGACAATTTTTAGTTTAAATGACTTTTATCATCGTTAGACACCTTATATAACTGGGTTGCGATAAGTAAATGATCGACTATGGTTTATTTCAACGTACTAAAAAATCCGTTAATGAATCACTTAACCCCTTCCAATAAAATTTAGTCATTAAAAATTGTGCACGAAAGAACTATATTAAAAAAAAAAACTGCTTACGGTTAATTATACTTATTAGTTGTAAAAAGAAAAACCAAAACTTGAGTCGCATGACCAGTATATCTCGTCATTGTGCCATGTGACACAAAAAACCGATGACGAGCTCTACTCATTATTTTATCCTTGCACATTGCCACTATCACGGAAAACGAATAAAATAAAAACTTAAAAAACTAAACCCGGTTACGAAAAAGTAGGAAACAAGCTTTAATTTTTATTTTAAAACTAATAATAATTAACCTAAATCCATAGGAAATTTTCATATACAAAATTGTATTATAATATTATTATTACAGTTTCATATACTCCACTCGTACGAATCTAATTTGCATAAATGTAGGCGCTATTATAATTAAATTTTTGGCTTCTGCTAGTGACAATTTTCTAATTTATATAACTCATTTAAATTGAATATATAATATCATTTACATAACATAACAAAAGAACCTTCTTACATATTATTGTATAAATACAATATTTATTAAAAATGTAAAAATGTTTCCGCCCGGGATCGAACCGGGGACCTTTCGCGTGTTAGGCGAACGTGATAACCGCTACACCACGGAAACTTATTTAATCAGATAAGTATATTGTAAAAAGTCCATTTGCTGTAATCAAAAGAGTCATAAAACAAAGTATAAAATTGAAACATTTTAATTTTAATAAATTATTAAGTTAAACTGTTATTGTCTAACTCTAAAACTCTACAAAGCATATGAGATTAGTTTATTTATTATGTAAGTATAGATGCTCCCAATATACCCGCAATATAATCATCATACAACACAGAGGGAACTTGCCAACATCTCTTAACTTTTTTTCCCCTGTATGCATTTCTACACAGTGTGTTATTATCAGAGATGGGAAGAAAAGGTCCCTAACAGAGTCGCCATATAAAATATTTTGTACTGGGGGGCAACGAATAGAGCTGGAGGGCTGTCATAAAACGTAAAAATACTATCAATTTTTTAAAAATGAGTTTTACGACGTTTTACTACTAATACCACATCGTTAATGTTGTTTTGTGTCTGTTTGTGTTTTTTAATTGCCAATATTATGAATCAGTTTGCTTGTTATATGTACATACATATCTTATATTTTTCTAATGCAAAAACAAAACCATCTTCAATCTAGTGAGCGACCTACTAGAGTGATACAATCTACTAATACAATCAATTTTGTTTACATTAAAGCAGGTATAAAGAAGGTGAGATATATAGATATTATTTAAATAATCATAAAGGAAATAGAGATATTGTTTACATTATAAATGTTTTGAATTCGTCTAAATTAATTTCTATTACAGTCGACCACTTATTTATTCAACATTAATTTTTTTAAATTATTTTTAAAATTAAAATTATATATTAAATTATGAAAAATGGGTAATTTTTGATTTTTACTGATTTGTTCTCAAAAGCTTCCTTAGGCTAATCTTCAAATCCAGAGGAAAATCCTTAGCTTTGTAATAAAATTTATAGCCCCCCCCCCCAATCCAAAATATTTTATATGGCGATTCTGTTAGGGACCACTGTTTTCCCAAGTCTGGTTATTATGTATTTTGAAGTCTGTTTTCTTTCATACAGACACAGCAAACACACACTATAGAAGAACACTTGTTGAAAAAAATGATGTGAATTATATAGGTGTACCTACGTTTTCATAAAGTATATTTTCCTGGTTCGTAACTCTATATATAGTAAGCACTAGAGTATTTTCTTTTTTGTTATATCTAGTACAACATATGAATAAATGTATACTACATTTCAACAAAAATTGAGTTACTAGTTATTTTCTTATTAGTTATGTTTCTATAAGCTTCAATATATAAGTATTATTTTATTTTAACCTAGTTTTTACCCTACGATTTGCCCACGTCGTATTTGAAATTATGACATCCAGCCAAATAACGATATAATTCTTCTTTACAATGTTTGTCATTGTAAAGAATTACTAATTATTAATTACACTGCTAAGAATTATTACTATTTATGATTATTTTGTTGAATAATAATGAAGTTAAAAATACATCTTACGCCCTGAGAGAATTCTTACATCTCAATCAGTACTCAATTCTATTCACTAGTAACTTGCTTCTTAAATGTTTTATTAACACAAATGATTCCTATCAAAAAACCATTTATATATGATACTTTTTATTTAAAGCGGCACTTTGAAAATTCATAAAAGGTCTTATTCAAGAATTTTTAGTCGAATTTTCTCCGAAAAATTAGACTTATACAGTCTATACGATAAGAGCTGCGAGAGGCGAGACCAGGGGCGCTATCCGTTTTCGGACCCGTAGAACACGATTATGTAAAAAAAAAAGATGTCTGATATATATATATATATATATATATATATATATATATATATATATATATATATATATATATATATATATATATATATATATATATTTTCCCGCAACCTTTTAATATGTGTAGGGCCCCCCTATGGAAGTTAAGAGATGAAATTTGGTAAGTGGGGCTTATTCCGATGCACAACAATACTATCAAAGCGGGATCAAATTTTGGGCAAATTTTTTTTCGGACCCGACCTTTAAGAAGGTGGTGGGGGGCGGAAAAGCAATAAAACTTTTCCAAATCGGTTTTAAATAATGTTTCGGTCAATTATCTACAACATATCCAAAAGTGGGAGTAGAGGGGGGAAAAAACGATTTTCGCTGGATCTAACAGGCCCCCAGCCCCCCAGAATTAACGTAGAGGGTTGAAATTTGGTGTGTTGATAAAGTTCGTACCTAGGTTGTGCTTTTTGGAGGTTTTAATATTTTACCCCCACCCCCCTCATTTTTAAGCTACAATTTCATGCATTTTCGACATTTTCGAAGTTTGTACCACTCGCACAGGTCACCCGAATAAACCTAGAGGGCTGAAATTTTGTATTCGGATTGAGTTAGTATCAAGGGGGTGCCTTTTGGGGGTCTCGACTTTTAACCCCTACCCCCACCATTTTTATACTCAAAAGAACATGATTTTTCTTGTTTTTTAACAGTTTCGTTCGGGTCAAAATCTCCCCAAATAAACCTAGAGGGATGAAATTTGGTGTACAGGTTAAGCTAATAGCCAGACACTGTTTTTTGGAGGTTTCAACTTTTAACCCTTACCCCCACGATTTTTACGCCAATATTTCCTTAATTTTTTTGCTTGTTTTCTAACACGTCTAGAGACTCCATAAGGAAACCTAGAGGGCTGAAATTTTGTACGTGTATTCAGTTAGTATCCAGCTAGTACCTTGTAGGGAGTCCACATCACTTTTCCCCCCACTTCTCCCATTTTTACATCGGAATTGAATGCTATTGTTAAATGTGTTTTAAAAGCATTATGTTTATTCTAAATACAAGTAGGCGAATAGTAATTTTAAAAAATTTAAAAAAAAGTGAACTTACTTTTATGACAAATGAAATACGTACATATTAAGTAATTTAAAAATGTTATTAAAGTCACTGTTTATTTATAAATTAGGAATTTTGAATTTTTAGTATTTATAAAATAGAAATTTTGGATTTTTTTGGAAAGAAAAAATATCTTTATAAAGGCCTTCCAGTTTACTATTTAAGGTCCTTTTTTAATATTTAAAACTAAAACATAAAGGCAATTAGCGGATAAACATGGGCAGGAATGTCCTCGTACGAATTGTGTTGGCTTTTTTTCTGCTACCTGTTTTCGGCACAAAATTGAAATTTACTGAGATACAGCCCTTAAATACTTAAAACCTTTTTTTAAAGCCTCGATCAGCCGAACACTCATCACCAGTTTTGAAACCAACAAAATGACAATTCGGTTGTAGACTTTCAATCACATTTCGCTTGTAGACATTCAATACCGAAGATGAAGGGGAAAATTCGACTACCGTGATGGGGCCCCGCTGCTCACGGCGTTTTTTTTCTTCCTAACGAATAACGCAATCAATATAAAACTTTCTAAGTGTATTATATGGTAGCTAGGATATATAAAAAAAAATTTTCCCCCCAATTCACAAAACAAAATGGCGGCATGGACGCAGGTCGAACACAGACCCTTTTTTTCGAAGAAATTCAGGAAAACTTTCAAACAGTAGCCAAAAAATAAAAAAGTTTTTTTTCAACATTTAGATTAATTTTACCAAAGCGGTACACAAGATTATTAAAAAATATTGATTTATTATTAAATAGCATCACTTTGAAAAACAAAAATTGAAAATCGACGAAAAAATCAACTTTAATTTGTTTATAAAATAATATATTATACAACAGGGGAATAAAGTGTGAGTTTTAACTTCGAGTGTGAAGTTTGTTGCCAAAGGGCTTATAAAAGCCTAAGGGGACCAATTCACACGAAGAATAAAAAAAAAACACTTTCGTCCTGTGGCGTGTATACTATTTTTTGTATTTCCAGGCAATTTAAAATTATAAAAATTAAAAAAATAGAATTCTTTAAAAATATTGCCGGCTTCTGGGGAAGTTTGAATGTTTATTTTAATCTTAATAGTAAAATATCAATTAAAATCCTTTAGAGTTGCAGTTTAGTGGTAGTAATAAGTTTGATTCCGCAAACCTAACAAGTCATGATTTTGAAAACCATTAAAATTAATATTAACTTCCACTAGCATGATTTTTATGAAACCAACAATACGTCGAGTACATGTGTGAAAATTTCTGAAATGGTTTATTGAAAACGAACGTTTATGTTTCCTTTTTCTCTCTGTCAAACACTACACGCCCTGGTTTCGTCTCTTTTGTATTCTACCAACATTGATTGTTCTTTTACATTTTTATCGTTTTCTGGTTTACTTTCGCCAACGTCTTAAAACATATATAATGGCAAAAATTTACATTTAAATACTAAGTACAAATACCTGGTCCATTATTTGCTCGCTTACCTGTATGTCTGTCTGACTGTGTAGGTTGCCAGTGATCGTCCTGGTATTTATTTATGGTATATATTTTGTATAGATACCGATTCAAACGAAGATTTTCTAGCCATTTAAAAAGTAAATTTTTGTTCTTGTTTTTCTTTACCTTTCACTTTCGCTTCGTTTAAATATTTATTTTGATTCATTTCTCTACTTTTTTCGCTTGCGTTGTTTTATTTTCGTACATTTTGCTAAGTTGTTTCTAAGGAAATAAAAAATTACGCTAGATCATTTTTTTCTTTTTTTGGCTGATGTTGTATTCATTTAAAATGAAATGTGATGGAGAAAAATATGGTACACTGAAGTGAGATAATTTTCCGGTCTATTTTCCTTTATTTTTAGTTAAATAAATGATCATATATTATAACGTATTAAAATAGTTATAACCATTTATCAACCCAATTGATTTTTTTCTATAAATTATAAAATATTACACTAGTTTCATCATATCGTCATCCCAATGGTAAACTCGCGAATATGTGATTTTGATAAAAATGAGTTTTCTCACATAGACTCCCACATAATATGGTACATCTGTACCCTGGCAAATTTTCGTATCTATATCTCTAACAGTTTGGAAATATACCTCGTTTCAGATACAATTGATCATGAGTTAAAGCTACAAAATTAAATAATTCTTATATTCGAAACAAATCAATCTTCTGTTCTTTTCTAAAAATAAACTGCAAATTTAAAATTTAGGTAAGTGCAATAATGAAAGAGATAAAGCCAAGAAAACGGAAATTATTTAAATTCATAAGTGATAAAGCATGGTTAAATTTAACTGAAATGGTTAAATTTAACTGAAAAAGTTTTTATAAGTAGTGTAACTTTAAAATAATTAGGGAATATAAGTAAGTACTAATAAAAGTCTTCTTTATAATATCTACATCTATTCCACACTTTTGAAAGGTTATAGTGTACTTTTTCAACTAAAATTAAAATTTATTCAATAAAACTTATACAACGCCTTTTTTAGAGGCGGAAGACGGATTGCCGTGAACACCATGGCATAAATTACTTACGTTCCTAGGCAGGTAAGTGTTGCATGGTGCTGCGTACCTACGCGACAAGCGATCTCTGGTATGTAAACGCCAACTTACGATTCAAGAGGTTTTTACGATTCAAGAGAGGTTTATAATTTAGCAAATTTTTTCCTAGATGTAGCATTTTTACCAAAAGTTCATTATTTTTCATACGACAAAATCTTGATTTTTTGTTATTTAAGGGGGGAAGGTCCTCTAGACAACAGGTTTTTTAATAATTTTTTTTTAAGAAACTGGATACACTTATTGTATCAGATGAAGCTACATAGTTATACTACATAATTATTATGATGTATTCACTCATAAATTTTTATGCAAAAGAATGAAAAAATGGCGACGCTACAGCTGTTCAAAGTTGACTCCTTTGATTTGCGCCGTGGAATGCCCAGCCTCTTGTAATCAACTTAATTCAATCGAGCAAAAAAATTTTATTAAAATAAGTCATTACGCTTTGCATATACCTATTTCTGATGAATTTTTTTTTTCACAATTTAAAATCAAAAAGGAAAAAATTCACTTCTTTTTTTATAAACAAATTGTTATAAACAATGTTTATAGTAATAATTTATGTAAAATTTTAGGTATATGCAAAGGCCAATATCCTAGAGAATATCTGTACAAAATTTTAAATTAATATCTTAATAACTTTTTAATTTATGTTCCACAGCGCGGAAAAATACTTGTTTTGAGAAAAACGCGATAAAAGGTTTTCGTTCTTGAAAAGTAGAGCTAAAAGCAGTTTATAGTTATATAAGATAATCTTTCTACGGGATTTAAAACCAGTAATATATTCTTAGAAATATATTCTTTAAGGTTCAAATGAACTTTTAAAGCAAAAAAAAAAAAAAAAATGAAAAATTTGAAAGTTCTGGAGGACCTTCCCCCTTAAGAAAATAACAGTACAGTAGTTTTTGAAAAAAATGTGTTTTGTTCCCGGGACCCGCCATTTCTCTCTACGATCCTGCTCATCGTATTTATATTATTTTTCTTAAAATGTGTTTTCATGAAAACGATTTGCAATTTGGTGGAAAACAAATATTGCTGCTATGATTTTTATTACAAACTTGCGACGGTGTCACTTAGCTAAGTTTACTATGGTCTAAAAATTATACTTTGATTTTTTCTACACGATTTAGAGTAACAAATAAAGTTGAAAACATGAATATTTTGTAACTCCTATACAGAATTGCATTGTCTGGGTGAATAAACCTTAAACTCATATTTTAAAAATATATTATCTAATTATTAACAAAGCGCAATTTTGAATTGTCAAAAAGAAACTTTCTTTGCCTCTACTGTAAAATGCTAAATTTACAGATTTACGATTTTACCATTAAAGCGATGATATAATTTACTTATATATCTATAAAATTTTATTTATTATACATATTAAATAGATAAATTATGATATTTTGATATAAAAATTTCAAAAAGGCCCAACTGTAGCCGTTTCATGCTTTGCATTTGTATTAGTATTTCTCAGATTTTTCCTTGAATATCTTTCAGTAATAAAAAAGATTTCATGTAAATTATGACTTCCATAAAATATTTTCCTACACTTCCTTCCCCTTACTTACACTTTAAATTAAAATGTGTTTATTACTCACTAAAATTTATAGGTGAAACGCACTTTATCGAATGAATAAAAATTAATTCTTTTCTTTTTTTCACCGATCATTTCTCTAATTAACCCATCAGTTTTATTTAAAATTTCTCAATAATTAAAATTGTTTCATATAGGCTAAAAAAAAACCATGTCGCAGCATCCTGCATAACATAGCGAATTTTCGTTTATAAAAATTAGTTTTTCTCGGAAACCTTTACATAGAATTAAATTTCAATAACCTTTTTTATGTGATTTTTTATCCTCTTTCCAATGGTGTAAAAAAAATGCCACAAAAACTTTTGGATTTGGGGAATTTTTGGAAAAAGACATTTTTTTCACGAATAATGCCCAAAAAACTATGTTCCGGACATCGGACGTATCTGGCTGCAGAACTCATCCAAGATTTTTGGACTCCCAATCTTTTCACCAAATTTCATAAAACCAGAATGTTTCACTCGAGAGTTATCGTGCTGATACATAAATATATAAATACATATATACATATATATGTATATATATATAAATTTTAGTGAATGCCATTTTCGGTGTCTAGGAACCTCAAAACAAATTTCTGTCATAGTCCCGGACCGAAGTCGCGTCATGACAGTGGCTGTAATGGCTGAATCTTTGAAAATTCGCTAAAAAATAACTATAAAAATGCTAAAATTTTTACAGATACTACAAAAAGTGTACGTTACGCAAATAATAACTTTTTCCTATTCTAAGAAAACAAAATTGTCTAGTAAGAATACAAAATAATTTAAGGACATTAGAAATCATCCGTAAAATTTGTTCTACAAAAAAAATTGTGCCCACTAGATTCAGACGTCGGAAACCTTTTTTGGCTGTGGATCAAGATTAGCCAAAATGTTGTCATTAAGAACACATTTCGGATACTTTTATTTTAAACGACACAAAGGTAAAATAAAAGATTGTTCTCTGAAAAATAGGACTGATTGTCAGCGTATTTAGAATTTATTAGGGAAGACTTACACTATTTGTATTCAGAAACACAATTCATTTCGCCTTATGTGTGCTGTTTCTATATACAAAGATGTTTAAAAGTGTTCAAAAACATTTATTTGAAAATTTTATTATCTATAATATAGAATTACTCTATATGTATAATATTTATAGGAAATTTTCTAGGTCGAATACTAATACACACCTTGACATACCTACACTATGTTAACACACTTCAGTTTATCGTGTACTTATATATCATTGAGAAATACGAAAATCTTTTCGTACGAAAGTAAAGTAAACCGATAACTCTAAAGGTGGTTAAAGAGTCATTTAGACGACAGTAACGTGGTACATGATATCATCTTCTTATATCTACGTTATTCGGAGTAAGAGAGAAGTTTACACTAAAATGCTCACTTATCCATTCGCCCGACATTCAACCGACCAAATGACTAAATAAGAAATGAAAGGAAAGTTTAAAAGAATACGCAAGTTTTTTAACAAAAAATCCATTTATGCGATAGCTGAAGAAAATCGTTGAAATGCTTCTCTTGCTAGCTAAGTATTTTTAAATTGAAATAAATCATTCACATTCTAATGAAAATTTTTTCTGTATGGGATTATGAGAAGAATTAATACAGAAATTATCGGTAAATTTTTTTTTTATTTTGTTTTCCATCAGTTTTTCCCTTTTTTGTATGTATAAATAGATTAAATTATTTATTTTTGTCCTACTTCACTAAATTAACAATGAGAATTAAATGGGAATGTGCGTAAAAAATTAAAAGCTTTTGAGGAAATTTACGAATTTCCCAACGAAGAAAATACTTACACTTATCACTTTATCAAGAAATAAACATTAAATTATTCAGAAAGTTTTTCGTTAATAACGAAAAATCTTACATGAAAGTTGTTTTCCAAGCTAGAATTTTAGATAGAAATCATATATCGTGGATCGTAAGTACCTACAGAAGAAAATAAAAACAAATATTAACGGTAAAGTTCGGAATGAAGATATGTTTCCTAAGATTATTTTGCTAAGGTAAGTATTATAAATTAAGTCAAAAAATTTCAACCACCTTTATTTGCCTGTACTAATTATGATGGCAACGCCGAAAATGTATTAAACAGAAAAAATTGGATTATTATTGACAATCTAATGACCGCCTTACTGTCCAATGAAAGTAGCTAGACCAAATCTTCAGCAATTTTTTAAATTAAATATAGTAGCTAAATAAGTTTTTTTGTATTATTTAAAGAAATACCATCCAAAGCCGGATTTATAAATGCAAGTGTCTGTGTGTCTACAAACCTTCCGACATGCATAACTTCATAGTTATTCAACCGACTGTGATAACATTTTTAAAGATTCCATAAGTTGGTTGCTAGACGATTCCTTGCGATTTGTCTCAATTGAAGCGTTGGAGCTATTTTAAGGCCGGTCCAGACGTAACGTTTTATCTGAACGACTTGCCTGAATCGACAAGTCGTTCAGATAAAACGTAGCGTATGGACCCCGAAACGTACGTCTTGCATGACGGAAATGATGTTGCACGATAAGTTGAAAGTTTGAGCTGCGAGGCATCATTTTAAGAAAATTAGAACGACAACTTAGTGCGTCTGGACAGACTTCGTTTTATCGAAACGATTTGCAGTATTTTTATACATAGGTTAATATTTGTAGTATTTTTATACATATTTTTATACATATAAAGAGTTTAATAAATGGCTATAAATTTCAGTGTCCATCCTTAGGTAATTACGCCAATCATCTGCTTCATTATGAAGTTCACGTAATAGTCTGACATGAGAAAATTCATGTTTTTTTAAAAGCCTATCCGTCAACCATCTTAATTTTCAATTCTTTCTTTTATTTTTTATTAAAATGCACACATCATAGAGTGACCAAAGAAGTATTTCCTCCATGACAAACGTCGCGAAACTGAAATTTGAACGATAAGTTGAAGACGTGTGGACACTAATTTTTTATACGTTTGGTCGAACGACTTATGCCGCTGCTACACGATGCTACGAACACCTTCCAACATTCGACGTTGGATGGTTCATAGCATCGTGTAGCCGTTGTTCGAACCTACGAGTGTCCAATGTCGAGCGTCAAACATTCGCATTTGGTCGTGTCCCGTTCGATGTCGGTATTCTTGCACCGAGTCAAAGGGATGCTTCGAACGTTTGAAGGTCAATGTTGGTTGTGTTCGTTGGTTGCGCACGACTCGTTCATGTGAAGAGAGACAACATCAGTGTATAACATTAGAGATAACATCAGACAGATAACATCTTCGTCACGTTTGTCCCAACACATTATACAAGAGAGACAACATCAGTGTATAACATTAGAGATAACATCAGACAGATAACAGCGTTGTCGACTGAGTACCAACACTTCATCATTCGTATTGGATCAAACATTCGACTCACCGTGTAGCAGATACATTCGTCGCACCAACTATCGAACTTAATTGCCTCAAACGTTCGATCGAATGTTGGAAGGAACGTTCGTAGCATCGTGTAGAACCCGCTTTACATGAACGTTTTATCGTTCAGATAAGACGTTGCGTCTGGATCGCCCTTTAGAAGATAGTTGCGGGCTTAGACAATATCTTTTCTAATTATTCTAAATGTCTTTTCAAATAGTTCTTATTTACGTATTTGCATGATTAATTTAAAAATCAGCTGTCAGTAAAAAATTGTGATACGAATCATAACAAAATTTGGGGACTTGGTGTCTCTTTTCGATTTCCTTATTTTTATATTGAAGTAACTATAGTATTTATTAATGACATCAAGCCATTTTTGGTTGATTTGACCTATATAATTTTTTTAATAGAAGCTTCTACATCAAAATTTAATTCCTTCCACTTTTT
The DNA here is from genome assembly GCA_035578155.1 of Brachynemurus nebulosus. Taxonomy (NCBI): domain Eukaryota; kingdom Metazoa; phylum Arthropoda; class Insecta; order Neuroptera; family Myrmeleontidae; genus Brachynemurus; species Brachynemurus nebulosus. The sequence continues at coordinate 42,650,787 of JAPWDM010000005.1, forward strand.
TTCTACACGTATTTAAAAAAAAATTCATAATCAAATCAAAACATAAATACAAACAAAAATTACATTTTCTCGATCAACAAAAACTTGACAAAATTGTAATTTAATCAACATCACAACAAAACAACATACAATAACTACATAAGCTACTTCCCCTAGCAACAATGTGTATAGCAGAGTAACCACACATAGTACTAGTCCCTACATAGGTACATTAGTAATATTGTAAGTATAGTAAAAAGCACACAGTTAACAGTATAGTCAGATACATGAAATAATAACGTCGAGTCGAGTCGAGCATATTTCAAACAATGGAAATTTGAGAGAAAAGGTAATGACATTATCAATAACGTACAAGTGTTTGTACGTCATCTCTCTCATTCATCTATCTGTCTATTCGTTTGCCCGTTGTTCTGTCTACTATTTGAAAATAAACTGTCATCCTTTTCAACCAGAACAGCTAACGACCATTCAGTGAGTTTTACTCCACAGCTAGGAGCAACAAAATGAAAATGTATCCACAACGGGCATATACAAACAATAGCGGTGAGTACTGTCAGCGAAGCAGTAAAATGGTGGAGTCAAAACGCTTCTAGATCAATCTAGCATGTTGCTATATACGTACGACGACATGTTAGGTATTGTTAGATGGAATATATTTTAAAATAGTCGGGTGAAGATGTAAAGGAGATTACAATATGTACCTAATTATTTAAAACAAAATGTTTTTTTTCTTCATTCCAACCAATAGTTTGATTTTAGCTAATTTGAATAATTAACTGTCAACTGTTTTACGTGATATGGACAAAACCACAAGAAGCTTATTCGTCATTTTTTATTTCCTTCTACAACTCACAAAAACTAAGTCAGTCTTTTGTGCAAAACAAAATTTTGTAGCTCACTTTTCCTAAAATACCATACAGAAAACTTTATAAACTTCATATGTATAGGTGGGTAACTACTTAAGCAACCTATGCAAATTAAAGTTGCCGAAAGGTGAAAAGTTAAAATTTTTCTTTTTCATACTTCAATAATAATTAACAATTTATTACTTTGTTAAAAGTTGTTCTGATAAACTTTCTCACTCACTTAACATCATATTCATAAGATTGTTATATTAAATTTTATTTATTTCATTTCAGTATCTATTAAAGCTGTTGACATGTTCTAAATTTATTTTATAAAATTTGTTTATGATTTTCCAACAAATACAATCTCCTGTGCAATCAAGTCTAACCTAAATACAATACTTTGTGAATAAAAAGTATGAAATGTTTACTTGTAAATTTGACTATAAAATTTTCTAAATTAATTATTAAATTTTACTTGGGGAAATAAATTACAATAAACGATATCAGAATAAAATACTCCTGTTGCAGCATCTGCACAACATAGCGAATTTCCAAAGATTAGACACTAACGGATCTCATAAAAAAAAGCTGTATCCATCTGAAATAGTTTAGCTCTCTTACAATGTGCCTGGGTGATAACTTTCCAACGAAACATCCAAAGTTGGTGAAAAAGTCAAGAATTCCAAACGAATGAATGAAATATATATATATATATATATATATATATATATATATATATATATATATATATATATATATATATATATGTATATATATATATATATATATATATATATATATATATATATGTATATATATATATATATATATATATATATATATACGGGTCAATATTTGCTATTTGATTTTAGCACGACTATCAAGATATTTTATAAGTTACAAATCCTACAGTATTAGAAAAAAACGCTAACATGCTCTGAAATGTTCTTTACACGTTACAGAAGGTCTGAAATTGAAAAACATTTTCATTATTTAGAAGAAAAATCATATAGGTATAAAATGTCACTACTCTGGTATGTTTTTTTTGCAAGCAGTTGAGAAAATTACGGAACAGTTGATTCATTCCTACTTTTAATTAATAAATAAATATTTATTTTAAAACTAAATCATATATAAAACATACAACAGTACAAATATAAAAATAAAACTCAAATAAGCTAAACATTTTGTGGTTTTTTGTTTGTCCTCAATTTTCATGTCTCTTCCTCTGGCTTTTTTAAAAAGCTGGAAATCTCGGCAAATGCTTACCTAAGTACTGCCAACTCTTGCATATGTATAAAGTCTCTAGTGAAGTTAACTACTAGCCATTTATTTCCCATTTTAGCTAAATGATGTCCTCAGTTGACCACATGGTCCTGTGAATTAAGGCTATGTGGTCGGTGAGCGCTGTCTTTCTTCTGGTCAATGTAAAATTTATAAATTTATGTGTATTGTCATCATATAAACATAATTTGATACATAAATCTGCAATAATTCCGCGAATATATTGTCACAAATATATATCTTTTAGATTTGTTATTTCTGTCTTTATGTAAAATGGTCCCTCCTCTGGCTTAAGATACCGTCTTTCCTCTGGCATATAGACACTAAATGAGGGACAGTTACGCCAGAAAAGTGACATTTTTGACTTTGAACAATTATTACCGGGTTTGTTATTTAAAATACATTTGTATGTATTGATTATATATCTGTTTTAAGTGCCTGATTCTAATTTATTAATTTTTAATTTTATAAACAAAAAATTTGACATTTTTTATTATTTATTCTTTGTGTTTTCTTTTTTTATTACTAAAAAGATTCCATACAACTGTTAGAACTTTTTAAATTATCGCAGATTTCTCGCTCTTCTGACATAATTGTCTCACCTATATATGTATAGAATGTTACTCCTCTGCTCAGTGTTTTCCTCCGGCGCTTATAATTTTTAAAATATTCTGTAAGTGACTGGTCACTTACATAAATGACACTACAAAAACGATAAACTTTTGATATATTTAGTGGTAGTTTCTTCTAAAACATTTTTTTTTTATTTTAAAAAATGTCTCAAAAAAATCAAATTGCAAATAATATATATATATATATATATATATATATATATATATATATATATATATATATATATATATAAGTATATATATATATATATATATATATATATATATATATATATATATATATATATATATATATATTATGGGCGCAAGCCACAGACCAATGAACAGTATTATATTATACTGATTATATACTACTAGAAAAAGCGTAAAGCCAGTTCCTAGGTACTTTTCTTGAAGCGGGTAACAAGGGTGAGACGGGTGAAATTTAATGAAATAATATAATGTGAAATTTTGAGCAAATGCGACCATAATTATTGCAGGACATAATTTGTATACGTACGTATTTTGAAAATAAAGCGAATACCACTTTTCTTCTTTCCAAATTTTTCAGTTTCTTCTCCAAAAAGTAAAATTTTATTATCAATATTATATTTTGACAATAATTATTTGAAAGTGTAACTACGGATACGAATCAATTACTATATATAACAGAATACTATTGAGGTCGGAACTTAGTCGTAACTGATTGCTTCAATTATACATTTATATTATATGTCTCTATAATATAAAATATAATATGTTCACTGGTCTGTGGCGCAAGCTAAATAGAAGTTTACTCACTCACTCATATAAAAGCATAACTACTTGGTTTGGTTGGTAACTATGGAAATAATACAATTTTTGTTCCCTTCCCCTCAGTTTCTGGAGGTCTTTTGAGCTTGCGCCCCATAATACCTATATATTCCAAATAAATTCTCACCTTCGTAGTCTCTTCCCTCCCCTTTCATATACACAATTTATACTTTGTCGGGCTCTCGTGCAGTTACTATAATAGGCTATTTTTAGTGTAAGAAAATGTTATAGTAAGAAAATGATGAGGACAATAAATCTCGAACGAAACATCCAATTTTTACGAAATTTGATGAAAAGCTTGGAAGTTCCAATCCCTTGGATGAGTTCTTCAGCGAGACATGTTGGAGGGTTTTACTAATGACAAATTCATGAATTTATTGAAACAAACTTACACCTTGTTATCCATATTTTTAAAAAAAATTATTTGTTGAAAAATTTTAATACTTTTTATAATTACAACTTTAGACTGTAATTTACTTTATCTAAAAATCAAATCAAATGCAAACCAACTAAATGGCTGAGCGTGCTAAAACACTGTAGCACTTTAGATTAATAGATCCAGGATTTGAATCTCACAGCCCGATATGCTGGTGAAGATTTTCTGTAGTTTTCCTTCATAATTCCAGATTAATGTTGGCATAATTCCTTTAAAACAAATGACTGCAAACGCATACCTACCAAATCCTAATCCTCATCTTCCACCCAAATCATAATGCAATGTTATTGTTTTAAAATGTATAAATAAACTATATGGTGATGATTTGGATGGTTGTCTGTTATAGACAAAATTTTTAAAATACGGACATTAAACTCCTTTATTACATTATCATTAAATCAACTTCAAGTACTATAAAGTGCGCAATTGTCATTGTGATACTCTTTCAACATTTTCCCCAAGTTACACAGAGTACGCCATTTTATTATTTCCACCACATTTATGGTTAAATGTACGTGAGAATTTTACATAATATTTCATACAGTGTGGTAACTGACTCGTCCATCTTAAATGATTTTTGAAAGATGACACCAGGTCATAATTCGCTTAAATCATATCGCAACATTGTCTGACAAAAATGAAATTGTTCCACTGTACTTTATATTAATAATACTTTGTCTTAATATTCCCAAAAGTTAAGTGGAATTATATTGATTGATTTTTAACAAAACCTGTTGCAAATCTGTACACTGAGAAAAAATTACAGTAAAAATTATGGAGCTGCCTCCGGTAAACCAGGCTCAAATGACCAGTCGGTAGGAAATTATCAAGCAAAAATATAAAAAATGCCTTTCAAACATTATTTTTTACGATTCATTTGAAAATTTTTCCTGTACAGCTTAAGAATTTTTCCTATACAGCTCCGTAAAATTCGATGGGCTAGTCAAATTTCAAGTGGATACCAGGAACATTTACTTAATTTTTGTAAAATTATACTAAACATAGAAGAATTTTTACGGAGCTACAGTGTAATTTTTACTAAGCTGAAAGGTAGACTCTATTTGTTATTTCTATTTTCTCCTTGAAACCTGTCTTTCAGTATCTCTCTCACACAAGCATCACACACAACTGACGATAAACAGTTGTGTGTAACATCCACATAAGGTCGAGTTTGATGCATTGCAAAAAAATTATTAGAAGTATTTTTAGATGATCACACGGAATGTTATTTAGTTTGTAGTAAAAAATATTCATTGTGTGACCGTTACCAGTTCAGTAGCAGCGAGCCATGGTAGTGAGTGTAGTGTAGCCGTGGTAGTAGTTTTTTTTTTTTTTTTTTTTTTTTTTTATAATAAACTATTTAATCGACTTTACATTTAAAACAAAGAATTGTTATTTGTGTTTCATGAATTGTTGTTTATTTTTTATTTTAATTGTTGTATGTTTTTTATATGTATTGATGTTTATTCAAACATGTTTTTCCACAAACAATAAAAAACCACAGAACATTTTTTCAATATTAATAATTTGATTTTAATCCCTACCCTTCTATCAGTATCTTTTTAAACTATTTTAATTCAATTATTTATTAATAAATAAATAAAAAAAACCTTATAAATAATACGATAAGAGAGTAGAATTTTTCCTGTACAGCGCCGAAATTTTTACGGAGTCACAGTGTAATTTTTACTGTGCAGTCAAATTTTACGGAGCCATAGGGTAAATTTTACTATACTCATCGTACTTTTTCCTTTGCCTGTCACTTATGCCCGCATTGCCAGAGAGCTCCGTAATTTTTTACTAGAAATTTCCGTAAAAATTACCGTACTTTTTTCTCAGTGTAGTTAAAAATAAAATATGGTTTGTTTCTACCGTATTTTTCTGATAAAGTCCGATACTAGTTGCTGAAACATGTTTATTTAAAATAAACCAGTTAAAGTATGAATTTTGTATCAATAGAATTTTAAAACTAACACTAGTAATAGGCATTAAGATTTTAATCTATGCCAAAGATAACTTTTTTAAATTGTTTTTGCAAAGGAAGAGATAAAATAAACGTCACTTTGAATTTCAGTAATTTGCAAACGGTGCTTAAAAATTAAAAATGGTAAAAGGGACCTCAATTTCGTTTTAGGAGGTTTCACATTCCCACAGTTTCATCGCCAAAACAAATTTTGATGCCCGGTCGTCGGAAATTGACTAGTTGGCAAGTCTGGTTTAAGTATTCAAAATTCATTATTGTTTTTGTTTTTTTTTTTAGAATGAAAGATTACTATGAAACAATTTATTAATATTTATATAATTTCTTGCAATCAATTTCAAATCACTCATTTTAATAAATATGTGTAACAAAAAATGTACTGCCTAAGTCTCTGATAATTAATCTGTCCATGATACCAACCAAGGGAAGAATCTGATAGTTCGCTGATATATTCAAATACTCGACCGTGGTGGGTTGGAATATTTTTCCAGTAGTCAGCTATATCATAAAAATATTGCAGATGGCCGCGCCGCCATCCAGATATCCGGAATATCTGCATTAACTTCTTACACACGCACTTACACATCACATCTGTATCCGCATTATTTAAATAGGAATATAATGTGAATACGGGTGTAGCAACTCTCGAACTGTCGGATTGACGGTTTTCGCTCCTTTCTCTTTTAATAAATCATAAGTACGGTGATAAAATCGAAACTAATTTATTTATGGCCATCACATGTACAGAAACCCTTAATTTTTCTTAGTACTGATACAAAAAACGTGGTTAATTTTGGAACTATTACTAGATACAAGAAATGTTAAAAAGAAAACAGAATAGACGACAGAGGATACCTACACTGATATCCTCACAAGATCACTTTGAAGATTTGATAAAAGTCTTCTACGAGTATGAGAAAGCTGTGTGTCACTCCAAACTCCTCCCCGTTGACAATACATTTTCATTTAGTTTTATTCGAAATATTTTGGTGGATTGTTAAAAAGTATGTTCGAAGTTTTCAAGAAGACCATTTAACAATTTTAAAATTTAGTTCCTTCATATTACCTACAATTTTCATGTTTAATTACTAAAATAAAAATTACTAAGACTTTATTTAAAAAAATAAAATGTAATAAAAGAAGACATAGCTTCCCAGTATAAAACATTTATAATAACAATATATTTGCTTATGCGACTCCATAGAACCTACCACATGGAGAAAAAAAGAATCTAGAAGTGAATAGCTAATATTTACTATGCAGCATATTAAAGTAGTCTATTATTAATATTATTATTATACAATAGATTCATTATATGATACTGATTTACAGTAGAGATTATAGTGCCAATATAAATATAAATAAATAACTTGTTTCTTTTTTTTTTTAGTTCTGACACATTAATTTTTTTACTATGTTAATCAATAATAATAACACAAAAAGTTAGGTTTGTGGCGACTTTAATGTACTCTACACAAAGTACTCGATATTAACTTCTCCGCAGAGAACAAAAGATATTCCAGATTTAACAAGAAGAGACTAAATTTTAAAATTCTTAAATAGTCTTTTTAAAACTGACTTTCAAATAAAACTATAACAAAATACATTGACAATGAGGGGTGACACACAGCTTCCTCATAATCGTAAGAGACTTTTATCCAATCTGGACTCTCAAAACGAGAGTCCAGAGATACAAATTTCTTTAAATTTTTTCTTTGTATCAAAAAAGCATTCATTTGAATCAAAAAAAAAAAAAAATTGGCTGCACTTTTTTTTCAGTAGTCAAAGAAATATTTCTTTGAATCCAAAAAAAATATTTTCTTGATTCAAAAAAAATCTTCGAACAAAAAAATCATTTTGAGATTGTAAATTTCGTGTCTTATCATATTATTAAGACCATGTTTGAAACAAAAATGACGACAGGGAAAGAATGTGGTGAAAAGACATTGCATAGCTGTTTTTATTAATGTCAAATCAGTCTATAGAAAGAAAATTAAAGAAACCAATAGACATCATTAATCATTATTTAACGTTTCAAACTGTCAAATAATTGCAAAAAATTAAAATTATAAATTATTTATTTTTATAATTAAAGTTTTTTGTTTTCAAAGTAACAAGAAATACAGGGAGTCCATTTAATGCACTCAACATATTTCGGCATGCAACGTAACTATTATTACGAAATTTATAGAGGATCATACATGGCCTAACGACTGAATACTCACAAAATTTGAACTAAATGCGACTAAGGATTCGTAGGGACCGTCTAGGAAATTCATAGGCCTACGAAATTCGTGAAGAACATTTAGGAATGAAATTGCACAATTTCTAAAAATTTCATTAAAAACCATCAAATAGTTCCGAAGTTAGCCTCTTGGTGAAATCTGCAGACAGACAGACGGACCAATAGACAGATACGAAATCAAAATATACTTAGTTCAAAAAACGTTAAAATGTAAAATGTGAGTGAAACTTTTTATTTTGAAGAAAAAAAAATGTTCATATTTCAAAAGTGATCACAATTACTTACGCTACTTTAGTTAGCAGTTTTGAAAGCAATAAATTCTTAATATGTTTTTTGTAACTTTCCCATCAAATAAAATATTCTTTGCTTTTTCTTCCTAAATAATAATCATTATTTTCCTTCTAAAAAAAATTATACATAAATGTCTAAAACAAGCTAGGCAAAAAGAATTATCAAAGCATAATTATTTTATAAGACAATAAAGAAATGTTTGCTGACAAAGATAATTTTATCTCACATCCACTGGAGGAGAAAGGACAATTTAAATATATTTTGACAATGAGATATAAAAGAAATTAAAGAGAAATGGAATATCACAAAAATGTTATCAAATTTAAAAAAAAAAGGAAACACAAAGCAAAAAAGGAAAAAAAGATAAAACAGAATTTAAAATAATATTTTAAGTGGATAAACATCCAAAATTGAAATTATCTGTAAACGTCAAGATTACAAAAAAATTAAATTTTTTATATTTTAAACTAATATTAGTATTGATTATTATATAAAAGTCAAAGAGCATATTATTTCAAAAGACAATATCAGGTTATGTAACACAGAAAGAAAATAATTTTAAAATATATTTCGAATATTCTTTACACAAATAGTTTTGAAAAGAGTTTTACTAAATATATAATATTATGAACATAATATGCCTTTAATAATTTTCTTTATAAAATCCTTTTTCCAATGAATGGGTTTATCAAGCCATGTAAATTGTAATATTAACTGATGAAATATTTTGAATAGTTAAAAGTTTTATATAAGAAAATCTATAACATAATATTATTATAGAAAAGCAGGAGCATAGCACCTACGGTTGTGGGTTTAGTTGAATGGTTTCTAAACACTAAGAAGTCGTCTCTCAGCCATATTATTTACAGCAGTAAGTGATACCAATCCCACTAACTACATTTAATGAAATCTGAATGACTCAATCGGAATGAAAAGCTTCAAATCACATAGCCAGTTATAATATTTTTTTTCTTTTTGATGAGAAACCTCGATAATTACTACGAGTAGATCTCCTCATAACATTTCTATTCTCTTATGACAAAAAAGATCAGTTTTGTTCTTGAAGTTTTAAACTAATACTATGCAAAACATAACAATATTTAATAATAACATAAAATGTTTGCAATTACTTAGCATTCTTACAAGCAACCTTAACCAACTGTATCTTTCAAAAAATTTTGAAATTTTTCTGGATTGTAGATCTTATTAAAACTAATCCGGAGCCATATTTCGTTCGTGCCTAGAAATGGTTTAAGGAGGTGAAATTCACTCCTGAAAATTTAATTTTTTGTTCAATTTTGTTAATTACCTTGAAAATAGTATATCGCTTTGAAAATTTCAAAGTATATTCTTGAAATGATTTATTAATATTCTATGGAAAAAAATTCCGAATTTTTTTTTCGTTGTAAGGGTATTTCTTCCCTTACAATAATTACACGTGATATAATATTCACCAATTAAAAAATAACAATTATATAGTATTTAGTTACTTAAACGATCCGATAACTGTAATCGACAGTCCTGTCGATTATCCTATCAAAATCCGATGTATTTTTAATTTCTCCCCCCTCTAAAATATTCTAGCTACATCCTTGCACACCATCGTGTATAAAGTAACAGAATCTAGTGTTTAAAGCTTACGGTTGGCTGTTTAATAAAATGTTCTATTTCTATAGATGTATCTACATATCTTTGTGTGTGTGTGTATATCTTATATCTATCACATTATCTATTGTATCGTACCTTTGAAGTACGTTTGAATAGTTTAAAGTATCTGTTTTCTTCTCCGAAATTGATGAAATTTCCATTTCGAAAATGTAATTTAGATAATAAACTGAACTAAACTGTATACAAACTACAGACCAAGTAATCAACAAACCCAATAAAATGAGGCGATCCGTTTCATTTTAAAATTGGTATTTACCTTTTAAAGACCTTTGAATGTTGGAATGCGCTATTTATCCACAATATGTGTATATATGGTAAGGTCCACAAATTTCCAGTCCACCTGCTTTGCAACAATTATTGCCACATAAATATTATGAATTAAATACACGTACAAGTGAGAGCAATAAATATTAAATACTAGAGTGCTTAAAATCCAATTCCTCTTTAAACTGTCCCTGCTTAGACGAAACTGTTTGATCCATTTTTATTTTTCAGTCCATATAGACTATGTAATGAAGCTATAAGAAGGAAAAATATGATAACAAGATCAATTTGAGTATATGCGATTTTCATCGGATTTTGACGTTTTGTAATTTAAGGAACCTAGAAAACAAAAAATCTGAAAGGAACTGTTCCGGATTTTTTTACGTATGTACGAATGTTGGCGTCTAAATTAACAAATTACTTCAAATGCACTGGGGCTAGAAAAATTAAAGCAGGTGTAAAATAATTTTACATATGGGGCATTAAAAAGAGCAAAATTTTGACACATTTTGGTCAGTGGTTCTGAAGTTGCCGTCATTTTTCTTTATGGAAATATAAGTCAGGTGAAGAATTTTTATTTTTTTATTTTTCTCTTCGTATCTTTTTTATTAGACTGAATTTTTTTTAAACGATACCTACAGCAAAGTGGAACTCGTAACATACTTTCAATCGGTAATTGACTTTTTTCAAAATTGAATTACAACTATCGAGTACACAATGTGTGAGGGAGTAGAAAAGAGTTCGGTTCAAATGGTATAACCCTTCTCTAGGAATTAAAAACATAGGTACACTAGATATTAGATAGGTACACTAGGTAGACACTCATCTACCCCCAAAATCGCAAAACGGAATGGATTTCTTCGTTGGAGTTCTTTTTGGCTATTGTTCATAAATCCTTATAGGTATATCAAACCTTTAATGCTACTGACCACAATCTCTCCTCTCAGCAGATTTCAAAAAATAAAAATGTTCTACAAATAGTAAAGTTTCTCGATTTATGTGAAGATTTCCCCTCTTTAGTTTAGAACTTAATCACGATGCGATTATTTTTTATTTTATTTTATTATTTTTTAATTTTTATTTTTATTTTATTTTACTTTTTTTTTGCTTGTGGTCAGTTGTATTCAGTTCAGTTAATATTTGTGTAAATATTTAATTAAGGATTTATCTAACCAAACAGTACCAAAATTTTCGATCAATGGCTACTATAAAGTAGGCAAACCGGAAACTTTTGGACATTACCGTGTGCTTATATGTTTATCTATAGAAGTTTTAGAATGGCAAATAATTTAATTATCCGGTATCTTCGACACATTTAAAGCAAATATTGTACATATAATGAAAAGTAAGTCACAATCTTTCACACCGTAATTCACATGTTTATAAATTAATATTAAAACAATTGAAAATCCTTTGTACAAACTGTTTTTATTGCTTTTTAAATTCAACTTTTTTTTTGTTTTTCAAAACAAACAATAAACAATTTGGTTTGTTCAAAGTTCAAACATGTCCGTTACCAGTCATTGAATATGCAAATTGAATGAAATGTGTAATCACCAGATAACTGATCGAAATCCAATATGTTCATTTTTTGCTTACTGGTATTTTTGCATGAATACAAAAAAATACAATCCAGTTATTAACATAAATACTAGAATTAGCGTGTTAACTCACTATACTATAAAAGTCTGTCAAATAGATTAAAATATATTGCGAATAACTCCACGGTGAGCAGGCACAGTTGTCTTGCCAAACTGAATTATATTTTCCATAACGGTTTCTTGGATCATCTACTAATACAAGGAAATACCTTTAGTATTTAAATATTTAAACCAGAAAATAGGCGAACTAGGCGACCGCCAAAGACGCCAGAGATTAAGGGTGCACCAAAAATCTGGAACACTGAAATTATAAATTTTGCAAACACTGTATGTATTTTTATTAACTAAATTCACTTTCCAGACGATTCTAATATTTATGTATTTTTATATCAAAAAGATTGATCGGATACATTGTAATCTAGAAACCTATATTAAGAAAGAGGTTAGTCCACCTTTTTTTCTAATTATCACTTTTTATGATTTTTTATTATAATATATTTTTAATACTCAAAAAAGAGGCTAAGTGGTCGGAAAATGACATTTGATATTACACGATCTAATGTTATTCCAGTTATTGACGGAAATGATTCCAGACAAGAAGAAATATATTCAGTGTTAATGAATTGCTTTTAAACATTTCTCTAATGTTTAAAAAAGTGTCGATATTTATCTGAATTGCATGGTTGGCCAAGTAGTCGAGAAACGAAATTTCATCAATAATGGCTATTGATGGAAGGGACAAAATGTGCTAAAACAATTTACAACTAATAACCGAGAAATGTTTATTATTGTATTTTCTTTTAATAGTGACATAACTAAGCTTTCTAATTCTGTTCACAACTACTTAATTTGTTATTTCGTTTAGTTACTAGAATCCTTAAAAAAATATCCTTTTCATGTCACCTCTTCTCTACATTACGGAACTTACAATACCCTTCAAAATACAAATAGGTACAATTACTTTGGAAATATATTTTAGAATTTCTTAGAAATAAAATTTTTAAATCCAAATTTGATTGTATCAGTTTAATATTATTTAACTGAATTTTTGAATCGACAATTAATATTATTTGATGTAAATTATCATAAATTCATATTAGGGGTTTAAAGTATCATTTTGATGATTGTTTCGATGAATTAAATATTTTGAATTTTGAAACTGTCACAAATGTAGTCCGCGTTGAATATGGCACATAAAATAACACGCACCAAATAATATTTACTTAACATATAATATAAGCTACCACAGTGTTATTGTTATCGTATTACGCGTATGAATAACTTATAATAATATCTAAATTTCAATAGCATATATATAGCGTAATATTGTTTGGCCATTTACATAAGAAAATATTTTATTTCGTCTGTAAATAAGCCTGACAGGCTATAAATTTTAGATGTGAATGTAAATGGTAAAAATAGAAAATTAATTTATATAGGGGAAGGTCGCCCAAAGCGGGTACCCCCTTAAAGCGGGTAAGTGCTTGTATATGGTTGTATCGAATGTTTTTGTCAGGTCGTGTGTATACCGAGGTTAACCCAATATCAATCAATATCAATCAGTTGCATTTGAACGCTTGTGTCGTTTAATGTCCTAGTTAAGCGTCGTCAAATTTTTTTGTTGGTTTTGTTAAAGATTTTGACGATAAATATTCTGTGACTAGTCACAAACCTTTTTATTTATAATCTTTTTGGTATTACCGTATTATGTTATCATCATTTGACTTTTAATTTAGAGAAAGATAGACATGTATCATCGGCTTTCATTTTGAAATTATTCTAATTTAACAAAATTAAGTCTTTTCGGACAAAGCGGGTAGACAAAATAGAAGCATCTTAATGGAAGAAACTGTTTGAACGAGAAAAGAAATAAAAAAATTTTTTATGACGGAATGAGGGAATAAGCTTAAAAAAAATATTTCTGCCTTTTTTGTGGAAATTTTGATGTGGAACCACCTGAAGTAATATACTCCAATGTGGAGGTTGTAAAGAAAGTTAATTCTTATAAATTTATTATTTTGTCTTTTTTCAATTTTTCTTACTTAATTACTATTATTGTTAAGTTCTATATGATTAAGAATGTTTATATTAAAAAAACGGGCAAAGCGGGTTTTTGCAGAGGTTTTGTATTTTCTTTATTAAAAATAAATATCGTATAAAAATTTCTTTTAGTTCGTTTTAGAGTTTCATTTTAAAGTTCGATAACTATTCTATCTGATAATATAGAAAAGATCTTATCATCTGCTTATCGAGATCAAAAGCCACTTTCTTGGGCGTTTAATGTTAGCTTACTCGCTTTGGACTATCTTCCCCAATTTAGTTGATCTTAAACATCATACTTTTTCGGCTTTCAGTGGAATCGGTTCGCTTAATAAAAACATGAATATAACGAGACACGAAACAATGAAAACCGAAAATACTGCTGTTTCATACAAATTTATAAAAAAATTTTAAGCACTACATTATTGAAATAACGATTTTTTGTATAATTTACATCAGAAATGAAACAATTAGAAATAACTGTTAATTTGTATCTCAATAATCTTTTTTTTTTAAGTCTTTCTACTTTGTTAGCTTATTATAACGTATTACAATTATACAGCGTCGTAAAATTTATTACCATAAAACATTGTAATTAGTTAGGTTGAAAAACGAGCGGTTACATAGAAGGGGACGAAACGAATAGGTGTACTAAAACGGATGAAAATCATTAAAAACCAATATAGGTATGTAATGTTATCAGTGATAAAACTCGAACTGTTTTGACATTCTATATATGAATTAATGCCGACCAACTTGGATACATAAATGCAAATAAACATAAAACAAAATTTACTGATATGCTCGCATTATGGGAAATTTAAAAACACTAAAAAATTTGTTATGTCATATATTTCATTCGCCCTGTAAGTAAGTGCAATAACTGGCTTTCGTGTGTGTATCACAATTTATAAATAACTCTTTGGAAGAAATTTGGTGGCCTTTTAACATTATAATAATTTTCCTGTCTTTCCGTTTTTACTGAACACAAACGCTGTTACAGATAACCCTATCAAAAATTCTAACCATCGAAAATAATCGTTAACAAAAAAAAAGGAAACATCTCTTTTTGTTAATAGTCGAAACTCTCGATGATTCTTCTTCAGTACTACCCAGGAATCCATAATTATTATGGCCTTGCTATCTAGCGACCCATAATCACTGTAACCTTACTACACAATGGTTCATTATCTCTATAACTTTACTTTACTACCTAGTGATCCATAATCACTATGACCTTACTACCCCGCGGTTCATAATCACTGTGACCTTACTACCCAGTGTTTCATAATCAACATAACCATATCTTCCATTTTACGTAATACTGAAAATTTTTTCGAGCAATAAAATAAACTTTTGAATATTCAAATAAAACTCTTATATCTAACATAAAGAAAATAAGTCACTGAATGAAATACACGTTTATGAAACTTATAAATCTGTCATGTAATGTAATTTTAATATAGAAAAAGTTATATAAAAAATATATTAATGTAATAATGTAATGTTGTTTTTTTTTTGACAATGCGTGTTGTGAATGTTTGAGTAATTTTTGAGTCCGTTTCTCAGTGTTACGTCAGTCACGTTCACCTATCATCTCGCTGGAGGCACGCAGTGTACTCTTTTTTAGGCGTAATCGAATCGACTTTCGAAAGGCCTACTTTTTTACGTTACACAAAATTGTATTTGTATATAACAAGAGAAATAAGTAAGATGTACTTAATTCAGAAAGTTTACATGAGTACATTATTTACAGTTTGTATTGTACACGAAGAGAAAATTCCTATAAAAATTACTGGGCTCATACTACAATCGACGTGTAACAGGCGAACATATCCAATTTTTGTACGGTAAAATTATAAAAATTACAATAATATAACTATAATTTTTATAATTTTACCGTACAAAAATTGGATATGTTCGCCTGTTACACGTCGATTGTAGTATGAGCACAGTAATTTTTATAGGAATTTTCTCTCCGTGTACTTTTTATTCTTTTAAATACTATAGCAATAAATAGTAGACAATAAGTGTATTTTATAATAAAATTTTATAGTAATTTTATTAAAAAATTAATTTGGTTTCTTAGTATTAACTTCCTCATTTACTTCGCTGTTTACTTACATATTTCCTGCCACGACGATCGCAAATTGTGAAGTAAAAAAATGCACTGAGACGTGTTAAAATAAATATTACCTACTTATTAATTGAATAGTGGTGAAGGAAAAGTAGATCTGAGCAGTACTTTATGATATTCCATATTTGCTATTTATAGATAAAACACTTTACTTTGCAAGAAACGTTACTTTTATTTTAAAACTTTTATGACATGTTTCGATCAAAGTAAAATGTATTACTTATTACACGCGTATACATTTTCTCACTTATTTAATTATTGAATTGAAAGTTTGTATCTGTTTTAAAGTATCATGTGTCTACATACAATGTTGTTTTATTATCAATAAATAATTTTATAGGTCGCGCATAGCTAATTTTTTACATTATGACATTTTAAAAAATGCTTTTAGTTGAATAAAAGTGGCTTATTAGGGACAAAAGATACCTTTCGTAGTAGACTGACGCAAAAAATTTAGCTTGCTGAGTTTTTGATTTGCCTGACCTAACTGGATGCGACTAATTTATTGGAAAATAAAGATATTATTGATGTTATAAATTGTTTTGAATCCAAACATGTTGAATCGACATGCGTCAGACTTGACATGACTCGATCGAACGCCACTGGTATCATCTGAAATGAGCCTTATAAACACGATTGTCGAATTGTGTTATATAATAGTATATACTCGTTACTTAAATAGCTGCGACAAGTTAACACTGACAAAGCTATAAATAATGAAGGGAAATGAATATGGCGATTAGAGACGGGCCCAGCTTTCAAATTAGGAGTGGGTCACATTGTTTAAAGAGTTCATAATGTTCTCATTGACATTGCATGTACCCAAACTAAAATTACAAAAACGACTTCCAAAACCTATTAATTTTTTTTCTAATATGAAACCTTCACTTGAAATTTTGTTCTAGTGTAAATAATTAACTTCTTAAGTTCAATATTAACTTCAATAGTCATCCATCAATTATGAAAAGTGACTATGGGAAAAAATTAAAACAAACCCGTTATGTCATTACGAAGTATTTATTTAGTCAAATCAAACAATTACAAAATTGAATAAATATTTCGATAACACTTAACATAAATGAGTACTACCTATTTTGGTTTAAATTAATCCCTAATGGTATGAATTTTAAAGGTAAATTTTATGTTAAATAATGTCAGTATCTAATCTTCACTTTTAATATTTTGATATTATTGATTTATTTAACAGAATGGGTGGTTTAATTACAAATTAATAACGCTAAAATTGATAGCACAATAAAAGTTTAAGATGAAAAAGCGAGTTGGATTGGACTAGAACTACTTCTAAAACGTCGAATGATACTTCAATCAGACAGGGCAATCAGGAAGTTACAATTCCAAGGAGAAAGAAAATGGAATGAGTTACTAAAATTTCACCAGAGGTAAATAGATGTTTTTCAATTATAGTTATAATTATAAACAACGAAATGAGTTAAATGAAGGACTTTAATAAGTAAAAGGAAACTGATATCAGAAGAGAGATATTATCAATTATTCATACATTCGAATAAACTCAGATTATCGGACCAGTGTTAAACAAAATATGAACATGTTTATGGACATAACCCATAGTTTTGATATTTCAAAGGTGATCACAATGTTTCCGCTACTTTAGTTAGTGATGTCGAGTCGAGAAGCAGTTAGTCGATTAATCGTCTAATATCGTTTTTCAAATAAAATTAATCATTAGTCGAAAATATCGAGCATAGAGTAGTCGACTAATCGACTAAATTTTTAATCGAATTCATGAATAAAGTAATCTATGTAACTCTTTCAAAAACGAGGTTTTCTTTTAAATTTAATTATAAACTTTTAATATTTTATTTTTTTTTTAAGAAAAAGAAAGATATGAGATATTACAGTGTTAATCACATAAAAATGAAAAATCATAGAAATAATTAATTTTTTGGTTTTTATTTTTTAAAGTTCAATAAATAATACAGAAAAATTTTTAAATTAGCCATTTTTAGTCATTTAAAAAAAATTAATCATATTAGTCATTTAATCGAAGGTAAAATAGTCGACTAAAATATGACTAAATGTAAACAAAATTAGTCGACTAAACCGATTAATCGATTAATCATCCGACATCACCATTTAGTAGTCTCGGAAGCAAAAGACAATTTTGGCATTTTCACGCGAGTCATTTTTTTCCAAAAATATCAGTGACGACCAACACTTCCACACCCTGAACCAACAACCACGGTTACCCCCCCCCCTACTCATCAGATCTATTTACGGTATGCATTTCCCTCATTTATCATACGATTATTTGTAATTGTTTTCCACATCAGATTCACATACTATACTAATGATTTACCACGTATATCTGTGAATCCCTTACATACGAGTAAAAAAATATAATCTAAAGAATTGTAATATTAAATATTTCCTAATACGAGGCACTCAGCGATTTTGAAAATGAGGTAGGTACCTCATTTTAGATACTAGGTGTCTCATATTAGGAAATTATTAAATTTTGAGATTATCTTATTAATATAATATGTAAAGATTTCACAGTCATTGACCAAGCATGCGAAAATCACGTCTCTATTGTGTACTACCACTACATTTCATGCAAGAAAAGTGCAGCCTCCGAAGAAGAACTGAAGAAAGTAATAATAAAAAGTGTCCTTACTATGCTAGACTATTTTGAGAAGACACGCGTGGTCAGAAGTGCGAGAAATTCCAGACTTAGTTTAGATGAACTCATATTTAGCGTGGGAAAACGAAAATCCTAGAAGGCTTCTCTGAATTCTGTCTAAATGCTACCACCTACACATAGATTTTGATTACCCAATAGTATCGCATATTGGGATGCTCTAGTAGCTCGTATTAGGAAACCTTCTTTTTTAGTTATTTAAAATGGCATTTTTGACAAAATCGTTTGCCAACACAGAAGTTGAACTAGTATTAGATTCGTACTTCTGGTAGTAAGAGTGAAATATATTTTCCGTAAGTAGGTGATGATTTTTAGTAATTAGAGTCAAATATTTAAAAAATAAAATTAGGTTTTAAAAAAGGTGTATCATACGAGAATATTTAATTATACCTACCATATTTGTACCTACCATGTACCTACACAAACAGTGATAATTAGGTTTAATATTCGAAATATTATTTGATAACAATTTATTTCATTCGTATAATTTGATTATTTTAATTATTATACTCGCCACACTGATTCTTAAATGAACCATCCAAAACCAGCGACCTGATAAACATAAAGCAACTGTTGCTATAGACTATTCAATTTCTATGTATATTTAACATGTCAAAAAAAACGCCGTGAGCAGCGGAGCCCCATCACGGAAGTCGAATTTTTCCTTTCATCTTCGGTATTGAGTGTCTACAAGCGAAATGTAATTGAAAGTCCACAAGCGATTTGTCATTTTGGTGGTTTCAAAACTGATGATGAGTATCCGGTTGATCGGGGCTTTAAAAAAAGGTTTTAAGTTTTTAAGGGCTGAATCTCAGTAAATTTCAATTTTGTGCCGATAGCAGTTAACAGGGAAAAAGCCAACACAATTCGTACGAGGGCATTCCTACCCATGCTTATCCGCCAATTGCCTTTGTGTTTTATTTTTAAATATTAAAAAAGGAACTTAAATAGTAAACTGGAAGGCTTTTATGAAGATATTTTTTCTTTCCAAAAAAATCCAAAATTTCTATTTTATAAACAATAAAAATCCAAAATTCCTAATTTATAAATAAACAGTGACTTTAATAACATTTTCAAATTACTTAATATGTATGTATTTCATTTGTTAAAAAATTGTATTCACTTTTTTTTAAATTTTTTAAAATTACTATTCGCCTACTTGTATTTAGAATAAAAGTAATGCATTTAAAACACATTTAACAATAGCATTCAATTCCGATGTAAAAATGGAAGAAGTGGGGGGAAAAGTAATGTGGACTCCCTAAAAGGTACTAACTGGATACTAACTGAATACACGTACAAATTTTCAGCCCTCTAGGTTTCCTTAGAGAGTCTCTAGACATGTTAGAAAACAAGCAAAAAAATTAAGGAAACATTGGCGTAAAAATCGTGGGGGTAAGGGTTAAAAGTTGAAACCCCCAAAAAACAGTGTCTGGCTATTAGCTTAACCTGTACACAAAATTTCAGCCCTCTAGGTTTATTTGGGCAGATTTTGACCCGAACGAAACTGTTAAAAAACAAGAAAAATCATGTTCTTTTGGGTATAAAAATGGTGGCGGTAGGGTTTGAAAGTCGAGACCCCCAAAAGGCACCCTCTTGTTACTAACTCAATCCCAATACAAAATTTCAGCCCTCTAGGTTTATTTGGGTGACCTGTGCGAGTGGTACAAACTTCGAAAACGTCGAAAATGCATGAAATTGTAGCTTAAAAATGAGGGGGGTGGGGGTAAAATATTAAAACCTCCAAAAAGCACAACCTAAGTACGAACTTTATCAACACACCAAATTTCAACCCTCTACGTTAATTCTGGGGGGCTGGGGGCCTGTTAGATCCAGCGAAAATCGTTTTTCCCCCCTCTACTCCCACCAAATCATCCTAGGAAGCTGAATTTTGGATATGTTGTAGATAATTGACCGAAACATTATTTAAAACCGGTTTGGAAAAGTTTTATTGCTTTTCCGCCCCCACCACCCCCTTAAAGGTCGGGTCAGAAAAAAATTTTGCCCAAAAATTGACCCCACTTTGATAGTATGAGGTGCCTCGAAAATGAGCCGCATTTACCAAATTTCATCTCTTAACTTCCGTAGGGTTAGATCTCTTAACACCTAAAGATTATTTCAACTGATGAAATTATTTTTCTTAAGTGAAAGTTAAACAAAATAAAAAGATTTTATACATTTACATTTTTGTAAAATAGTATTGACAATAAAAAGTAACAGTAAAAAAAAAATATTGATTATAATAATATTGATATTAAACAATCAATAACAACAATAATATAAATAATAGAAATAACATTGATAATAAACAATGGGCCTATTCTTATCGGCATTGCTCGAAAGCGGCTTGCAAGCACATATAGCTCGACTTCTTAAGCCGGGTCTGCATATAACGAACGAACGCGAATGAATACGAACAAACGTAAACGTATGGTAGCGAATAAACATAAACGAACAAATGTGGACGTAGTCACGAAAGCGAACAAATACGAACGAACAGTTTCGAACACTCACGAATGTTTTCCATTTGTTGTCGGTACATCAAAGAAAAAGATTCGTTCGTGTTTGTTTGTGTCTGTCAGATGTGGACGATTAAAAATTATTCTAACAATAAATTAATATAGTTTAAAATAAATTCAATTAACAATTTAAAATTGATAAGATTGATAAGAATTTTATTCCGATGTTTTGG
This sequence comes from Brachynemurus nebulosus, assembly GCA_035578155.1. Lineage (NCBI taxonomy): Eukaryota > Metazoa > Arthropoda > Insecta > Neuroptera > Myrmeleontidae > Brachynemurus > Brachynemurus nebulosus. The sequence continues at coordinate 42,672,378 of JAPWDM010000005.1, forward strand.
AATGTTTTAGATAATTTTTACAAAATTACCAAAAAAAAAAAAAAAAAATGACGTGTGGGAATCTTTTGAGGGAAAATTTGATTAGCAGAAGTCGCAATGTGTAATAACATTGAAGTCTTTCTTTAACAGGAATTGCTTTCCGATAATAAGTATATATTTTGTTTAGATATTTTTGGTCCAACTATTTCAGTTAACTTTTTAATATCTGATAGTGACGATCTTGCAAAATTTCCAAAATATTAGGAACTTTCACAAATTAAATTAATTAGTCAATTAGAAGTATTATAAGTTTTGCTTTTATGAAACAAAACCATCTACCAACATCCATTTTATTTGTTGGTTTTTGAAGACCGTATAAAATTGGCGTGGGCGATATTAACAGACCATAAAACTCTTACTGCGATAACTTTCCATTTCAAAATTTATTAAACTTATTTAAAAAATTATTGTGTAGTCGGAACATAAACGAACATCAACGATTTGACGTTAATTATTCATTCGTGTTCGTTTGTGTATGTTTTTGTTTGTTCATTTTCGTTCACTCGTTCACGTTTGTTCGCGTTCGTTCGGTATGTGTAGACCCGGCTTTAGAAGCACATGGTTTAAAAAAAGCACACTTAGCTCTTGCTACCAAGGTCGGTAAATATATATATATATATATATATATATATATATATATATATATATATATATATATATATATATATATATATATATATACTACTCAAAACAAAATAAGGGCCACTCATGTTTTGCTGCATAAGTTTATTTTTATATAAGTTACAGTATAAAGTATGCTTACATTTAATTAAGGAACTAATTTTTTACTAAATAAAATTAATTTTAATAAGATTAAATAAAAAATTAATCCATAATTACATTTTTTTAGGATTTTATCATTTTTACAGTCATCAACAAACGTTCACGCTTTGAGTAAAAGCACACATTATGCAACTTTTCGGTGATTTAATATCGAGTATGCCCTCCCCTTTTTAAAACACATTCTTGAAGCCTCCTTGTCATGCTTTCAATAAGATGCCTAACGGTTTCATCAGGAATCTCCTCCCAACATCTTCTCAAGACATCAATCAGTTGTTGTTGAGTGTGCACATCCTCTCCGGCTGCTCTGACTCGCCGTTTTAATTGATCCCAAAGATGTTCTATTGGGTTCAAGTCAGGGCTATTTGCAGGCCACGGTAAAACCTGTATATTAGCCTCCCTAAGGACAGTTGTCGTCGCTCGAGCGGTATGCGCTCGGGCATTATCCTGCATCAGGATAAATCCGTCGGCCGCTCGTTGTGCAAAGGGGATCACATGGGGTCTGACAACCGGTTCGATGTAACTTTGAACCGTTACAGTACCCTCGTTCAGGAAAACAAGCTCATTTTTGCCTTGCAAACTAATTCAACCCCAGACCATGACATTAGGACCGCCAAATCTGTCGCGTTCATGAATGTGACGATCAGAAAACCTTTCCCCACTTCTTCTCCACACTCTTACACGTCAATCATCACTAAAAAACTTCACCTTGCACTCATCCGTGAAGAGTACGTGACGCCATTCCTCCAAGCCCCATTCAAGGTGTTCACCTGCAAATTTTAAACGGTTTGCACGATGCGCTCCGGTCAGTTTGGTACGGATTACTGGTCTTCTTGAACGTTGTTGGTCTTCATGCAAACGATTTCGTATGGTCTGATTACTGACAACAGTACCAGTAGATCGATGTAAGCGATTTTGCAGAGTACCTGCGTAACAGTCGGCTCACGTCGTGCACACAGTCGAATGTAATGGTCTTCACGGGCAGTGGTAGCACGAACTCTTCCTGAGCCACGGCGCCGGGTTACACTACCGGTCTGCTGATACCGATTCCAAACATTTTAAATAGCCCTTCGTGAACAACCCAACTGCAGAGCCACGGAACGTTGAGATTGACCACCCTCAATCATCGTTACGGCTCTGGTAGCAGTAGCTTCGTCCATATGGTGTCGAATTCTCGGCATTGTAAAAATAAATGAGTGAATAACACGCGAAACTTCAAAAAACAACCTCAGCAATCAATAATCTAGCGCAAACTGATTTAAAATCAAATTCAAAAAAATAAGTAAAACTAACCACTTGACGCTGTGCGAGACAAAAAAACGTTTAAATCTTCCCCTCAACAATAATATCACTTAAACCTAACTGTTATCATTTACTCAACCACTTAATATCATAACAACATTCATTTAGAAAAGTTATTTTGACGTGGATCGACATAAATCAGTTTTAAAATACAAACTTTCAACTTTCAAGTGGCCCTTATTTTGTTTTGAGGAGTATATATATATATATATATATATATATATATATATATATATATATATATATATATATATATATATATATATATATATAACAAATTTAAACGGTAAACTTCATAAAATAACTGGACAACTCTCAACTAATAAAAATAAAAATAAAAGACTATTTGAATGTACGTGGAGATATACAGAATTCAGTTCGTAAATGACATTCGAGCATCTACCTTAAAAGTACTTTGATTTTTAAATATCAGATGTCCTACCCTCATTCGACACATCCCAATATAAAGATATTCTTTGTTAGAAGCAAAACTATTCTTGCCAATGTGACAATAAAAGAATTTATTCAAAACTATTATTTTTAATTATACAAGAAAACCGTCTGGAACGCAATTCATTTAGAGACAAATTTTAGTCTGGTAATTCTTGTCGGAATTTATGTGCAAACACAGCAAGTCAGTGTAATAAGTTCATTAAGTGTCACATTACTTTAAATAATGTTACTATGTTGCACGCACGAAATCTCAATTAGTCACGTGGATAACACAGAAAGAGTAATGCGAATCTAACCTAATTTTTTTCCTCTCGAATGTATAAAGAAACGTGACCAAACTAGTAAATTCGGAGCCCGCATTTTAATTGCCTTCGCTATAAACATGGACATTGAATTAAAAATACAAACAATAAAATATCGCAGCCATTTTTCTGCTCTATCTTTTTAAAACAGAATTTTTTTATTACAATTAACCTGTATTTACGCGACTAGCAATACTAAATATGATAACCCAATGCTCTCAATCCCCCCACTACTTATTATCAAAAATCATACGAATTTAAACAATTCAGTTTATAAATTTTATATTAAAAATAAAATAAAAAAAGGACAAAAGACAGTATCAAGTAACAACGACCAAACAAAAAGATACGCTTTCGCTATTTTGTCTTCTCCTTCTCCAACTAATTCAACCCTGCAGCCCCCTACGCCATTCAAAGCTATTCTTTTCGTATGTAATTTATCACATTTTTAACATCAAAAAGACAATTGAATTGATAAAGCGACCGGCAGACTCGTGAACAAACTCAACGAATCGTCAAAAAGAGAAAAAACGGCAAAATATGGGTTGTTAACTGATTGTTGTCAACCATTCATGTTTTATATTTCAACAACCAAAACGGAACCAAAGACAAAAATTCCATTGCTTTACGATAGATATAATATGTATGTACGCACACATATTTACATAAATATACCCCATTTCAAATACAGTTAATAATGAGTCATCGTTAAAAAATTAAATAATTCTTATATACGAAACAAATCAATCTTCTATTCTTTTCTAAAAACAAACTGCAAATTCAAAGTTTACGTGTAAATGCAATAATGAAAGAGGTAAAGCCAAGAAAATGGAAATTATTTAATTTCATAAGTGATGAAGCATGGTTAAATTTAAGTGAAATGGGCCATATCTATAAAATATTTTGTACTGATTTTGATATTTGAAACAAATTAAATGATTCCTCATATGTATGTATACGGTGCCTACAGAAGTAAGTACAGCAAATTTCAAACTAAATCAAAAGCGAACAACTGAAACAATTTCCTCACAGATCGAAATCTAACGTGCACTGTATTCAAAAAGTTATCTACCATTTAAAATTTTGATTAAAAAACACTTTGTGTATAGCGGCCCCTGCACGCTCAATTATGTTGTGCAATCAAATTATGCAATTTATTAAAGTTTTCTCCAGAAAATTCAATAATTTTTATTTAAAAAATTTGTACAATAAATTAAACGTAAGAATTGTACGATAATTCAATTATTGTTTAATTCTAAATGTCTAATAATAAAAATTTTGCTAAGCTATAAATGTGTATTTTTACAAATTGATAGTTTAAACTGATTCAAATAACAATTATTATGTGTAACATTACTGAATAAAAAAGAAATCAAAACTCAAACAAATAAAGTGATGTTGGACAATAATATCTACAGAGCCTACAGATCTTATAATATTCTATTCACTCATTGTTCGATATATTTCAAACTGTTTCTATTCAGCACAATTTATTGTAAAGCCCTTCAATATAACCAACAGACGATCCATAATATTATACAAACTCAGATTTTGTTCAATACTATTGAATGTGTAAAGGCCGCTTTAGTCTAACTCACACGTACTACCTGTCGTATCAGTCACTTTTTGCAGTTATTGTGTGTCCGTCATCTTAAATTGGAGATCAAAATAAATATTAGTTTATTTCCGTAACCGTGAGTCTGACAAAAATTTTGTAAACACCTTTTTTGTAGATAATACAGTTATCTATAACTTTTATCTGCAACTTTTTAAATTAAAAATCACAATCGAACCCAAGAGATCCCGGTAATTAGTTTATCTGCAACTTTTTAAATTAAAAATCACAAAGTGATTGAAAAAATTATCCGGATTGGCTGGGAATCGAACCCAGGATCTCCCGGTAACTAATCAGGTGTCTGCACCATTAGATCAACGATCCTGTGTTCGACAGCCACCCGAGCCAGACAATCATTCAACCACTTATGTGTATTGGTACTCTCTCTAATGCGAGAAACAGTGATTTTCTCGCATTTGAAATTGACAAATTAAAACTTTTTGGCAAAAAATCAATAATGTGAAGTTCTGAACAAAAATACAGTCAAACCTGGCTAAGGGAGAACTGGGTAAGCGACAAAACTCTGTATGTGAGAGTAATTGCCAGCTGCCGTAACTTTACCACTGTAAAAACTCTGTGAGTGAGAAAGAAAAAACTGTATAAGTGAGACTCGCTTTTCGCTCATGGACCTCTATAACTGAGACTGCTAAATGCCTGTACCTCTATAAGCGGCAGTTAAACGTATTTAATATTTGCTATTTATGACTCATTCTTAAATTTCAAAAAACTTATGCATATTTTATTAGAATTCCTGAATGTGCTTATGTTCTTGTTTTCTTACAATTCGAGGAACTCATTTTCTATTCAAATAGCCAAAATGCATTATTATTTTTTTTGTAAGCTTGTTTATGTCCAAATATGTATATCGCGCGTACTCTTTCTCAACCTCGTATATCAAAAACTGCATGTTTTAGGACACAAAAAAGACATTAAATATTGTATTTATATATGTACTTATCTATATATATTTAAATATGTAGGTAGCCAACATCAAAGGGTGTAATTAGCATAAATCTTAAGTTCATAATGATGAAAACACAGATTTAAATACGTTTATTTTATGTGTCCAAAAATTGGGACTTTTCAGATACGAGGTTAAGAAAGAGTACGCGCGATATGTATATTATTCCAATAAGTAGTATTCATACAATAAATGCATGTTTCTCAATACATATTGGTTGTATTTTTTCTAGACCTCTATAAGTGAGATAAACCTCTCCCGTATCTCTATAAGCTAGAAACTCGGGTTAGTGAGAAACCTCTATAAGAGAAAAATAGATCGCGGTCCCTTCAAGTCTCGCTTATCCAGGTTCGACTGTATATTTAAAAAATGAAAAACTGTGAAGTCATGTAAGTCCAAACAAAAAGATGTTTCTTAGCCTTTTTTACACAGTATATTTTCTGATAAATTTACTGATTTTAAAAGTTTATAGCTTCATAGTTTCTACAGTTGCAGATAAACAGTTAGTCCGTTTTCATTTTCCTTACATCCAACTAATTTGAATCGTGATTCAATCCTAAAATTAGGATAAATAAAATATTTTACAAAATATATAAAATTCTAGCTAAATCGAAATAATTACAGCATTTAAATCAGGTTTAAATTTATAGAATGTTTAATATATAACAGTAAAAAAAGAGGCCAATTTCAAAAACTGAGGATCTACAAACTAAATTGTCAAAAATGTAGAAGATTCTACGTTAGCCAAACTAACAGAAATTTTGAAACTCGCAGAACCGGACACTTCAGATTTTACAGAAACAAAAAATCTGACTCCACTTTCCCAGACATTGGCTTAACAAAGCAAACATGTCTAAGAGAAGTGTTACATTTTTACATGAAGCTAATAAAAGATCCCGATTAACTATTTTGGAGACAATAAAAATTTATAAACACAATTCTTATTTATTTTTCAACGATTGTACAGCTATTTACAGTTTTATTTTCTGCTTTATAATTTTAATACATTCATAAGTTTTTTTTATACAGCTTTACCATTTACTTTGTTTGTTATTCACGATTCTTAATCATATCTACCCAACTCGTCCCAACTGGTTTTTCTTGTTTTTGACTCCCCCTGTTACTTCTATCCCTTGTTCAGAATGTTGAACTCTACAAGATACTAAATTGTTAGTACTTTTTATTTAGAATTTTTCCTAGTTTTTAGAAATCGAAAGTGTGTACCATAATCTGGACAAACACCCAAAAGTAAATTAAAAAAGTTTAATTTGGTATATTGACTGCTCACTGTACGGAACCTTAACTGTGCGAGCCCGACTAGCTGTTGGCCGATTTTTAATTATAAAGGGCATAGCCGGGTAAGATAGGAAAACGGCTCTTGATGTAAAATTGATTGTTTTTATAGGAAATAATACTTCTTAGCCCCAGATACATTCCTGCCAAATTTCAACCCTCCGAGGCTAATAGTTTATGAATACACAAACAGACAAAAATTTTCAAAAAAAATTTTTTTTACGAAATTACTGAACCGATTTATTTGAGTTTAATATATATTGTGTACCCAGCTTAGGCGAAGCAATAAAAAACAATTAACGTTATATCCCTTATAATATAACGTTAGTTGGTAGAACATAGTAATATTTCAATACAAATGCATGCCATGTTTGGTACTACATATATTACTTATGTATAAAAAGGGCTATAAAGTAAAATATCTACCCTATTCCTAAAATAATATAATTAGATACGTTCATAACTACGATAAACTAGTTTAAATTTACAAAAGTCCAACACTATCTGCCGTTTGTCTTGTTTTATCAATAAAAAAAAACGCCGTGAGCAGCGGGGCCCCATCACGGTAGTCGAATTTTCCCCTTCATCTTCGGTATTGAATGTCTACAAGCGAAATGTGATTGAAAGTCTACAACCGAATTGTCATTTTGTTGGTTTCAAAACTGGTGATGAGTGTTCGGCTGATCGAGGCTTTAAAACAAGGTTTTAAGTATTTAAGGGCTGTATCTCAGTAAATTTCAATTTTGTGCCGAAAACAGGTAGCAGAAAAAAAGCCAACACAATTCGTACGAGGACATTCCTGCCCATGTTTATCCTCTAATTGCCTTTATGTTTTAGTTTTAAAAATTAAAAAAGGACCTTAAATAGTAAACTGGAAGGCCTTTATAAAGATATTTTTTCTTTCAAAAAAAAATAAAAAATAAAAAATTATTTTATAAATAATAAAAATCCAAAATTCCTACTTTATATGTATGTACATACATATAGAATTACCTATATGTAATATAATATGTATGTATGCAACTACCTATATGTATGTATTGCTTTTGTTAAAAAAGTAAATTCATTTTTTTTTAAATTTTTTAAAATTACTATTCGCCTACTGTGTGTTAGAATAAAAGTAATTCATTTAAAACACATTTACAATACCACTGAATTCCGATGTAAAAATGGGAGAAGTGGGGGGAAAAGTAATGTTTAATCCCCAAAAGGCACTAGCTGGATACTAACTCAATACACGTACAAAATTTCAGCTCTGTATGTTTTCTTAGAAAGCTTCTAGACGTGTTAGAAAAAAAGCAAAAAAATCAAGGAAATATTGGCGTAAAAATCGTGGGGGTAAGGGTTAAAAGTTGAAACCTCCAAAAAGCAGTGGCTGGCTATTAACTTAACTTGTACACAAAATTTCATCCCTCTAGGTTTATTTGGGGAGATTTTGACCCGAACGAAACTGTTAAAAAACAAGAAAAATGATGTTCTTTTTGGTATAAAAATGGTGAGGGTAAGGGTTAAAAGTTGAGACCCCCAAAAGGCACCCCCTTGATACTAACTCAATCCCAATACAAAATTTCAGCCCTCTAGGTTTATTTGGGTGACCTGTGCGAGTGGTACAAACTTCGAAAACGTCAAAAAAGCATGAAATTGTAGCTTAAAAATGAGGGGGGTGGGGGTAAAATATTAAAACCTCCAAAAAGCATAACCTAGGTATGAACTCTATCAACACACCAAATTTCAATCCTCTAGGTTAATTCTGGGGGGCTGGGGGCGTGTTAGATCCAGCGAAAATCGTTTCCCCCCTCCCTACTACCTCCAAATCGCTCTAGGAAGCTGAATTTTGGATATGTTGTAGATAATTGATCGAAACATTATTTAAAACCGGTTTGGAAAAGTTTTATATATATATATACATATATATATATATATATATATATATATATATATATATATATATATATATATATATATATATATATATATATATATATATATATATATATATATATATATATATATATATTTTATATATATATACATATATATATATATATATATATATATATATATATATGTGTATATATATATATATATATATATATATATATATATGTATATATCAGACATCTTTTTTTCACATAATCGTGTTCTACGGGTCCGAAAACGGATAGCGCCCCTACTCTCGCCTCTCGCAGCTCTTATCGTATAGACTGTATAAGTCTAATTTTTCGGAGAAAATTCGACTGAAAATAGACATTTATTTCTCTTTTGTTAGAGTTTTTTCCTTTGTAAGACGTCAAGTGAAACTTTGTTAGCTCATACACCACGTCTTACGATGTCAACAATTTCATACAAAGTTGATTAGCTGTCAAAACAGTATACCAGTTGGTCATTTCGTTATAATTCCCCATGACCCGTCATCGTGTTAACAAAATAAGGCAGACGGCAGATAAAGATAGACGTTTGTCTAAGCCTGTTTGTCGTAGTTATGAACGTATGTAATTTTATTACAGAAAAAATCCACTTTCTGCACTTCCTTAAGAAATGGAACAAAAACATCAAGTGAGAGGGACGAGCTACATATTGCGTACATTTGTACACTACTTTCTTCAAGTTAGTTATATGTACATGTAATAACTACAACTGGTTTTAGCCGGATTTTTGTTATTACTATACATTGTTGAAGTTTTTGTTCTATTTTATTAAATTAATGTTTATTATTATTAAAGCAATAGGACATTTAAGACGTATTATTGTTATTATTAGTATATTTATTTGAATAAGGTTTCAAAAACTTATAATTTTTGTTGAGTTAGATATAATTTTAATTAGTAATTATGCTGAGATAATTTTATTGATTTCATTCAAATATTCAGATTCATGGTAAAATTAATCTTGAAAATTATTTTTTAGCAAGTTAAAACATATTTTTTATAACAGCTCAAAATATATATATTTTTTAGACCGTCACAGGAACTCCAAGAACTGCAACTCAGGGAGCAAGAGAACATTTTGTTGCACTCCTTAGAGTTCTACTGTGTTTTAGAAATAAGGTAGATGCTTTACTTTATGGTCCTTTTTATACATAAGTAATATATGTAGTACCGAACATGGCATGCATTTGTATTGAAATATTACTATGTTCTACCAACTAAAATTTTTCCATAAAAATGTATGTTATACAGTACTAAGAGACAAATTATTGAACAAAAAATGGTGATTGTCGCTAACGCGTAAGTGCCAAAAAAAAATTTTCTTAAATTTAAAAATTTAAAAAAATTAGTATAATATAGGGATATAACGTTAATTTTTTTTTTATTACTTCGCCTAAGGTGGGTACACAGTATACTATATATTAAACTCAAATAAATCGGCTCAGTAATTTCGTCAAAAAAAATTCTTTTTGAAAATTTTTGTCTGTTTGTGTATTCATAAACTATTAGCCTCGGAGGGTTGAAATTTGGCAGGAATGTATCTGGGGCTAAGAAGTATTATTTCCTATAAAAACAATCAATTTTGCGTCAAGGGCCGTTTTCCCTCTCTTACCTGGCTATGCGCTTTTCTTTAAAAATTATTTTCATCATTTTTCCCTGATACTGTGAAATACCTGATTGCATTGGTATAGACGAAATTGTCTTCTGAAATATGTGAATTCGTCGACTATGTTTGACATTAAAAATATAAATTATCATCTCAACTCAACAACGAAAATGAAATTTACTTTGTTAAATTTCTTAGATAAATTAATTTTATTTACGGGGTAAAGTAGATACCACATATTTTAACAACCATGATATACAATGGTACATACGTTATACACATAATATGTAATAAATATTTGAGTTCATATATTTAAATAGACAGTAGATATTTAATTTTCAGCTCTTATTCACCCAACGTTACACACAGAGTCAGCCCAACCAAAAGTGGGGCCCGGTGGAAAGTTAACTTGCCGAGGGTTGAAACAAAAACTTTTGGTATAGAACTGCTGTGTGACCTTACTACTTTTGGTACAGAACTGCTATAACCTTACTACTTTTGGTGCAGAACTGTTGTAACCTTGCTTCCCTGTAGCATAGAACTGCTGTGACTTTATTTACTTTTGGTAAAGAACTGCTGTGACCTCGTTACTTCATGTCTGATAGTTTGAAACCAACCGGGGAAGATACGTCATCTTCCTTGCCATATATTAATAGTCTCGCACCTAACCAATAGACAAAAAGATTATGTAAGTGCCTAAGCCTTTTTGTAAAACAAAACTAAACATGTAACCCCGGGTACACACTGAGACGAACATTGTTAGCTAACACACTTCGCTAACATGTTCGTTTGATTTCTGTTGTACTAACATTTTTAAATAACATTTTTGTTTAAAAAAAATGTTATTTATGTATAGTTTATTTTTCTTAAAAAAAAAATGTTATTTAGCGTGTTATTATGTTTCCCATTGACGAGCGATAAACTTCAAAGAGTTTGAATGTTAGCTTACATTTTTTAATGAAACAAAATATTTGTTTTGTATTTGAACAAGTTTACTTTTTATTTTTTATGTATTTGCATAATTTCTATTTGCTATTTTTTTTATTAAGAGTTTTTATTTTTTTATTTTTTGATGATTTACGGTTTAATAAATATTTAAAAATCTGTTTTAGACATTCTGTAGAAGTTTCTGAATTTACTTGCATCTTGAATTTGCAAATTACTCAGTAATTCTAAAGCTATACAACATTTTTGCAATACACTTTATTTTGATATCCAGAATAGAGATATCGCTGAGAATTTTTATATCTTGTTCCCACCTATTTCCGAAGTTGATTTGCCATTCCCGCCGCACTCAATCCTGAGAAAAAAAGTCAAATCAGTTTTAATCCAATTCCCAAAGAAACTCGGTTCTTGCTTCGAGTCCCGAAATGCAGTTACATTATCTGTAGTGTCAGTCCCAATCCCGTAAAAATTCTATGTTCCGTTCGTTTCTAAAAAATTCAATCCTTTATCGTTGGGTTTCCCGCCCGATTGACATGTCCAATCCAAAATCACACTTACAATACCATAACGTCATCATCACTACTTGATATTTTTTTTTTTTTTATATCAATAATGAATAAAAATATGTAACAACAATAAAATAACAAATGTTCTTAAAATTTTAAAATTTTGTGTGTACAGTCATGTTAGCTAACTTTGTTAGTTAACAAATGTTCAGGAACATTGTTCACTAACAAAAGTTAGCTAACATTTGTGTTAGCTAACAATGTTCGTCTCAGTGTGTACCCGGCATAACACTCTGTAAGCGAATATTCTACTCACATAATCGTCGCGTCGCGTCATATAGGCATTTCGAAATTTAATTATTGATTTTGAATGATAGTTCTATACTCACCATTCATTCACTTATTTCTCTATAACTACTCAACTGAACTCTTGGTTTTATTATATCAGGTTTTTAGACAAAAGAATTTTTTTTTCTTTTAATGTAAAGGACAACTACTTTTATACTAACATAATTATTTTTCTAAATTTTCAAAGTTGTCGATCTACATTCATATTGCTTCGTATCCGTATTAAAAACAACAGTACTGCACACTGTTTGCGCAAGTACGACTTGCAATTGATCGATTTGGTATTTGTCATTGTATACAGTACAATCCAACATAATATTCTATAGTAGGGGAAGGTAGAGTAATGTGGCCACCCTAAGGTTTAAATTGATATATTTTCTAAACGTTTTTAATAAATTAACATTTCTTGACATAATGCAATTGCAAATTTAAAGTCTATATTTTGTAACATACATACGGTTTACATATTCACAGTAACAAAAAATATTCAATTATTTCGTAAGTGACAAAATGACCACATTACCCACCTTGGATAGGTAAAGTAGTATAGTATTATTAATATTAAATATTAACATAGATAAAATTTATTTTTTAACTTTCAAATGAAATTACAATTTTGAATCAAAAATATTACAATTCGCTACTAATTAGTAATCTTAAAACAGTTTTTAATTATCCAAAGTAGTCAGATGATAACTATTCATTTTTAAGACAAAATTCACAAGTAAAATCATCATCTGCAACCAGAGCAGATTTCATGGGCCTATCTTTTGCATATCGTACATCGTACCACAACTGGATCCACTGAGCCACTTTATACATAGTGGGCCACATTAGCCAAAACTAAAAGTACAATGGAAAAAATGAAATAAGTCCCACCCCAACGTATGATTCGTAATTGTTTATTATAAAATTAATTACTTCAGAACTACAATAGATACAGGGGATATTCACAGAAACCAAGTATTTATAATACAATATATTTTATACAATATTTGTAAGTTCTTACCGTAGATCAAAGGGCACAAGAAACACTTTTTTAAGTAAAATTTTCTAAGTAACACCTAACGAATTGACATGCACCACGACACTATATAAACTGTCAATATATGTTATCTAAACTAAATAACAAGAGACCACTTTACCTGCCTGGGCCACTATGGCGAGCCTTCGCCTACAACACAGAATCAGATTTTCTTACACAATAAAATATCCGCTTCATTTTATTTTCTTGCCAAAAATTGGGCTTATCAAATTTTATGTATCGTCATAGTATATGTATCGAATTTTTTTTTGTGTGATAAAGTAATCATTTGGAATTTTCGTAATGAAAAGCATGTGTTGTATTAAAAACGATAATCTTAACCTAAAATTATCGTTTTTTTAACGTTCTATTAAAAGAAACCCCTTTCAAAGTTTATTTATAATCTTGTGGAAAGAACACATCCCAGTGGCGATAAAATTGTTTTATGATATATATATATATATATATATATATATATATATATATATATATATATATATATATATATATATATATATTACGTTTTATGATACGTATATATATATATATATATATATATATATATATATATATATATATATATATATATATATAGTACATTTTCGACCCACGGTATAGTCTTACATACATCATATTTGTTTCTGTTATTATATAAAATATTTATGAAGTATGTTAAAAATATATATATATATATATATATATATATATATATATATATATATATATATATATATTTAACATACTTCATAAATATTTTATATAATAACAGAAACAAATATGATGTATGTAAGACTATACCGTGGGTCGAAAATGTACATTGCTTTATTCTGCTTAGGTTACTATAATCAAAGAATAAATTTAACTTACAAGGAAAGGTTCTCTGGTGGCAATTCCCAATCTTGATGAACCTTGCTATAACTAATAAAGCACTTTATTTTTATTCAATTCATTAAATAAAAGTGGAATTTTTGCAAAATATAGTATTTTATTATTTCATTTTTGTGCTTTACCTATATAATTTCCTACATGTAGGTACATTTTATATTTCACAACTGTTATTATATAAATTTTGTAGCTGTGGCCCACGGTTTCGTCTGCGTAAAAATATCTAAATTATATGTTCAATTACTTTTCAATCAGTATTTCAATATTTCTAAGCAACTCTAAAATAGATATGTTGCCGGAAGTAATTTGTTGTCCGATTCCCACGCATTCCATAACGAAGAGTTTGGGGTCAGAAACTGATAAGGACTGGGTATTTATGAATAAAAAAAACGCTCAAATGTTACAAAAAATCAAAATTTATTTTACAATTTTGATGATCCTTAGCCACTATGACTTTACGACCCAGTGGTCCATAATCACTATGACCTTACTACCCAATGGTCCATTATTCCTATGACTTTATTACCCAGTGATCCATAATCACTATGACCTTACTACGCAGTGGCTCATAATCACTATGATTTTACTACTCAGTGGTCCACAATCACTATGGCCTTACTACCTAGTGGTTCACAATCACTGTAATCTTACTACCCAAGTTCCATCTAGCTGTTTATTTTAAACCCTTCTTGGCTCCACAATTCTGATCTCACATTAATTTCTTTCATAATTTAATAATATTTAAGAAGAAATTTCTCCAGAATCCTGGACAACCTAATATAATAGAGCCTATATCAACCTGGAATTATTTAGCTTCTGAGCAGTAAAAAAATTTTCAAAATCGGTTGGGTTGTTAATTTAGAAACTTTTGGGGTTCCCAAAACCCTACTAGACCTTATGCCACATAGCCAATATCAATTTGGAACAGTTTAACTTTATAACAGTGAAATATCTGTCGAGTAGTTCACTTTAAACCCTTGTTGGGTGACTAGGATCCAGGAAACTTTATATAATCTCATATAACATAGCGTCATAGCCTATATCAATCTGGAATAGTTAAACTTTCTGACCGTGAAAAAATTTTCAAGATCGGTTCAATAATTTATTTTGAATGCTTTTTGGGTGCCCAGGACCTCATAGGACATCATAATCTCATATATAATATAGTCTGCGTTATGCTAGAATAGTTTAGCTATCTAACAGTAAAAACTTTTCAAAATTGACTGAGTAGTTCATTTTAAGCGCTTTTTAGGTCTCTACGGTTCAGGGAACCTTATATAAAATATCCTGTTAATCTGGAATAGTCTAACTTTCTAACAGGAAAAAAAAATTTTCAAAATCGATTCAGTACTTTTTAAATTTAGTTGGGACATACAATCAAATTTTCTCCCTTTATTATATTTGTATAAATAAGAGCAACATTTTCATGTACGAAAATCGGGGGTTTTTTACCCATTGTCCCGGTCTAATGATTTTAATAATGGCAGCTCTACATTCAAAAATACGTCTACTTGTAACATCTATATTTTTGTCTGAACATGTCTATAACTGGCAATTATAAATATAGTGACAATTATGGATATAGACTATAAAGTGTTGAACTTAAACATTTTAATTTCATTCAAGAAAGATATTTTTAATAATAATAACAAGAGACGAAAATTCAATTTATTTAATTAATTGATCTGTCACATTTTCGTAAAAATTTAAATTAATTGCCAATACAGTTTGATTAAAATAGAGTGATTTTCAATTTTTACATTAACATTGAAACTCAACAGGAAATAAATCAATATTTTCTTCCTCTTGAAAAAAGAAATATGGTTAAGTTTTGTTATTCCGATTAAAAAAAAATCTGTTGTATTTTTTTTTTTATCTTCTGTGCTCCTATAATAAATACTCGATTAGTCGACTTTTACGGACCGTGTAAAAATTTAATTTACTTATCAACGGAATCGTGAGCCATAAAAACTCCGTTATTTCATATAACATGATTTAAGCAAAATACTAACAAAAATTATGGTCGTGTTTTGATATGCCCTAATTTCTTCCTTCTAAGGAAAATATTCACCTTTTCGGTGCATATTATACATTTTTTTATGTAACAAATAGTTTTTAACACTAGCTGTCACATTGATTGCAAAACTTTTATGTGAATCATCAATTTGACGACACTTTCTATGTCCGGATGATGTCAAATGGACACGTTCGAATCGGTTTGATTATGTTATTGAAACCGTAACGATCGATTGTTGACGTGACCAAAATTTTCAATCAATTTTCAGTATTCGATGACATATTTCGATTACAATTATTTGTGCTTAAAAGAATTGATTTTATTTCAAAAAATATTTTTTGAACATTTTTTTTTCTGTACTGAAATGTAATATTTTATTTTGCTATTGCAGTACAAATATATAGGGGAGACCGGGTCAAAACGGTATAACTAAAGATTTAGCGTTGTATATCATTCATTTTAAAACGTAAATGTATGAAACCAACGTTTACAATTAATCAGTTTCCTAAGGAACATAATCAAATCAACATATTTCGGATAATCCCAATATTAAACAAAAATAACACAAAAAATTCAAACCATTATTTATTATGGTTTTACGCCGATACATGGACAAAACCGTATACTATACTCAACACCGAAGAATCGGTCTAAATCATCTTAAGCCTTTGCGCGTTGAAGAACCCAAATCATTTTTTTGTTTGAATTTGTTGACTCAGTCCTGTATAATGTTGATTTTTGTTGACCTGACATGTTCGAGCAGTTTCTTAGTATTCCATGGTTCCGTCAAAAACAGCTTCAACGGCTTTTCTCATGTTATTCCAATCCCATTTTTTTACTAGTAATAGTAATATTATGATTACGTGGCATCTTTTTTGCAACTAATAATAAAAAATCAGTTTAGTTCATATTCATACGACCAAGTCAAAATCATATATAGGCCGGTTTTACCCCGTACGGTTTTGACCCGGAGACCTATGTGTAAACAGATAATTCACTACCACCTATGAAAATCGATTTTGTCGAAACAAATATTGTAAATTACGGGTAAATACACACACTTTAACATAACTTATTGGAGACTAACTTGTAGTACACATAAACTTAACTATTTTTCCTTAAATTTTCACAAAAATAAGATCAAGTCTATCAAAAAACACTAAAACGAAATATTTTGAAAACGTTCGTGCTTACCGCTACAAGTGTTTGTTGACAAATAGCTCTCATTGGTGCATACTACGTTCGTGCAAACGCTACAAGTGTTTGTTGACAAATATGTAGGTCTCATTGGTGGATGCTGTTGAGCGGCTTGCGTTTCGGAAATTTTAATTAATAGCAAAAGTAGACCTACTATACTGTTTTACCCTGGTATACGATTTTGTACAGGTTTCCCCTACGCATATTTTAAATTATATTCTTTTATAGATATCATTTTAATTTATATAAGCAATCAGCCATGAATTTTAATTTTGGGAAAAAAAAATCTGATCAACACAATTTTTTAGAAGTACTGTGCCTACACACATACTTGGATTTTTTCACAATCCCAAGCCACCGCTCAAAATATACCCCCTAACATCTATGGATAAAGATTATTGATAATGACATTTCATAATATAATAAGCGAACTTTATATAAAATCAGGGGCGACGTAATCATATAGATGAACTAGACGATTGCCTTGGACACCAGAAATTGAAGGACGTCAAAATCTGGGGACGTAAGTATTACAAAAATATACTAGTAGAATCGTAGGGTGATCTGCTGTGGGTGTAAAACTCAGTTTTTGCGTATGCTATGTAACACTGACAAGTAAAGGTCCCGAGGCCGGACCTATCGATTTTGATGAAACTTAAATATGTTGTAGAACACTAAAAACTAAGGGACACGTATTTTTTTTTATCTGCGGAAAAACGGTTTGAAGGGGTGAAATCGCCCTCCAAAAATTGGGGTAAAAATTTAATTTTTCAAATATCTCGAAAACAGTAAGAGATAGAGCAAAAGTTTAAATTGGAAATATTACTCTTTTTTAAAGAGCTATCTATTGATATGCAATTTGTTCATATTACATCAACAGGGGTGGTTGGAGGTTAAAATTTGGGGGTTAATTTTGCAAAAAGGGAGTGAAAAATAAACAATATAAAAATTTTGTTTACAGATTTGAAATCTACGTCAAAAAATCTAATTGACCTGTTTTTGCTCAATATCCTAATATTAAGTCTAGGGGTAGTTAACTAGAGGGTGACTATGTCGAATAATCGTACTATTTGGGTATTTCAAGAAGTTCTTCTCCATGGAAAATAGCTTAAGACAATTAGAATAACGGAGAAATGAAATTCTCGAATTCAAAATTGAGTTTGAGCAACATTGGAGAGGGGGTGAGTCACCCTCTTAAATTACATACTAGTTTACATACACTAATTTTTGCAATTAACACACTGACAGGGGGTAGTAATATCACAATAGATGGTTCTGAAGTTAGACTATCGTATGTAAGGTTTTTATTAGGTTTCGTTATTTTAGGTTAGGGTATGTAATTTTCGGTATCGATAATTTTCGATAAGGAAAACTATAATATCCATTAAAAAACAAACCTAATAAGGACCTTACATATGATAGTCCAACTTCAGAACCACTTATTGTGACATTATTTTACCCACTATCAGTGTGTTAATAGCAAAAATTAGTGTATATAAACTAGTACGTAATTTAAGAGAGTGACTCACCCCCTCCCCAATCTTGCTCAAACTCAATTTTGAATTCGAGAATTTCATTTCTACGTTATTCTAATTGTCTTAAGCTATTTTCCATGAAGAAGAACTTCTTGAAATACCCAAATAGTACGACTATGCGACATAGCCACCCTCTAGTTAACTACCCCTAGACTTAATATTAGGGCATTGAGCAAAAATAGGTAAATTAGATTTTTTGACGTAGATTTCAAATCTGTAAACAAAATTTTTATATTATTTATTTTTCACCCTCTTTTTGCAAAATTAACCCCCAAATTTTAACCCCCAACCACCCCTGTTGATGTAATATGAACAAATTGCATATCAATAGATAGCTCTTTAAAAAAGAGCAATATCGCCAATTTAAACTTTTGCTCTATCTCTTACTGTTTTCGAGATATTTGAAAAATTAAATTTTTACCCCAATTTTTGGAGGGCGATTTCACCCCTTCAAACCGTTTTTCCGCAGATAAAAAAAAATACGTATCCCTTAGTTTTTAGTGTTCTACAACATATTTAAGTTTCAACAAAATCGATAGGTCCGGCCTCGGGACCTTTACTTGTGAGTATGCATCCAGTCGACCGGTATCTTAAATTGCAGGTTGAAAATAATTACTCGGAAGTAAAGACTCTTGTTACATATAAAATGATTATTTTCAACTTTTACCTGAAAATTTTTTCGTATTAAATTGGTCAACCAATAACAAGTTGCATAACAAACGGTAGAGAGAAGTTTTTTTAAATGAAGGGGAACCACTAGTGTGACATTTTGAAAATTTTTTTGCATGTTTCAATAGTCTATATTTTTAAAAATAATATATTAAAATTTCAAGTGCATATCTCAAATAGTTTTTGAGTTACAATCATCCGAAGAGCGGATTCTGATTTTCATTATTAACTTTGTAAAGGTTGATAGTTCGGAAATTTCTGGACGTGGCTGCCATTCACATGTTGTGGAAAAGCTCGACCCTGACATATTTAAACGACTCATCTGGTTTTACTATGACTGTTATAGTGAGTACATCGTAAATAATTTTAATAAAAATTCTAAAATTAAAACTAAAAGGTAAAATAAAGAAAAACTACATTTTTCAAATTTTCTGCAGTTATAACTCAAAGACAAATCATCCGATCGATTTGATTTTTATTGCAGCTTCTTTTATATATGTTCCTTCGTGCCATGAACCTATAGTTTTCCGATCGAATAAAAAATGTAATTTTTGCAGGCCAAAAATCATCAAATTTTCGCGCAAAATTTGAAACTTTTTTTTTAAAAAACTCCGCCATTATGTTAAATTTTAACTTTCTTTTTCAATTGAGGTTCATGGCACGGGCAATACCTTCTAGTTTAATAAGCTTTTTTTTTTTGATTTCAGGTACTGTGAAGGTCGCTATCACTGCACCAGTGGCGGAACTTTTTTTGGAGTCTTGGAAAATCTCGAATAACTCAGTGAATTTTCAAATTTTTGATCCAAAAGTTTTATCATGAATTTATTATATATCAACGAATATATCCATAAAATATTAAAACATTCCATACAGTTTCCTTTAAAAAGATTTCCAAAAATCATCTTTTTTCAGACGGTCACGCTAGTGGTCCCCCTTAGACTTAATAAAAACCTATCTAGGATCCTCTATGACGTAGGAAGGGCTAGTAGGTATGGCAACAATATCAACTGAACAAGAATTAGTGCAAATGATCGACCCCAATAATTTAGTTCTCACATATTCTAATCTTTAGACTAGGAAAAGGAAAATGTAATTTTTAGTTGTGATTCTAGTGATGGTGTTAACAGATCGAGCCAACAAGTCAGCTCAAACATAAATGTCACGTTTTTTCTTTCTGATTAAATCGCTTATTAATATATTTGATACATTTTGGTAGAGCATAACAGATTTATTCACAACTATGTACCATATTTAATCAAGTTTTACTAGGTTATGTCTTACTACTTCAACTAACACTAAAGCAATTTATATAATTGTGTGTGGACACCCACTAAACAAAAAAGCTGTTTAGTTTTAGCTACTTGCTTTAGCTACTAAACACTTGTAAATTCGGCATAATTCAAAGTCGTTCACTTTCATGAAAAAATTTGATATGATATTCATTTGTTCATAAAAAAAACGTCAATTTATTTAAATTAGCCACTGAGTACTGAATCGAACATATTAACATAATATGTTTCCTATAAAGATACCGCAGGCATTAAATTAGGAAGTATGACTCGATTTTACATAGATATCAGAACGTGTATGTACCATATAATAGATGGAGTACACATTATCTTTTTTGAAGCAAATCGCCACATTGGTAAACACCACGTTAACACCTTTCATAACCTATTAAGTGTCAGTGGTAATAAATATTTTTTAATTTGTATACGATTTTTGTTGTAATTTAAGACTATTTATTAATAAATATTCTAACAATATTTATAGCAACAAATATAACATCAGTAAATATAGAATAATTTTAAATTAAACCTTGTTTAACCGCCATATTGGTCAACACTTTAACCCTTTTTTTTGCTTCATTTTCATATACAGTGAATATATATATACATGTACTCCCTCTATCACTTCGATACTCAAAGCCATTTTATTAAACCCAGCTTGTAACCACGGAGATTTGTTTATAAATATTAAATAAACCATTAACTTAATGGTTTAACCGCCATTAAAGTAATCACATCAGTCAATTTTTTTGCTTCAATTTCTTAATGTATTTGTAATACACAGCATTCTCTCTCTAGTGACTAGAGATAATCGACTAGAGTCTAGTCAATTCTCTCCTCAATGAAATTAGCAAAGTTATAAAATCGAAATAAAGTATAAATATCTATTAAGTCAGCATAAAATGAGAAAGTTAATTTGAAATCTTTAAATTTACTTATGAAGACGATCCCCGAATTTGTAGACCTTATGAATTTCATGATTTCTTTTTGTCAAACAGAAAATTTTCACCTTTGCCTATGTATACCTATATTAACAACTACCTGGATTATGTTCCACATTTAATAATTATTTATACATATTTATAAGTTACCCTTCCTAGATGTTCATTAATTTCCCACTTTATACGCAAGAAAAATCTTTTTCGTTTCTAAAAACGCCTGACAAAAAAAATTTTTTTTTTAAATTACTTCGCCCAAAATCAACCATTTTATTTTCAAAAAAAAAAAAGTTTTACATTTCCCAAAAGGTGAAAATATTTGCCTGTACCTACATATGCATATGAATATTTTAGCAAATTACACATTAAATCCCAAATAGATTTGTTAGTACATCTATTACAGTCAAAAGAACCATTTTGATTCAATTAAACCATTTTAGTGTAATCTTGTAAACAGCTTTTTTTCCTCACTGTTATGTTTCATTGTTCCTCACATAATTGAAAAATCAATAACACATTATCTAATTCTCTACTTTCGTTTATTTACAGGCAACTGTTACTTTTACTCTAATTGTTGGAGATATTGTAAAAATGTGATACAACCTATACATGTAAGTTCTATAGCCGGAAAACTGACGACAATCATAGGATCAGGTAATTTTAGATAAAAGTTGAAAGGAGACTACCGAGATTGGCCTGTAAAGAGAGAGTGAGGGAAAAATGTACACGAATGATAAGAAAATAATGAATGTTTTTAGGGAAGCAATATGGAGCATAGCCTAGTCAGTAATTACACTGGGCAACAAAAATTTTTTTTTTGTATATTTGATAAATTTATGCGTTACTTTATGGTATTCCATTTTAAAATTAAAAGACAATTTTTTACTTGGCTAATACCACTTTATTTAAAGTTTTTAAATATCTGTGACATGTTTCGGACCCACATGACCATTAACTGTTCGTTAATGGCCATATGGGTCCGAAACATGTCACAGATATTTAAAAACTTTAAATAAAGTGGTATTAGCCAAGTAAAAAATTGTCTTTTAATTTTAAAATTTTTTTTTGTGCCAAAGGGGTTATATTGCCTGATGTTTACAGTATTTTATACGCTGAATCAAAAATTGAAAATCGTTTTTCCCATCACGCAAGGTTTCCTTGTAACAATCCAATAAATATATTAAAACTAATACAAATTTACTCCAATACGGATCCAGACTTGGTACATTAGAAGGTAGTTGTAAACGATTTTTCTTGAATATTTTGCTTCTGGTACATCTCTTTTAAGGATCCAGTGTTAGTTAGTCAGCACCCTTGCATTAGGTACATTTTTCGTGGTACCTTTTTTTCATACCTGAAATATCTGTATGGAACCGTTCCCCGCGTTCACTACTTATATTCTCTAGATTCGGTGGAAACGAGGTAAATGGAAAGTGACATGTAACAACCCAAATCGCTGTATGGTTTCAGTAGACTGTCCACATATTTTTGTAGTTGTCGGATTTATGATATCCTAATAAATATTTAACCACATTTTTTAAACACATTCAGGCTTTTTTTCTAAGTCATTACGTCTGCTTTGGAAATTGTCATATTTTATCAATTCTTTTATCTGTGGGCCTACAAAGATCCCTTATTTGACTTTAGCATCACTAATTGTAAATTCATGAAAATTTATGAAAAAAGGGCAACGTTCTCAATGTTTTTAATAAAAAGTTTCTTTTATCTTTCGTCGTGTTACAATTGCTGACAACACTAAATCCTTCTTTAACTTGTTTTGTTAAAAATTTCAATGCAAAAGTTTTTAATATTCTTACTAAATTTCCATTCTTTATTTTTAGCACTTACCATTTGGTATTAATATTTTTTCTCTTATTAAATTAAATATTTAAAAAAAGTTAATCCTGAATGTAAGAACATAAAGAAAACTGTATTGAAAAAACAAGCAATGAAATCCGACGAAAAAACTTTTTGAAGATGGAGCAAAAATGGAGCCAAATGTACTTTGCATTAGTATTAATATTTAAAAAAACAAAAATGGCTATTTAAATCGGTTATTATATCTGCCAAGTACAGATATAACTATAACAACCATGCTAAATACAGGTACAGGGTGGGGCAGGGAAGTATCCCTAACTTTGAAGGTAAATTAAAAAAAAACGAAAAGTGTTAGAACAAAACTTTATTGTGGCATCAAAAGGGTACAGATGGAAGTTAATTCTTACTTTGTTTTAAACAATACATCATTCAAGTGATGTCCCTCATTGTCAACACACTGATCAGTACCAGTCACACCAAACAGTCACTTTTTCACTGTGTAGAGGCCTCTCATGAACTACCCTAGGGTTTGCACCACTCCAATAACGCATATTCTGCTTATTAACAACTCCAGAAATGTGGAAGTGCGCTTCGTCACTAAACAAAACTCGTGCATCATGAGGCAAGTCAGCAATTAAAGTTTCACATGCCTGTACTCGTTGTTGCCAGTCCCGTTGTGTGAGTTCTTGAACGATGACCATCTTGTATGGATGGAAGTGGAGTTCTTCGTGGAGAATACGACGCACAGTGCGATTAGACAATGCAAGGGCGGATGCATGCTTGCGGGCAGAACGCTTAGGAGACTGCAAGATCGATCTTCTGACACGGTCAATGTTTTCTGGAGTTCGGACAGTTCTCCGAGCCCCAACTCTCTTTTTCACTACACTACCACATGCACGGAAGTTTTCCACCCACAACAAAATGGATTTGCGGTCAGGAACAGGGTTGCGAGGGGGAATCCGATAACGAGTTCGCAGCGCACGCTGCACTGCAACAATAGACTTATTCTGAGAAAAATACGTCTCGACAGCAAAAGCGCGTTGCTCATTCGACCAAGCCATGTCTACAACTGACAGCGCTACTATCGGAAAATTCCGTGGCCACAGCGTCATTCGAACCTACCCCCACTCCTCCAACATGTCCCCACTACTCACAATGCCACCTCGAAAGTAGGGATGTTTCCCTGCCCCACCCTGTATTAAGTATTTCGAGAAATAATCTTTATAAATAAATTAAGACAAATTTTCAAAATAAATATTTTTGTTTTACTTGGTCCAAATTTATTTTTATTCTTTAAATATTCTTTTTTTATGTTAATAAAAATTTAAAAAGTTAAAGGTTATATTATGATAATAATAAAAAGTTAAAAAAACAAAATATGAACAAGTAAAACAAAAACGTTTATTCCGAAAATTTGGTTTAATTTTTTACAATACTGGGTACACGGTTAAAAATCTTGGACTAATTTTTTAATCCAACCTTAACTTACTGGAAAAACTAAATATTAAAATACTAAAATTAAATCCTGCCTTTATATTAAAATATTTCCAATATTTTTTGGTATTCAAGTTTAATCTATTTATATTATTTCACATAATTTAAACCATTTTTTATTAAAATATAATGTAAAATTATTGAAATCATAAAACGAAACCAAAAAAATACTAGAAAGCAATTCAAAGTATATCAATTTTTAGTTCCAAATTAAAGAATACTTAGATTTTAATCTTAATTTGGATTCAATCAATTAGATCTAAATATCAGTGTGTTCTCTGTTGGTGTTGTCAGTGACAAGTGAATACCCAGTTTGTTATTATGTCCTCACTCCAACCTATTTAATTTATAATATTGTTTTCTCTGTTGGTCTCCAGCGAGCTGTTCGGTTAGTTAGTTGACTAAGTTAACATCAAGGAATATTTCCCACGGAATATCAAAATATATATGTATGTATAAATGCGTCATCAATAAGCCACACACACGACACACACAACTCGTAGCTTCAACTATTTTGTTTATTTTCGTAACTTGAGAGTCGGGCTTAAAGCATTTAAATATAACAATACTTGAATATTTAAAAATGTAATTTCAATTGTTTGTATAAAGTCATTTCCCTTATTAAATAAATTTCCGTTCGTTCCCAAAATGTTTTCTTTTTATTGAAATTTTGAATTTTCTTTTTATTGAATTACAACTGACATGGATGCCTGAAATAATAGTCGATATTGTTTATCAATATAAAAATTCAAATAAATTATTTTTTAATTCAGGTTTTTATACAAGGTACGTAATATCGATTTTAAGTATAGAACGATATATGGAAAAATAAAGTATTCTGATTTTTTTCATCTATTTTCTAGGTGCGTAACTACTATGAAATCGTTTGGTGTAAAGCTGTAAAACAGCTGATTTTGATAATGGCATGATTATTGATAGATGAGCGGTATGGTAATTTAGATAACGTATTTTCCCCGTTTGGTTTCGAACTCAAGATCTACCAGACAAGAGCGAAGGGTTCTGATTTTTATTTATATCAAAATTACAATTATTTACCCGGACAACTTCGGCGATGTAATGTAGCAGTCAGCGTAGAATTTAAGTACTTCAATTATGTGGTAAGTCTTTACAACTAACATTTAACTGACAAATTCTACTTATTTTCCTCTTTATTTACAGGTTTTATTATACTGTTATGAAAAATTATAGTTCAAAAAAAAGGAAAAATCAGAAGAATCTACTGAACACGTTCAAGAAGAAGCAGACCATGAGCTAAGCCCGGAAGATAAACTTTTTTTAGAAATTCACGTTTATTTTGTTTATTGTGAAAAAAATCAATAAAATGCTGGTAATACAAAAACGCAATTGAGTTTCAATATAACCTTCATTACAATATTTAGTAATTAAAATATTAGACTTTAATACAGACAATATTAAAATTTCAAACCAAAGAAACCTATCTTTTAATACATATTTGGTTTAAAATATAATTCACCGTTACCTATTTTTAATACCTTTTGAATTTAGAATCGTAATATTCATAGTATTAGTTTGTAATACAATTGGAATAAAATTTGGTTTTGTGACCAAATTTTAGTTCAATTAAGTTCACTTAACTTTTAATATCAGTTGTATTACAATGAATTTTTTAATAAATGGAACCGATTAGATTTTAATAAAATTTTGGTGTTGCCATATATGTAACCTCTGTTAGATTACTTATTAAACCAATATTTTTAACCGTGTAGTGAGTACCTGTATTTAGTATAGTTTTGATGGTTACATCTGTACTTGGTACAATGAAACCTCTCTTAACCGGAAAGCATTTTTACGCGAAAATTACCATTGAAATACTGAAATGGCTAATTTTTAGTCCTTTAGCGAACGAAATGGAGCACTATAAATAACTGGGCTTGTATAAAATTTCGGAATATTTGATTTAAAAGAAATTATCGGGTGAAAATGCTGTCCGGTTAAGAGAGGTTCCATTATATAATAAAGAATTTCAAACATTTTTTTTTTAAATATTAATACTAATATAAAATGCACTTGACTCCATTTTTGCAGATATCTTAAAATATCTGCTTTTGTCGGATATAACTATGGTGAATTCAAAGAAGATTTTTAACTATATAATAATTAATTATTTTCATTTTATGTTGTTTAATCCTTAATGGTACAAATAAAAATTATTTAACGATCAAGACAATAAAAATTATTATAGGTAATATCTTCTACTAATTTTCACGCCATTACGTATTGTAACGATACTTTAGATGCTTCATTTTAAAACAATAAAGATAAAAAGAATGAAAAAAAAAGAATTAAATGTTCCTCCTACTTAAAGCAATTCACGCAATGATATTGCAATTCGTAAAAATTTGTTGTATTTGAAAAGGTAACTTCGGTTAATTTAATTTTTCTTAATTAAGTATTTGATTTTAAAAAATCACATAAGAATCACATTTCAATGGTAAAACAAAAAAAAAAAAATTGTGTAAATACTGGAAACAAAATTGACCCAGGCGGTTGCTAATCTTGTACCCAGAGCAACGGCGGTAGAAACCAAGGTGTAGTATTTTCATAACTTCACTAAATAGATTTCAACTCTATAGATTCATTTTTATTATGCAGAAAATATATTTTTTTATAATTATTACAAATACTTTAACAGATATTTTAATTTATTTCAAATTGTTTAAAAAAAAATATGGATAGACGAGTTTCAGTGAAATTGAACACCATTTTCAAAATTAAGTAAAAAGAAAACAGCATCTTTAAGTAATAACAAACTAAACAAAATAAGAAAAATCAAAAACCTAAAATTAGTTTCAGAAGTCAAAGCAGTAAGGTCAATAAAAAGT
Organism: Brachynemurus nebulosus; assembly: GCA_035578155.1. Lineage (NCBI taxonomy): Eukaryota > Metazoa > Arthropoda > Insecta > Neuroptera > Myrmeleontidae > Brachynemurus > Brachynemurus nebulosus. The sequence continues at coordinate 42,700,186 of JAPWDM010000005.1, forward strand.
CAAACAAACAAACGAAATTTTTTGTAAGAAGAAAACTATAAAAGAAAGCACAGCCACCTTATCATTAAAAATAACTTTCAAAACTGTTTTCTTCTTTCTTATTGTTAGTTTTGAATTTTGATATCGAAAATGGTGTTAAATTTCACCGAAACTGATCTATTCATATTTCTTTCTTTAGTTTTTAAATGAATATAAATAAATAAATTGATATTTTTGTACATAGTAGAGTATATATCATATAAGAGTATACAATTCGAAAAATATTCTGAAATAAAAGACGGCTTCAATAGAAATGCAGCAATTAGATACTTATGTCAGCAAATTTTACAACAATATGCTAATTTTCATATCATAAAAGGCAATTCAAAATATATTCAGGGAAAAGAGAAACCAATAAATACCAAAAGGTAATAATTTTATGATTTTTGCCAATAAGCACCTGTTGTTTTATTATCCCAGTTTCTCGAAAAAATGTTTTCCCAGTTTCTTCTTCAGTTCAAAATTTTTACCATTATTATTGAATTTTTGAAAACTTAAATCTGCTAAACGTGTTAAGAAAAAAAAATAAAATTGGAAAACTACTGTTAATACCCTATCAAACAGGGACATCTATCTCAGCTTCCATAATTTTAAATAATTGATGATCCATTGCATTTCAAACCAAAAATTATTTATTGTGCAAAACCCAATTTTTTTTAAGTGAGCACACTATGTATTTTGATATTGTTAAATACAGAATAGTGAACTTGATCTATTTGTGTTAAGTTTCTTTATACCTACACAAATAAACAAAGACGGATCGGGTTAACAATGGACAATTTATTAAGAAAGTGAACTTTTCGCACAAGAAAATCCAGTAAAAAATGCATCCAAAATTGAGATTTAGTGACCCTTAAAAATTCTCCATTCAAAATCTTTATGATCGTAACACTTTTTTTTAAAAAATTTAATCCCGACCAATAAATAAATCTACAATTAAAATAAAAAAAAAAAGATTCAAAAATCCAATCGTTGAAATATTGATTCTAAATCAGTATTTTTTATTTTTGAAAATTTTGGCATATGTAATACAAGTATTTGTCCAAAAAATAACAAGTTGAAAAAATTAATTTTAAATAAAAAAACTATTACTTTACAGAAAAGAAGAACTACAAAAACCAGTTTTCAAAACTATTTTTAACGCGAATATTAGTTCTACGGTAATTTCATAATAAATCAAAGGAAGCCTATCAAATCGAACAACGAAAATCAATACTAGTATCCGATTCCTCTAATTACAAGCAATTACGCAATCTAATATGGCGTAAAAACCCACTCAAAAAACCTAATTACCATCGCCAACAAAAATTGCATATTTTCCCTGAAATTTTAATTTCCAGTCTTCCTTCCTCAACAAAAACAAATTTCGATTCATCTACATATTTCGATATTGATGTTTAAAAATAACTAACTCAATGCTCAATACGAACTGAACCGGAACACCACCATGGAACCAACCTTGCTCTATTTAGTACCAAAACGTATTAATAACGTTCCGTTTAATAGCTGCGATGATTCCATGAACGTGTACATAGGAATCAATGAAATTTAACTAAAATTTACATAGCACCAGATGTAATAATTAATAAATTAAATTGAACGCAGTGTTAAATAATTTTATCCAGTCAGTATTAATATTTGAATTATAATATAAAAACTTGTTCTTTTATTCTTTTGTTTAAGAACAAGAATATATGGAATTAGAAAATATTTAAATGTTTTAAGCTATTCAGTTTTAATTATTGTTTTAAATATAACAAATGAATATTAACATAATTATAATAAAAAGTGAAAATAAATATAAACAAATGAGAAACTTTTAATTAGAGCGTATACTGTCCTCGCTCAATTAATTGTATAGACAAAACCAGGATTTTTCTATGAATTTTTTGTTTTTTTAATAACAAGCTTTTTTCTAAAACATTTATAAATTTCCAAGAATATGTTTCTTTTTAATTTAGATGTTTTTTTTTTCATATCTAAACATAAGTTTAGTTTTTAATTTTAATAAAAACCATAAACTGATTTAAAATGAAGTTTCATTAAAATGAGAAACCGTTCAAATTCTATTCTTGATCAAATTTGAAAAGAAACCCGTCAAAAAGTTCAACTTATAACTTGTAATCTAGAATAAATCGATTAGTCTCAATGTTCCGTTGTATAACCTGTTGTTATTGCTGCAAGTATATTTAAATACACAAAATTTACGATTATTACCGAAATGATGTACGTATACAAAAAGTTATAAGTACAGACGTAATAAGTAATAAAATTTTTATTGTTTTTCATTTTTTCTTTTTTATTAAAAAGAAATTTTCATTACATTTTTTTTTAAATACATATCTAAGGATTTCCATTTAGAAAAAAGAAAAGAAAAACATTTAAATTTAATAATATTGAAAAGGAGAAGAAGTAAGTGAGAGAATACAACAATGAGACAACACACATGAAAAGGGGACACTGAACAATTACAAAATTACCTGAAATTTTGAAAAACTGCTCAAAAACACTCAAAATAATTAATTTTGAAAATATTTTAAAACCGGATTTTATCGCGACCGGCCGTTAAAAACCGAATTTTTTAATATATTTCCCATAAATACTTTTGTTTTTTTAATAACAAATTTTGTTGTTTTTTTTTTTAGAATAGCACGTGTGAGACTAACAATTTAAGTAGAAAGTAATTGTTAAACTGTACAATTAGTAGGTTGTATGATGTATATTTTAATATCTAGTTTAAATGGTTCGATAGACGCAACAATTAGTAGTATATTATCAACAATTAACAACAATATATTTCTATATTTTAAATATATAATAGGTAGAAAAACAAACAAACAATTAAATATATATGTTTTAAACAACAATCAAATAAACCGCGCCACTTGACCAATCGCTCGGAGCATTGCGTGCGTATTGTTATAGCTATTTTTGGAGCTGTTAACTTGTCTGACTCTCCGTGCCGTTGTCGTTGTCGTCCGTATACGCGGCCGAGTATGTTTGGTGTGGAGTATAATATGTTGTTGAATGCGATACAGCTCCGCGGTAACAAACACAGTCTAATGGAGCTCCATCCAGCTCCACAGCCAGCTCATCATGGTTCACGATGATTCCACAGGTTGTTCCGTTCCGCCCGGATAGACAACCCGGCGTTTCTCTCTCTACCACGTCACCGTATTTGCCTGCCTCGCCTCATATCGCCCCCAACTTTTTTCTCTACACACCAAACCATCACATACACACTACACAAACTCTAGTAGTAGCTGATTGGCGTCTCTCTCTCGTAACAGAACACAATATGTATTCAAATGTTTATCTGGCATCCTTGTTCAATCCAGGCCATATACACATTCATGTCGACGTGCTTTGTTATGTTTTCGTCTTTCATCTTACTCACTCACTACGACCGAATATACGTATAATACGTAGGTACAAGCAAAGCACTTTTCATCAGGTATTTTCCATTTTTGTTTGTCAAATAATCATCAGCAACAGTAGCATAGGGAAAATGTGGTAAGATATTTGTATTTAATTCAAAATTTTGTCATATTATGTTTCTCTTACCTATGCTTGTCGACGCTATTCCCTTAATTTTCAAGAAAAAAGCTATCAAATATCAAACTGCTAATTTTGATTAAATTTAATATAGGTACTCTCTACAATAAATCCTCAATGCTAATGAATGTAAGAGTCACATATTTTTAAGTGATACTTCTGAATTATTGAAATAAGATTCTTCATAGCAAGAATAAAATGTGAATTTCGCAAACATCTATAAAAATTCACATAAGAATTCTGATATCGAAACCACAACATACACTTATTGCATTTTCAACTTTAAATTCGATTTTTAATTAAAATATTATTGAGTATTTACATTTACCACTTGAATGAAAATAGTATTTATAAATCAAACCAATATCCCTGTCGATACTTTCTGCACAACATAGTGAATGATCAAAAATTTGTGAACGAAAAAAATTTTAAAATCGATTAAGTAGTTAATTTTTGACGCATTTGGATTACCAGGATCATGTTGGACTTTACATAACATAGCCTATGTTTAGCTAAAATATTTTAACTCTCTCACCACAGAACACATTGAAGAAAAGTAAATACAAAATTGTGTGATCGGCAGTGTGCAGTTCTGAGCAAGTTAGACTACTTTCCATTCAGTCGTTCAAAAACAGTAAATGAGCATGGATCAATTGTTTATAATTTGTTATGATCATTCTTGCTACCGCCGCGCCGTACCGAGCAGTGCATATACAGTACATAGTAGAGATGATCGATATATCGATAACTGTTATTTTATAACTAGTATAGAAAGATAACAGTTATCGTCAATAACTGGAATACCCAGTAACTGGTTACTTAAATAACTCCTTTGAAAATATCGATAACATAGATCAATATTAATATATTCGAAAGCAAGGATCACAGTAATTTATTTTAACCACCTACGGAGAATTTCAAAATAATAACGCCCCAAGCAAGTTACACATTTTCTACTGTAGCACATTTAAAAAATCCTTAAAAATGAACAATTGTCTATTGTAGAGTTATCTATTTGTATTTGTAATTTTGTATCCATAAAATTGTTAATATTGTGTATATAAAGCCTAAATCCTTGTACAGACAAATATTTGAACAGATGTTGCAGTACAATAAAGCAAAAAATGCTATTTAGTATCCGTCAGTATTATAGATATGTGCATATTTCACTAACAGAACCGTTTATACGCATATCGAATATCTTGCAATATGTTAAAATATCCAAATACCATATCAGTTATTATAATAACTATTATAAATAACAGTTATTTTTCAGTAACTGTTATTGCAATAACAGTTATTAGAAAATAACCGTTTAGCTTATCTCTAGTAAATAGTACCACACTTACGTATGTAAGACAGAATAGAGCACGCATACATAACATATGGGTGGGGACTAGTGGGGATATTTTGGCGACACTGGTTTCGCTAGTATAGAGATACGAGCTCATATTCTATATGTTCTGTGTCTCTAACAGTGAAAGAATCGGTTATGTGGTTTATTTTTGACGTTTCTAGGACTCCAGAAATGTCGAATTTTTTTCATTTGTTGCATTTATCTAATGGTACTGATAACGCCCTGCCATTTTTAATTAATTTCATCTATATTAGCGAATTTCGAAAACTCGAAATTCAGCTATTACAGTAGGTCTCATGACGCAATCTGAGTCCGGGACTATGGCAGAAATCTGTTTTGAGGTCCCTAGAATACGAAAATGATATTCACTAAAATTTATATATATATATATATATATATATATATATATATATATATATATATATATATATATATATATATATATATATATATATATTTATGTGTTCCCACGATAACTCTCGAACGAAACGTCTAACGCTTATGAAATTTTGTGTGCGGACTGGATTCTGAATTGGCTTGGCTAAGTTCGTTAGCCAGACACGTCGAATGCCCAGAAGTAGGTTTTCTGGCCATTTTTTATCATTCGATCCTATCATAAGGCAGTTCGATTTTTACATCGTTGAAAAGGAAAAAAAAAATTATGAAGAAAATATTCTTATAATTTTCTTTCTACTTTAAGTATTTTTCGAGAAAATGTAAATTTTCACTTTTATTCTTTCTTTGTTAGTCTAATAAGTAATTTATATTTATATCTCAGTTCTTTATGAAGTATAAAAATATTTCACTTTTTTATTAAAGAATTTTGTGAGAACAAGTGAAGACTATTCACATATATGTGCTATAACACACATACATGTATAGTTTTGTTTCTCATTTATTGCATTATAATTAGCATGGTTCTATCTCATGTTAAAAAATGTAAATTAAACAGATTTTCTAAGCTAATGTAATGAAGAATTTTTTTTTTTTATTGAATTTTTTAGTAAACAAGAAATTGAAGATTATGTTATGATATAAATATTATTAAATATGAAACAAAACAAAATATGTACAATGTACATATGTATGTACGGAAAAATATTTTGAATCGATTTTGAAAATTTTTTCACTAATAATTAATAATGTTAAAAAATTAAACCATTTCAAATGGATTTAAGGTATTTTATGTGAGGTCAAGGTTTTCGGAACCTAAAAAGGCCAGAAATTAATTAACCAATCGATTTTAAAAATTTTTTCACAGTTAGTAAATTAAAGTATTTGAATTAATTAATTAAATGATGTCCGCAAGAAGTTTACGGACTGCCATAAGTTATATGAGATCCTTAGAACCCTTTTCTTACTGTTAGAGTACTAGACTTGTATGAGTTTCGCCAGGATTTACTGATCCCATAATTGTAAAAAATAAACTAAACGACCAATTTTAAAAATTTCTTCACTGTTACAGAGCTAAACTATTTTAGATAAATATCGATTACGTTATGTAAGGTCCGCCTGGGTCCATAGGACCCAAAAGTGTCAAAAATAAACTGCCTGATCGATTTTGAAAATTTTTTCACTGTTACAGAGCTAAACTGTTTTAGACAAATATAGATTCCGTTATGTAAGATCTGCCAGGGTCCATAGGATCCAGAAGTGTCAAAAATAAACTAACTGACCGATTTTGAAAATTTTTTCACTGTTACAGAGCTAAACTATTTTCGATAAATATAAATTACGTTATGTAAGGTCCACCAAGGTCCATAGAACCCAAAAGTGTCAAAAATAAACTAACTGACCGATTTTGAAAATTTTTTCACTGTTACAGAGCTAAACTATTTTAGATAAATATAGATTACGTTATGTAAGGTCTGCCAGGGTCCATGGGATCCAAAAGTGTCAAAAATAAACTAACCGACCGATTTTGAAAATTTTTTCACTGTTACAGAGCTAAACTATTTTAGATAAATATAGATTACGTTATGTAAGGACATACATTACGTTATTTAGGGTCCGCCAGGGTCCATGGGACCCAAAAGTGGTAAAAATAAACTAACTGACCGATTTTGAAAATTTTTTCACTGTTACAGAGCTAAACTATTTTAGATAAATATAGATTAAGTTATGTAAAGTCTGCCAGGGTCCATCGGATCCAAAAGTGTCAAAAATAAACTAACCGACCGATTTTGAAAATTTTTTCACTGTTGGGGAGCTAAGCCATTTTAGACATATATAGATTACGTTATGTAAGGTCTGAAGTGTCAGTAGGACCTAGAAGTGTCAAAAATAAAATAACTGACCGATTTTGAAACTTTTTTACTATTACCGAGGTAAACTATTTTAGATAGGTACAGGTTGTGTTATCTGAGATCCACAACTGTCCTGCGGATGCAAATGCGGCGTAGAATGCTACACAACGGGTTTTGAATATATATATATATATATATATATATATATATATATATATATATATATATATATATATATATATATATATATGTATATATATATATATATATATATATATATATATATATATATATTACATAAAGTCCGCCTAGAATATACGGTCGAGCTGATTTTTTAATGAGGTCCACCGGGATCTTGCATATCCGAAAACGCCAGTAATAAGCTATCGAACCGATGCTAAAAAATTTCTCACTGCTAGAGAACTAAATTATTTTAGATGGATACAACTATGCTGCACAAAATTCGTTCGGGTTCTTGGGTCCCCAAAAATACCAAAACTAATTACCCAACCGATTTTAAAAATTCTTTTACTCTTAGAAAGCTAAACTATTTTAAATAGGTACAGGTCTTAGATGAGATCCGCCAGTGCCCAAGATTTGGAAATTCGCTATGTTATGCAGATGCTGCGACAGGGGTATTGTTATTTATCTACGCAGTAATTGCTTCTTTTGAATCATCAGTTGAATATTTTAATTAATTGAAAGGGTAAGTATTCCTAGAATTAGCTCTGCAGTGAATTTTGCCTGTTGATAAAATTCCAGTGTACTACCCCTATATTACATTGTATTGTAATTTCTATGATATAAATAATTCTAGGAAATCCCTTTGGCTTTCTTACACCAGATAAGTTTAGATATCCCGACAACAAGCAATACACAAATGCAAGATATTTAAATATTCCACAGTTTTTCAGTATTCTGTCTATTCGACCTTTTTTGACATTCAGTCGAATACAGAATAGTAAGCTGAATACCGAAATTCGTGTTTGTTTAGATTTTATGAGCATAGAACCGAACGCTCGTCGAGTACAGGCTACAGATTCGAGCGCACAGCAGGTAAGGCACAGCACTACTTCAGGTAGTCACTTTACTTACGAAATCTGCGAGGAAAAAGAAGGATTAATATATGGTGCTGGAATTATAGATTAATCGATGAGCACTTAAGTTTCTAGTTTTCGAGAATTTTCTTTTCAAACGAGTTATTTTTTCAAAATTACTTTTTTCACATTTGTGGGATGTCTAACTCAAAAAGTAATGAACCGATCATTATGAAAATTAATAGTATTATTCCTTACTAGCCGTACCCGTGACGTTGTTCACTCGAAACGTTGAGTAGTTTCTTTTTCCAATTTGTAATTTCTTGCAACACAAAATGCATTAAATTGTCTCGAAATTAACAATTGTGTATTTATTGTATTTTTCGGTACACAATTAGCAACATTTTTTTTTATTTAAAATTCAGAAAAATTTCCAAACTACAAAATTTATTTACAATTTTTGTTACTATAGTAATGAAATTTTTTATGAAATATGTAAATTGGTGTGTAGATGCTCAAAATAGTTTTTCCATTTTCCCGTGGGAATGAGACATTTTCCCGGAATAAAAAGTATCTTAGATGTTAACCCAGGTAATAAGTTATCATCACACCAAATTTCATTAAAATCCATCCAGTAGTTTTTACGTGATGCGTGAACAGACAGACAGACAGACAGAGACAGATTTACAGTTTTATTATATGTATAGATGAAATTACAAAATATATGAACCAACTTTTGAGATAATTTCATGATTTTAAGGATGTTTTTTTTTCCACAGTTAGTGAAAAATTTTTGCAACGGCTACAAAATTTTTAATTTTCATAATTTTCACCTGCATTGAGGTTCATATTCTTAGAAAATAAGTTATTAATGTAAAATGAAAACCTTTTTGATTTCAAATGAAAATTAGAATGGCTATATGGCCCGCAATTGGAGAACTCTACTTACGACCTTCAACAGACATCAGTGCGTAACTTTGTTATTTTTGGCTGAAATTATTCAAAAAAATTCACAAAAGTTGTTCGAAATATGAGTAAAAATATGTCAAAATTTAATGGAATTCTAATTAATTCTTCCCACTTAAAAAAAATCCTAAAAAATTAGTAAAAATGAGCCTCCTAAATGTGGCTTCCCGCTTAAAGACTGGGCAGCCATATTTCTTATTACTCTCTCATTCGTTCCCAGGCACTCCCAAGTGCGGGTTAATATTTAAATTTTCCGGCTAAATAAAAAATATACTTTCAAAATGGTACCTAAATAAAAAAATATGTTACTGGAAACAGAATTAGTCTATTCTGTATCATCTAAAAATTATAAAAATCGATTACAAAGTTAAAAATTGTTCCATTTCATTCCAAATTACGGTACAACAAAAAGTACTCGTTGCAATATTTTGGAATTATCACATACGTTTAAAAAATTATGTTTGACATCATTATTTTTTCGATAAAAACAAAATACTAAACAAAAGCAACAATATTGCAAACATTAAAATAATAAAACACACTAAAGTTGTACACATATATGTATAGATAATCAATAAAGACTGATGTACGGTGAACATAGAAACGCGCGGGGTATAATGCGAGTGTAGATCAGTGAGCGGGTAATGGTTAAAAGCAAAGCCGAAGCCTAGCAAGCAATAATATTTGAGCTATTTGTAAACATACACATAACCGGTAAATGCATTCGAAGTGATTTCTCTGGAGGAAGATGTGCGAGAATACATGTACGTATGTATATGAATATGAACCCACATTCAAAACTGTATGTCATGCTGCTATATGGAGCTTGTTGTAGCTATACCTACTGACTTACTTGCATCTCTTGTATGCACCACTAGGATACATAATGCATACACATTATGTATCAATAAGTAAATGGATGCATCTATTTACTGCTAATGTACTAAATGTCCTGTTTTCGATGGTTTTACATAGTGGACCCGGCAATGGAATGTAAAAAAGCATATATACGCCTACTGAAAGTAGTGATGAGCAAAATTAGTCTTGGTCTTGCAGTCTTGTCTTGATCTTGCAAAAAATTCAAGACCAAGACCGAGACTATGTGTATCAAGAACAAGACCAAGACCAAGACTATAAGTATGGCTACAAAACCAATACCAAGACTCAAGTGAGCAAGAAAAAAGCAAGACTCTTACTAAACTATTTAAATAATTTGAAAGTACAATTAATACTGAAACTTTTTAAAGCAATATAAAAATTGTTTCTCTAAAAATTTGAAGTTAATTAAATACTTGCAATTAAAAATATGTGATGCTATAATAAATCAATATAATATGCTTTCAACTACCTTCAAAATTGTTTGGTCGAATAGTAAGTAAAATATCGGCATTTAATAGACTTTACCACTTTAATAGTAATAATAGATTTTACCACGTTTAATAGAAATTCATGCGGGAATAACTGAAGCCCTGAAAATTTCATCGAAATTAGTCGAATAGTTGGAAGGTTTTACGAATACTCAGGTGGACAGAGAGGCAGTCACAGAACAAGAATTTTTTAGGAACCGTAAAGAGTGAAAATTCTGATTTTAGAAGGAAAAAATTCGCTAATAAAAAAAATTAAAGAAAGTGCAAGATTTATTAGCAATACCAAGACCAAGACCAAGATTCTTAATGCAAGAACAAGACCAATACCAAGACTCAAACTGCTCTAGTAAGACCAAGACCAAGATTTTTAATGCAAGAACCAAGTCTTGGTCTTGGTCTTACATTTGCTCATCACTAACTGAAATATATTCATGGGAAGGAAATTTAATTTAATTCACTGCATGCGCTAAGATATAGATACAATCAGCTGTTGATAATTTTTCACGTTTTTGTTGCCCTTGAGCCTTATAAACACTCAATCAACAATCAACAAGTTTTTGCTTCAAATCTGCATTCACCAAATCCCTGTCTATTTCTTATGGAGATTTTGGCACTCAGTAAACGGCCATCGCTTAAAAACCATTTGGAATTTTAAACCTCTGATAGTTTTTTCGATTCGTACGCCAAATTTACCTATAGGCTTCTGTCGCCACTTTTTTGCTATCTATAGTAAACTTTATAAAAGTGTTCCTTGTTAACATTATAGAGTCCGAGCACTTTCACAGTAAACTTCCCCAAAGGCCGGCAATACTTTTAAAGAAACTTTATATAAACAAATACAAAAAATTTTCGGATCAAAGAGCATCGCGTTTTGTATATGCAGGTACGTATATCATATCTTTATATCCCACTTGATGTGATTAATATAAATAAAAGATGAATAGATATTTTGATAAAACATAGATATATCCAACAAAAATGAAAAATGTCCGGCACGTATTATGTAGTAATAAATTATTAGAATATCTTATAAAATCTTTTTTATAAATATTTTTAAGTATTTCGTTTCTTCTAAATATTGATCGCGATCGGCCTCTGCGGTTGTTGTGATTATTTTCGGATGCCGAAAACGCGGGACGTAAAGTGTTAACAAATAAGAAAGTCGCATTTATTACGTGAGAACCGGCCCATTGTCGTCTAGTGATGGTAAACAGGTAGTTAGTGCACCAAAATCCAGGCCAGCCACACCACAGAGAACAGAGAAAACATTGCTATCTCTGTACTACTGATACCTGCGTAGACAAAAATCCCTCCCACTTCTCCCCACTATGTTATGTAGGTACACACTGTTTGTAGTTGTGTGGGTTTGATGTCTGCATGTGTGTGAATGGTCACACACACACACAACTATATAACACCTACATTCGGACAGAGACCCATGCAGTGTGACTAACAATGATTTCAACAATACATAACAATTATCGTGCATTCGGTGACCGACACCGAACTACTAAATGCCTTAAGCTGTGACAGACTAACAAATGACTTCAAGCGATCCACACATTTTTTAATTTAATTTGCTTCTAGTGTTCTATGAGCCACACACATCGTGTGCAGCCAACATCATAAAAGAGTCATCACAGTGGCCAGCAGAGTAGCTCGCTCAGAACGCGGCAATAAAATCAAGCAGACAATAATATGAGGCGGACTTAAATTAAAAGACAACCAAATAAGATATAAGATAAGTAAAATAGAAGCCACTTAATATTTATAATAGCCAGTTTAATAGTAAAGCACATTACGAACTCTTGGTTAGCTTACTTATAAAACGAATAATAATAGAACATACGGTATATTTCATGGCAGTTAAATATTTACAAAGTCTAAAATTGTATCTATTATACTAGCCAATGTCTCCATTAATGTCGTATCGACAATTATTACTGTACAGTAAATACATTCGTTACTTATTGTTGTCTGCTCAGAGTACACTTGTGCACACATTCTTCATGAAAAACATGTGCAAACATGGCATTTTATAATAATTTCGTTCACTTTACATAGCGCTTTCACCACTTTACTTATACAAAATTAGTAAATGCTGAAATGATTGGTTTAAAAATTTTGTAAGAAAAAAAATAAATACAAATTAACAAAACGTTTAATTTTCAATAGTTACCATAGTCCATAGCAAAGAAAATAATTAAAAGAACTTTTAAGAAATGGTACATTCCGGAACAGCCAGTACAGACCAGCACTTTCGTGCTTACTTAAAGTCAAAAATTGAATCGACACGTGAATCGTCTCGAAAGACGGAGTACAAATGCTTCTTTTTGTCAATAGATTGCCACCACAAGAATTGATCGCACGTGAATATTATGGAATAATATAATTCGTTTTAACAATATTAACAAGTTATTCCTTTTTACTTGTTCACCACAAAATTGAAGTCTTAATCTACCCAATGCCATATCTACTACCAATATATTCTCTAAATAAAAATAAAAGAAAACTTTTTTTAATTTACAAATTTGATCAATAATTTTTTTTATTATTAACATCAATCTTAAGTACGGCTTTCTTGACATAATCCCACATTTTCATCTTTATCTTTCTGTAGATACTTGAAAATTTAAATTGGAAAAATATTGAAAAACTTATAGATGAGAAATGTGGTTACAACGTAGCGCGATTGATACGGGAAATACTGAAGAAATAAACAAAATTAAATATGTAGCAGCAACCAAAAGGAAACTTTGATCAAAGGCACATAACGAATGAACGAGAAATTAATGTAAATTTAAACAAAATCTAACAAAATATTCAAACACATACACACACACACAAAATTTACTGAAGACTTATATGTAATTTATATATATACGTATGTTTTAGTCAATATTAATTATATACACGGTGGTCCAGAATTATGTACCGTAATTGCTAGAACTGATAGTACGTTCAAAACTCAATAATAAGGGAGATACAACCCTGTACAGGGGTGAAACGAAAACCATTTTTTACTAAATATTTTTCAAACGCCTTTGAATAACGGATTAATATTTTAGGGTAACGTATTTTGTGTTCGGGGTATTAAATTTATGTTAACACTTATTCCACCACTTATGATTAAGGGGTGGTTTTGTGTGGCAGGTGTGAGTTATCACGTCTTTTCTTTTTTAATTTGCAATTATTTAAACAAAATTCTCGACAACCTGGTTCCTCAGACAATTTCATGCAAAAAATATATACCTACTTGTTACATTTCGATAAATAATACCGTTTTCGAGTAATTTAAAGTAAAAGTATCTATTTCCAAATTATCCCCTAATCATAAGTGATGGAATAATTGATACCATAAATTTAATTACCCTAATGTTAATACGCACCCCTTAAATATGAATACAGTAATCAAAGGCGCCTAAAAAATTAAAAATAAGAGAAGTCGGTTTCGTTCCACCCCTCTACATTTTACCCCTCTGCTTTATCAACCTTATTATTGAGTTTTGGAAAAAAGTGTAAATGAAAAGGTACCATTATTTTGAAACATACTATCAGCTCTAGCAATTACGGTACATCGGTACATAATTCTGGACCACCCTGTATATATATATATATATATATATATATATATATATATATATATATATATATATATATATATACATATATATATATATATATATTCCTAATTTCATTACTCCGTTTTCGTACTCTAATTAACCAAAACAAATAAAATAATTAAAATAATACGTAAGTTATCAATAAACAGAAAACATTCGTGTCTAATGATAATAATAATGATAATAAAGGAGAGAAAGTCACTCAGAACTTCACGTTCCAGTACGTCACACCACCCTCTAAAATACCAAAAGCGATCTAACATTTCACGACCTGTTAGCTGTTCCCTTTAGATTGAAGCTCGTTCTATCATTGGATGCAATTTCAGAACAAAATTTCTATAATCAATCAATAAAGATTGAGTTTTTTTTAACAAAAAAGGTCCTTTTGCAGTTCATTATTTTAATTTTACGGGAAATCCTAAATTGTACTTGCGCTTTGTAACATATTTGAACGTTATTTGAACGGTTCAATACAGTTCAGTATTTGTAAATGGAATAAATTTAAATGTTATATGGCGGTAGCGCTAGGGAAATGAAATACGGATTACATTTTGATTTTATTGCATTCTCATATATGAATTTTGTTTTAGGATTTACTTTGGAAAATTGATTATACACTCTCAAAATTATTTCTTTCTTCAAAGATTAAAAATTTCTTTGATTTTTTCTTTGAGCAAGAAAATATTTCTTTGTTTAAAAGAAAGACACTTTTTTTAATTCAATGAAATACTTTTTTGACTATTAAAAAAAGTATTTCTTTATTTCAAGGAAAAAAAATATTCTTTTTGATTCAAAGAAATATATAATTTATTCAAAAAAAAAGAAAAATATTTAATCTTTGAACAAAGAAATTGTTTTGAGAGTACAGGGTATTTATTCGCTACATAATTATGTATCGCAGTTTACGCATGGGTAACAGTAAGATAAGTTATTAGATATATTAAAAATTCTATTCATTATCAAAATTTTATTTTCATGAAAATTCGATATAAAAATTTATACGTGAACCCAGATTATATTATGTACCCTTTTTTTAATTAAATTTTTTATTAAAATATTTCAACAAAATATAAAGTCGTGACTATACTTACATAAAATCAAAAACAAAACCTTTTTCTGGTGAGTAATTAAAAATTTAAAGTCGTGGTCCTTCTCCTACTCTAATTAAAAGTCTTCGATTTTATAGTGGCAAAATTAGTTGAATTTTTTTATATATAAAAAATAGATTTAAAAATATCTTGAAGACACACTAATCAAATTTGATTCGCAAAAATATAAAACTAACAAATAAAATTTTAAGAATTTATAATTTTCAAAATTACAAAACCGTGAAGGTTCCTACTTCATATTAAAAAAAACGCCGTGAGTAGCGGAGCTCCATCATGGAAGTCGAATTTTTCCTTTCTACTTCGGTATTGAATGTCTACAAGCGAAATGTAATTGAAAGTCTACAAGCGATTTTCATTTTGGTGGTTTCAAAACTGATGATGAGTGTCCGGTTGATCGGGGCTTTAAAAAAAGGTTTTAAGTTTTTAAAGGCTAATAAATCTCAGTATATTTCAATTTTTTGCCGATAGCAGTTAGCAGGAAAAAAGCCAACACAATTCGTACGAGGGCATTCCTACCCCTGCTTATCCGCCAACTGTCTTTGCGTTTTATTTTTAAATATTAAAAAAGGAACTTAAATAGTAAACTGGAAGGCCTTTTTATGAAGATATTTTTTCTTTCCAAAAAAATCCAAAATTTCTATTTTATAAATAATAAAAATCTAAAATTCCTACTTTATAAATAAACAGTGATTTTAATAACATTTTTAAATTACTTAATATTTGATGTATCGCATTTATTATAAAAGTGAGTTCAATTTTTTAAAACTTTTTAAAATTACTATTCGCCTACTTGTTTTAGAATAAAAATAATGCATTTAAAATACATTTAACAATCCCATTGAATTCCGATGTAAAAATGGGAGAAGTGGGGGGAAAAGTAATGTGAAATCCCTAAAAGGCACTAGCTGGATACTGACTCAATAGACGTACAAAATTTCAGCTCTCTAGGTTTCCTTAGAGAGTCTCTAGACGTGTTAGAAAGAAAGCAAAAAAATTAACGAAATAGTGGCGTAAAAATCGTGGGGGTAAAGGTGAAAAGTTGAAACGTGGGGGTTAGCTTAACCTGTACACAAAATTTCAGCCCTGTAGGTTTATTTGGGGAGATTTTGACCCGAATGAAACTGTTAAAAAACAAGAAAAATTATGTTCTTTTTGGTATAAAAATGGTGGGCGTAAGGGTTAAAAGCTGAGACCCCCAAAAGACACCCCCTTGATACTAATTCAATCCGAATATGAAATTTCAGCCCTCTAGGTTTATTTGGGTGACCTATGCGAGTGGTAAAAACTTCGAAAACGTCAAAAAAGCATGAAATTGTAGCTTAAAAATGAAGGGGGTCGGGGTAAAATATCAAAACCTTCAAAAACCACAACCTAGGTACGAACTTTATCAGCAAACCAAATTTCAACCCTGTGCGTTAATTCTGGGGGGCTGCGGGCGTGTTAATTCCAGCCAAAATACTTTTTCCCCCTCTCCTCCCTGCAAATCATCCTAGGAAGCTGAATTTTGAATATGTTGTAGATAATTGACCGAAACATTATTTTAAACCGGTTTGGAAAAGTCTTATTGTTTTACCGCCCCCCACCACCCCCTTAAAGGTTGGGTCGGGTCGAAAATTTGCCCAAAATTTGATATTATTGTTGTGCATCGGAATGAGCCCCACTTACCAAATTTTAGCTCTTAACTTCCATAGGGGGCCCTACACATATTAAAAGGTAGAGGGAATATATATATATATATATATATATATATATATATATATATATATATATACATATCAGACATTTTTTCTACAGAATCGTGTTCTACGTGTCCGAAAACGGATAGGGCTCCTACTCTCGCCTCTCGCCGTTCTTATTGTATAGGCTGTATAAGTCTAATTTTTTCAAGGAAAAATTCCACTAAAAAGACGTATCTTAATAAAAACAAAAAACATGTTGAAAATTTATTTCTAAACTTTTTCATAATTTGTAATTAGTTTTCTTCCTACATCTACACAATTTTCTTTTTCAACAAAAAAAAGTTGTATATCAAAAAAAAGACTTAAAGAAACAATCAAAGATTACGGGCAAAAAAAAAATATAATTAGCTAAAAGCATTCATGGTCGTTCTCTTGCACGTTCCCGTTCTTTCTCACTCTCTCTCGTTCGCTAACAAGAACAAAACAATATGAAACGGAACAAAACAAAAAGCATTCATATATTTTACCTACACAAAAATAAACAGATAATACTTTGACTTTATTAAAATCACTTACAAAAAAAGTACGGTCAAAGGTAGAAGAAAAATTGTAAAAGTTGATTTAAAAAAAGATAATTATATTTTAAAAAATCTTTATATGTAGCCAAATATCTCCGAGCTAAACTTGCTAAAAATACCAATACCTATCTGTAGAGGCTTGATGCGTAATGTCCACCGATCAAACTACTATAAAGTGGATTTCAACTATGTACAAGAGCCTTGGTTAAAGTGACTTCCACTTAAAGTCTGGTTAATTGGTTCTGTGGTAGCGACTTCGTATTTGACGCTACGGCAAATTGTGAATTTCGGACCCAAGTTAGACAAACAATTATCAAAACAAAATAAAAAATATTGGTGAAAACTTAAAATTGGTACATGCTTTCAAAAATAAAGAAATTCAAGAATTACAAATGCCCGAATAACTTCAAAATTAACTCATTTTTAGAACATAAATTGCTAGGATGCTTTATCTACGCAACTTGGAGGTGATATTATTTGCCTTATTATTATTTATGTACACTGTACAGGCGTATAGAACTGTAAAACTACCTGCTTCTATTTGTTGTTAGTTTCCTATCTATGCATTACAAATGAAATACAATTATCATCAAGCATGTAATATTATTAATGGTAAATAATAATGCCCGGGAAATTAACATACTGGGACATCAGGGGCTGATGGCTATACACTATTTGCCCTCAGAGGCCGTACTATCACTACCAACTAACTACAATAAATATATTAGGTGCATGATCACTAAATGAGGGATCATATTTAAATGTGACGGTACGGTATACGGTACAGTTAGTTCATAAGTCCAAGTTACTATGCTATAAAGGTAATTATATTGAAATTTTCTCGATAAATATCAATTGCGTAAAGTTTTTATGTCAGTACTATAAAAAATACTGTATTACTAGATAAATACCTCTGTCGCAGCATCCTGCATAACATAGCGAATTTCCGTTTATAAAAATTAGTTTTTCTCGGAAACTAGTTGACATAGAACAATAGTTTAACCAGACCCTTATTATGTAATTTTTTCTCTTCTTTTAAATGGTGTAAAAAAATTTCGCAAAAATTCCTGATTAAGTGGAAATTTTGGCAGAAAACTAATTTTTTGCAAGAACAAAAAGCATGTTCCTGGCATCCGACGTATCTGGCTAACAATCTTGTCCAACGGTTTGGCATTTCCAACATTTTCACCAAATTTCGTAAACCTAAGACATTTCGTTCGAGAGTTATCGTGCTGACACATATATACATATATATATATATATATATATATATATATATATATATATATATATATATATATATATATATATATATATATATATATATATAAATATAAATTTTAGTGAATATTATTTTCGGTTTTTAGGGACCTCACAACAAATTTCTGCCATAGTCCCGTCATGACCGTGGCTGTAATAACTGAATTCCATTCTGGAAATTCGCTAAAAGAACCTTTACTTTGTAGGGAAAGTTTTACTTTGCTCGGATACAAAAATTTTTAAAATAATTTATTTGTCCATAGAAACAAAAACTTAGAAATGCGTTGCAAAATCTTCTTGGCTGTACCTATACTATAATTATTATTTATTTATTTTTTTATATAATTAACACTAGAAAGATTTACTTTGTGAAAATCCATATCAACAATATGAAATTGTTGCTTTGTCACTTTTCACAGTAACATTATAAGATATGTACGAGTCGACTTTCGGTTTTTACACCATCGACAGGTGAAATACAATTAAAATTGTTCACTTGGTAGAAACTAATTTATATCCTAAGACTGGATTGAATAATGTATACACTTAGATTTTAATATAATAAATATACAAAATAAATATTAATAAAAGTATAGTAAACTGTATCTCTTTACGCATAGGTGCGTGTAAAGTTCAATTTTCTATACAGTAACGTTTATGTAAAACATAACTTACCTAGATAGTATTTTGTACAATAAATAAGCAATTTCAGTCAGGGTAGCTATAGATAAAAAATTTTACAGAGCTCTGTTGCCAACATAATTTATAGTAACATATCTCAACAATATAAGTATGTTTTTATATAAAATATAAAAACTAAACATTTTTCTTATTATACGGACCAAATTAGAGACGAAAAAGACACTTTTCAAACGCTGCTAAAAAATTTTGCCATATACTATATCTCTTGCTGATGGCATGTATTTTGAAAGATGTTAATAAATACTTTTGTTTTGCAAAACTTATGGAGCAACCTACGTATAAATTTTAATTGAAATCTACATCTGATGCATGTATCTATAGATATAAAATTTCGTATTCATTAATCGAAAAATATAGGAATTGTGGTTGTGTGACCGAGATTTTTTCTTTAAAACTCTAAAAAGCAACTTTTTTTGAAACTTATTTTTTTTTTAAACTTGTTTAGATGTAACTTAGTTACTAATTATACATGGAAGTACTGAAAACTTCAAAGTACAAAATAGTTCTATTTCAACTGATTAATTAAAATCAATTTTTCAAGTTGCTTACAACGCCGAGTACAATGATCCTCCAGTAAATTTTCAAAAAATAAATAAATAATTAAATAAATTATGTATCTACTAAATTTTTGTATTATTTAATCTTGGCAAGCAAACACGCACTGAAACAACTAAAACGATATTATTTCGTGGAACATTATCCGTAGGAGTGTAGGTTTACAATTAATATGTTACCTTAGGCATCTTATGGTTAATTACATGCGTGTCTTCAGTTTTCAAACGTACGATATATATATATATATATATATATATATATATATATATATATATATATATATATGTATTAGTGATGCGACTCGAGTGATGTTTACTCGAGTGACTCGAGTGAATTTGTCAAACTCGTATTCGAGTGAAAAAAAATTTTTACTCGAGTCCAATTGCACTAGAGTTTCCGAGTCAACTCGGCACACCGAGTAGACTCGGTTAGGGCCAGATGTTACTTCAATAGTTACAAAGAGACGGGTTGAAACTTGCACTTGATACGATAACAATAAATTAATAGGTATTAGGTTGATTTGATTGAACTATTGAATAATTATTTTATGAAAGTGGGACATACGTGTGATTTTGAATTTAGCTTTCGTTAATATTACTAGTAAAGACTAAAGTATAGGTGTATAATAATGATGTCCCGATTCGATTATTTTACCAATCGATTAATCGATTATATACTAATAATCGTAATCGATTTATAATCGGTATATTAATCGAGGTATAATCGATTATACCGATAATTGACTTAAATATAATAACCTGACTTTATCCACTTTTTAGTCAATAAAATTGAAATATTTAAAATTTACAAATCTGTTTTCTAAAAACTAATATTTTATGATTTTCTTCATAATAGTTTCTTTATTCATTATTATTAAATAATATTTAATTGTAAGGTGTAAACAAAAGTCTGATACAGTTTGATTTTTATGTCATCG
The DNA here is from genome assembly GCA_035578155.1 of Brachynemurus nebulosus. NCBI lineage: Eukaryota > Metazoa > Arthropoda > Insecta > Neuroptera > Myrmeleontidae > Brachynemurus > Brachynemurus nebulosus. The sequence continues at coordinate 42,721,196 of JAPWDM010000005.1, forward strand.
AAGGATGACTTATTAATATCGTTGTGTGATCATAGTGGGGAAAACATTATTATAGAGCTGTATATCCATATTGAATAATTATAGAGTTGTACATCCATACTGAATAAACGCAAGAGGGCTGTAGAGTTAACAGCTATAGAGTTAACAAAAAATCATAAATTAACACTTTCACTGAGGTGACATTACTTAGTGCGTGTCAAAAACACGCACTTAACGAATTTTATAATTATAATGATTAATAATTGAAACTAATTATAAAATAACTAAGTTTAATTTTTATTTGCAATCAAAATTGCATAAATGTTATTTATGGTCATTAATTGGTCATCCTTACATGGAAATTTTATTATTCTTAAGAAGTCATTTTACTTTTATTTGTTGATTACATAAATAAATAGTATGTACACTAATCATATGTATTTTATTTCATATTACCTCATATTACTAATTCAATAAAGGTATTTAAAAATGCTTAAAAAAATCTTACTCGAGTTGGAGGGAATGAAATAGTTAACTCGGTTGACTCGAGTGACTCGAAAACTCGAGTACAATTCGAGTGACGTAGCAAAATTACTCGAGTGACTCGAGTCACAAAATCCTACTCGAGTCGCATCACTAATATGTATTTACACCCTCGTACATACATACACACGTATGTACAACTATAGACAAAAGTATCACTAACACTAGAAGACAAAATTTAAATAGATATTTATGGAAGAGATAACTACAATTTCATAGGGACATTTGCACCAAAAAATATTAAAAAATCGCCAAGTACGTAGGTATTGTAATGATAATGTTCATAAAAATGTTCAAAACAAAAATATTGTCCACACCAAGCACATCTTATAAAAGCGGGTTTACCACATACACTACCTTTTGATGCTACTCTTTCGTCTTAACAGTGTTTTTTTCTCTTTCTAAATTATGTACTTTAAAGTATATTATAAGTTTGTAACAATTAATTGCTAAAATACGAAATTCTTTGCCAATATTTTTGCTCACTGTTAAATCAAAAAGTTAAAATTTTTCCCAAGTTAATATTAGCAAAAGGTATATTTATGCAAAGACAAATGAACTGGTGTGATGTAAAATATACTAATTAAAAATTCTTTTATTTACACATAACAGTCTCCTCTTTTACCAAAAAATACCTGATAACATTAGGAGTTGGTGGTGGGGGATGAAACCCCAATGATTTTATAACTTTAATTTTGGTATCATAATAAAGATCTCAAAGTGCCATTTACAAATATATATAGTTTCCCTACCAAAGGTCTTACAATTTCCAAGATATTTAAGAAAATTGAAAAAAATCAAATTCACAGGGGTGAATTTCACCCCCTTAAACCGCTTATGAGCACGAACGAAATATGGCTCGTGATTAGTTTTAATAAGATCTACAATCCACCAAAGTTTCAAAAATTTTTGAGTTTTAAGGATACCTTTTCTTGTAAGTACCTAGGTACTGATTTAATTGTGTTAATATACTTTGTAAAAAAACTTTTACCCGTTAAAAGTTGAAGATTCATTATATTACTTTTACCTGTTATTATGTCTAAATTAGTGTTTATCAAATTCGGGGCCATCAAAAGATATTTTGTCTAGGGCGTCAACTAATCTTACGCCGACCCTGACAGCTGGTTAAATAAAAAGTAATAAAAGGCAAAATTGATGATCAGTCGGTATTATTCGGTCTTTTTGTAGTCTTTGTCGGGATATTTCCTATCTACATAGCTTGTGTCTAATCGGGAATAGTTCAAAGTCAATCTAGATTTGTTATGATCGTACATATAAAGAAATAAACTTATATTGTCCCTTTATGATATTACTAGAAACTCTTCCACTAATATGTGGAATTCCTATAATTATTTGCTTCTGCAGTGTAATAATTATTTAGTCGTTGACTGTATACTGGGTGTCTCCGCCGGATGTACACATACGATTTACATGTTAATTTTTAACATTGGATTCCCATAAAGAAAAAGTTATGTCACAAGAGTGCTTTGGATAAACATATTCCTGTTTTTGGTAATTTTCTTTTATAAAATAATTTTTTTCCACCAAATTATCTCCACCAACAGAATATTTTTTTGGTATTTTTATTATTTTAATATTTATTTTCAAGAAAATAAAAAATGCCTTTTTGAATTTACTTACAGCAGATGACACAAATATTTATTATGTAAAAATGTGAATTGCTTGAAAATTGCGACATTCATTTCTTTATTTTACTGCATTATTATTGTTAAAGCTATAGTAACAGTAGTTAAAATATTAAATTAGTATTATTATTTTGTTCAAAGCACTCTTGTGACATAACTTTTTCTTTATGGGAATCCAATGTTAAAAATTAACATGTAAATCGTATATATACATCCAAATGGGATACCTGGTATATGTATACATAATGTCAAACGTATACATTACTTATTGTAAACGTTTCTCATATTCAAAGAATTAAAACATATCACTTTCAGGCTATTTATAAAGAGTCTAGGTATATCTCTTTGAAAAGAGCGACTCTTTTCAATGTTTATAAAATATGTGTTCTTTATTTTCAATTAAGTGGGAACTTTATTATGTTTATTGACGATAATTACCAACAATTAATTAAAACAATTGATTGTCGGCTTTGTGAGACGGAAAGCTTTACTCTATACAAAACTTTATACAATATTACCAGCAGAGTGACCGAGAGTGCAGATTAGACGACCAGTTATGCTCGTAAAGGTTTTCTGCAATTTCCCTTCACTATTCCAGACAAATGTCGGCATAGTTCCTTAAGAAGACGGCTGTAGACGAATACCTATCAAGTCCTAGCCCCTCACCACTTTCCCTCTCCTCCATCCACATCATGATGAAACTGTGCAAGCAGAAAACGAAACAGCCGTCAAGTATTCTCGCTGCGTATATGTCGGGAAGCTGTTTGCTGTGGCTCTAAATCAGATCAGAAAGACGGAGACTTACAATTCTATATCTCCGTTAATTTTACTCCAATCGATGTCAAATTTTAACACAATATTCTTGTATTGTGGTATATTAATATGGCAAATTTTTAAAAAAATGCCCAGAAAACAAAAGCAAATGTACCTCACCCTGTCCTTCTCTTAATATTATTACAATACTTACAGAATTATAACAGTTTTTAATATTTTAGTATACCTTATGAGCTTATGACGTTTTAAAATAACCCCCACTTCATTAAAGTTTTCTGAGAAAATATCACATTTCCTTAAACGTAAAAATATTTCCACATTCCCGCACATCCGTTCTTAACAAACGTCGTTACATTTCCCAAGAAAATAAAATATTATTTTTAAATAATTTTTCTAGATTTTCCTTCTATTTCTCTGAAATTACGTTTTCTTACTAAAACGTATTGCTTTTACCACTGTAGATAATTTAATTTTACCATACAGATACAGAAATGTACTGACCATGAACTTGAATTAATTTCTTAAACATTTTTTTTCTTTTACGTTTTCTTTAACATAATAATGCTGGATAAAATAATTACTTATTGCGGTTATGCAATTTAAGGTAAAAGTGAATAGGTACAGAATAAACCAGAAGTTGATTAAAAACAATTTTCTGTTCAAATTTACCGGTAAAACATTGTCATTTTTTTTAATTATTACATTTCAACCCAAATTTAGAATTTTAAGTCCACATTACCGCTTCTGGAATCAAGCAGATTTGATGTAAAAAAATCTATATTGAGTAGGGTGGTCCTTAAAAAACTAATATTTAAAAATTACTAGGGGCACCCGTTCATTTTGTTCCACAATATGAAAAAAGACTTCCATAAAAATTTTAGATTTTTAGAAAATGTTTTAGGGGTCGCTACCAAGTTTTGAATTTTCAAAATAATCGAAGATTTTTCAAAATTTCTATAAAATTTCATTAAGTTGGTGGGCATCAAAGTGACATTGATTATGAATTAAATAATAAATTAGGACACTACCTTAACTTTTAATTTCTAAAAGTCTTAAAAAGACTTCCATAAAAATTTTAGAGTTTTAAAAAATCTTAAAAAGACTTTTAATTACATATCACTCACTCATAGCTTATTAAATAGATGTTCTCAGATATGCGTTTTGCAGTGCCATCCAGGCTCTGGGAAAATCTATTTAATAAGCTATGAGTGAATGATATGTAATTAAAAGTTAATGTAGTGGCCTAATTTATTACTTAAATCATAATCTATGTCACTTTGGTGCTCACGAACTTAATGAAATTTTATAGAAATTTTGAAAAATCTTCGATTATTTTGAAAATTCAAAACTTGGTAGCGACCCCTAAAACATTTTTTAAAAATCTAAAATTTTTATGGAAATCTTTTTTCATACTGTGGAACAAAATGAGCGGGTGCCCCTAGTAATTTTTAAATATTAGTTTTCCTAATATTGAGCCTATATATTATCGTAAAATGACAGATTCTTCACTTTTAGTATTGAAGTAGGTCCTCTATTGAATCTCCAACACTGTTCCTTGATGATCAAAATCAGCTGTTTTGAAGCGAAAAATAGAGTCAATAATTTCAAAAACTTTTTAAAAAATTATTTTAATTTTGTTTCAAGTATGACTAATTTTTTTTGAAAATTTTAAGTAATCTGTTGATGAAACTTTACATTTATTATTGTTTTCGAAGATGTCGTAAATCTACGGTAAAATATTTAAAAACGTATAATAAACTGATTCAGAGTGCTCAATCCAGTATCTTGTCTGGAGATATATTGACGTTTTAGTTTTAAATAAATATAAAGGTCAATAAGGTGGTTATTAAATTAGTGTTTAAATTCTGAATCGCGATAGTAACCTGCCAACGAGAATTGAAAATGTCGTAGACCTGTGACGATATGAAATCATATCGTAACAGATTAACCACAACCGATTGTCTTATCAAGAAATAATATACACATAATACTATTAAAAATGATTTATATTTTAAATTAAAATATTCGCTTTTAAATCTGTGTACCTATTTATTTTTAGTGCTGAAAAAATATCATTCGTAACTCTTATGCTTTCACTCTGTTTGTAACTTCGTGAAAATACAATAATTTCTACAAAAAACGATTTATTCTGCATCACCCTATCTGTTTCATTTTATTAGTCATTTAATGTTTTCTATTTAGTTATTTGCCGTTACGTAATGTGGATTTTTCTTAAATATACATACTTTTATAAATACTATTAAGACGCTGACTACGGCGGAAATAAGATGAGCAATTTTTATTTTTATCTTCAACATAGTGTTGCACATAAAATAATTTAATCATCCAACTTTGCTGACAGCCATCAACTGCTAACGCATGAGAGCAACAGGATGTCGATATATAGGTCAAGGGAATGAAAATTATAAATATTACACGACAGCAGAACGGTACAATATCATAATGTAAGGTTACATTTCTTTTTATATTTTTATCTTTTTTAATGAAACATGGAAAATAGAACGAAATTTAAATAAATTATAGATTCATTAATTAATTTTTATAAATAATTATGTATACTTTTTTTAAGGTTCGGAAGAAAAATTTCAAGACCCTTATAGTTTCGCCAAATGTCTATCCGTCAATTTATCTGTCCGTTTGTCTATCTATTTGATGTCCGCATTCATGATACCTCCTATACTTCCTACCTTATTTGATTTGCGAACACGAAATTTTCCTTTATTTCTTGAAGTACTTGGCCGTGTTGAAAGTGGATATTTTGTTAGGTATATCGCATCTTGAAGATGTCACTAGAAAAAACTCTTAAAATAAAGTCGAGCTTCCTCTTACCATTTTTCATTTTTAAGCTTCGTTTGCGAAATATAGAATTTGGCTATAAAGCCAATTTGGCTATTTGAAAGTAAACTATCTAAAACTATCGATAGCAAAAAAGAAAATATCAATTGTTTTCGATAGTACAATCAATAGTTCTCCAACGCAACTCTCCTTACTACCCAGCGGTTCGTAATCACTATAACCTTACTACCTAGAAGTTCATAATCACTATAACCTTGCTATCCACTGGTCCATAATTACTATGACTTTACTACGCAGTGATTCATAATTACTATAAGCTTATTACACTGTGGCCCATAATCACTATGAGCTTACTGCCCAGTGGTCCATAATCACTATAACCTTACTACCCTGCAGCCTATAGTCACCATAACCTTACTACCCAGTGACTCATAATCACTATGACCTTACTACCATGTTGTCCATAATCACTATGACCTTACTACCCAGTGATTCATAATTACTCTGATCTTACTACCTAATAATCCATAATTATTATGACTTTAACTATGGCTTAAAAGCTTTTTCGAGAAACGAACTAAATTTTATAATATTACTTGCAATTAATATTTTTTTTATTTCACAAAAAAATTTTCTCGCAGTTAAGGGGGGAGGGTCCTCCAAAACTTTCAAATTTTTCATTTTTTTGTTTTCCTTTAAAAGTTCATTTGAACCTTAAAGAATATATTTCTAATGTTTTAATCTCAACAGAAAGATTATCTTAGATAACGATAAACTGCTTTTAACTCTACTTTTCAGTAACGAAAACTTTTTGCGTTTTTCTCAAGACAGGTTTTTTTCCGCGCCGTGGAACATAACTTAAAATGCTATTAAAATATTAACTTGAAATTTTGTACAGATATTCTTTAAGATATTGGCCTTTGAATATACCTAAAATTTTGCATAAATTATTACTATAAATATTGTTTATAACAATTTGTTTATAAAAAAAAAAAAAAGAAAAAAAGTGGAATTTTTTTCTTTTTGATTTTAAATTGTGAAAAAAAAATTTCTCATCAGAAATAGGTATATGCAAAGCACAATGACTTATTTTAGTAAAATTTTTTTGTCCGATTGAATTCAGTTGATTACAAGAGTCTGGCGATTCCACGGCGCAAATTAAAAGAGTCAACTTGGAACAGCTGTAGCGCCGCCGTTTTTTCTTTTTTTGCATAAAAATTTACGAGTGAATACACCATAATATGTACTATACTATGTAACTTTATTTGATACAATAAATATATCCAGTTTCTTAAAAAAAAATTGTTAAAAAACCTGTTGTCTGGAGGATCCTCCCCCCTTAAGTTATTTTTGTAATTATCCAACCGTTTTCCTTTTTGTCGTTTCTCCGGTCATTTTATTTTTTCATGCATAGTTGTAAAAAAAAATACTTAATAAAAATTGGAACAATTTAAAAACATTGCTTTGTAAGTTTTGATTTTGATTCTACAAAAATTGAACGATTCAACACCTTTAAATTCGTTTATTTAAATTTCGTTTATCAAGAAAACAAGTCTTTGCATTTAGAGAAAATGGTTTTTAAAATTCAAAAGGTACAGTCCAAGTTGAAATATTTCGGAACTGCCACCGAAATCACTTCAGTTCAATCAGAGACGAAATAGACTTAATATAATACATAATACAATTTATTTACGCCTGTATCTTCCATGCATATTTCACCAAAATAAAAGTTATTGAAAACACGTACATACCATCAACACATTCATAAATCTTTACATACATATGTGTATATACATACAACATTGTCAATTCGCAGCAATATTCTTTGGATCGAATTCAATACTTTACAATGTAACAACATTACTCACGCTATCTAACGCTACGAGTCCCTATAATTTCGTAAAAAGTATTTCACAATGAAATATTCTTCCATTGCTATTGTCACATTTTCGATTTACAACACGTTCAAGTTTCGCTAGAAAATTATTTTCAAAAAATTGTCTTCAATCATTTTTATTAAAAAATTTTTTTGTAAACAATATTTTGAAATCAGAGCTCCGTTAGACCACCTTTAGGATCATCCTCTATCGATAGACATCTCAGTTGTTGAGATCCATTAAGTAATCTTGCTGTAAATACCACAGCATATAGGTAGTATAGTAGCTTCGCTAGTTTTCGTCCAATTAGTGGAGTTGATAGCTTTGCGACATAAAAAAAATATGTTCAATTGATTTAATGCTAATGAATGCTTATATAGTCTATTTTAAGTTAACATAAAATGATAAAATAAGTACAATTTAATGCAGTTTTCAGTTTTCGTTCATATAATTTAATGCAGTTTTCAGTTTTCGTCCCTTTAATTCACTCAACGCAAATATGAGTGGACGAAGATCTCTAATCAAGCAGCCCAATAGTAATTGTCTAAAGCAAAGCTTTTTACTATTTCACAATACATATATTTAGCTAGATTGAGAAATAAAATAAATTTCATTTGATTGTTTCAGTTTTCGTCCAAGTGGTCGAAAACTGAATTTTTTAAGGAATTGGTATTACTTAATATCCATCCACCAAACTTTTACAAGTTAATTTAAATTTATACAAAATTTTCACTTCTAATTACGTTCAATGTGTCTTAAATATTAGTATAAAAACAAAAAGAAAACTTAATCATGCCATAACAGTATTAAAACTAACTGTGAAGCGTCGTCATATCACTATTTTTTTTTTTTTTTTTTTTTTTGTATATTTACATACTACCGCGCGCAACACGAAAACAAGTGATTGATTTAATAATTTTGTTTAAATACGCAACTCCATCATGTAAGTATTTTTTATCGGTGTTGTCACTGTTTATGTATCAGGCTTGTAACAAATTCAAACATGCTCGGTCATCTGTTTTATATTACTATTATATGCTATTGTGCAGTAAAATGGACGAATACTGGACCGGGACGGCAAACTAGCAAAGCTAGCCTACGTTTCTAAAAAAATTTTAAATTTTGAGGGCCCGTAACTCAGGAATGAAACCGAATTTCAAAATTTAAGCATCTTTAGGTCACCCTTGAGATCATTCTCTATTGATAGACAGCTCTTTTGTTCCCTTTTAAAACTGTCGTGAATTGATGTACAAGCAATAGGTAAAATATTTTGTAAGAAAGTGGGAGTTTCATTATTGTATCATCGGGATAGGATTTCTTGTAACTTAAAAAAAAAAATCATATAAAAATAATGAGAATAAGAATAATAAAGATTTTGTGATAATAGACCTAAATGATGTTAGGAAATGTTATTTGAATTTTATAGATGTATAAATATAATTAAGGCTTTTATTTTTATTTATAATTACATAAAATTTCTGGTTAAATGGCGATTATTTTTCGTTTAAAATAAATTTTTTATTCAATTAATGGCAATAAATTAAATTCTCCTACACCTCATATGCACAGTACTTATGTGTCTATTACGTTAACCTGTGTATATGTCTAAATATAAACAACATTAATTTATTTAGTTGACAAATCAATATTACAATAATTATTTTATTGAATTGTTTTAATTACATCAAAATATTGAAAATTGAATTTTATCAATTTAATATTCGCCGTTCGATCTTGACATTTTATACTGTATAGAAAAACATGTGTTTGGCACATATACATCTACAGTGGATTTCCATTATGACGGCGATGATGAGACAACGACAATTTTATCGATATATCCAAACGTTTTTTTTTTAAGTTTATGAGTACTTTATTTACATTTCGACACTATAATCACCATAATATTCTTTCTTTCCAGGTAAACAAAAGATTGATGTTTAAGAATAACAATAGCATACAAAAACCGTGTTAATAACAATTATTTATTAACGCAAACGAAAGAAAAGAAACGAAATAAAAGATTATAACCAATAAATCCATACAACAAAAGTCGTTATAAATGAAGTCCACTGTATACCTGTATTACATGTACCTATATTTATAAAATAAATTATTAAATTAAAATTTAATGTAAGCAGATACAGTACTGTAAAAAATATAGGGTTCAGCTATTATTTTCTCAATGTAGATACTATGTACTTTGGAAAGATATTTAGAAATCGTATAGATATCCTCAAAAATATATCAAAATTAAAGTAATGGTTGAAGCGCTAGATTAGAAATTGGCCTCTTTCCAGTATTTCCATAATAACTAAAAATTTTCTCGACTATTTTCTCATTCAAATATAGTGGCAGTGCTGTTAGATTGTTAAAAATATAATTTCTTTTCAAATTAACGCTGAAATTCGCTTCTGGTAAGTGAAAACTGGCGAAGTAGAAAATAAAATTTTTTTATCTGGAAAAATAAATTCTCTGCTTTCATATGCTATATATTACATTAAATCCATAAAAACAACTAATTGTAGGGAACACTATTTACGCAAGTACAATTTAATTGTCAATGTCAATGAAAGAATACACATAAAGAATATCGTCGCCATTACTTCAATAATGTCGTATGTCAAAAATATGTCTTTTTCTGTTAACAACGCTATAGTAACCAAAATCATCTTTTCCATATAATAGCCAAAATTCCAATGTCAGACTACAGTGGAACAGAGAATCCGCACTTGAAAATATTTCGTATATCGCCATTTTTATTTGGCAGTGCGTCATATGTCGTTCGGTGCTTTAAAAATACAGATACTTTAATAAACAATAAATAACACTAATAACCAGTGTTGGGCAAGATATCGAATTTTATTATTTAGATAACAGATAATAGATAACATAATTTATAATATCTAGATAAAGATAACAGATAATTTGGCCGTTATCTAGATAAAATTTTAGATAACAGATAAGATAATATTTACAGAAATAATGCACAAGTTCAATGTTTCTCAAACGCCGATCCGTGGACCGGTGCCGGACCACGAAGGTACCTCTCTTGTCCGCAGAAAGATGTGTGAATTACAATAAATTACAAAGATTTTTAAATAAATCTTTTTGGCGATAAAAATCACATGTTTTGGAATTTTTAATTTTTTTTTTTACGTATAGCTCATAATGGCACACGTTTAGCACAACAGAGAACATTTTTTGTTTAAAAAAAAAAAAACGGCGGAGCTAATTTTATGCCCAAAAAATAATTTTTGAACATAAAATTTCGGAATTTAGCTTCTATTATTTACGGTACAGGATAATACACGACTAGCACAATATCGCATAACCATTTTGTTTGAAAAAAGAAAATGGGGGGGGGGGGGGGGTTAACTTGGTGGGAACATATTTATGGTCGACCTTTCATATACCATGACCTATATAATATTATTCTACCTAATAGCGGAAATCATTCCAAACTAAATGAATTCTCGTTATATTTAAAATTAAAGAACTGGTTAAGTGTCGGTATTTATCTAAATTACATACTCGACCAAGTGGTCGAAAAACGACATTTCATATTACATGACTAAATGTTATTCCAAATGACCGAAATGATTCCAGGCTACAAGAATTATATTTAAAATTAAAGAATTGCTTTTAAACATTTCTCTAATGCTTAAAAAAATGTCGATATTTTTTTTAATTACATAGTTGACCAAGTGGTCGGAAAACGACATTTCATATTACACGACCTAATGTTATTCTAATTAATGGCGAAAATGATTCCAATTCTATCACATCAGTTAGTGGATATATGAAAATGGTGAATTTAGTTTCAGTTTTCTTTTTTTCCAGAAAAAGTCAAGATATATTGTCGTTATCTTATCTTTTTTTCTTCGCTTAATAAAAAAATAAGATAAAAGATAACTTCTTTTAAAAATATCTAGATAAAAGATAATAGATAACGAAAACGTTATCTAGATAAGCACAACACTGCAGTAATAACGCATCACCAAAAATCCTTGATAATTCAATAAACAAAGCAACCAAAAAGAATTGCAGCGTAAAGAATAAAACAGCTTTTTTTAATTTCTGACAAATGCCTTTTTTTTTTGACATGCGACGTTTTGAAGTAACGACGACGATATGATATTTACATTTTTTTAATTTTGTTTTTCTGTTATTATTCATTTATATTAAGGTATTTGGTGCGATATAGTCACAAATTCTTTTTCTCGAGTTTTTTACACTTATTCGTTTAAAAAAATAGTTCAAACTTCAATTGAACAGTTACGATTTATATTTACATGGTAATCAAAATTTATAAAAAGTTATCACCTTCGTAACATCATTATTATTAGCGATGGTGGGAGTGCTGGGAACGTTAGAAAAATTTTTTGACATATTTCTATTCAGTTACATAACAAAATATATATTGTATTTAACAAACAGTGGAAGCGCGGTATATAACTTTATTAACGTTATACACAGCGCTTCCATGGTTTGAAATATTTTTTAAGATTTTTCTTTCCATTTTACAAAATTTTGTCAGCAAGATCGAAAAACACCTAATTGATACCTAGTTCTCCATACTGTAAATTATCGAAAACACTCATTTTTACCTATGGGACCGCTAGATTTACGTAAACCTAGCCGTCCCTTTTGTTTTTCACGTTTTCTCAAAAACGGTATGAACACCTAATTTTTTATTAGCACACCTAATTTACACCTAAAATACACCTATTTTTTATCTAGTAGTTTTTTGGGATTTCGTAAATTTTTGTTTTTGGGACGGCTAGCTTTATGGAGATTATAGAAAGGAGAAAATAACAACTCTCAAACTTTATTTGTACTGCTTCTGTAAAATTTATGAAATAGTCGTTATCAGGTTCTTTCTCTTTCGCTTTTAATTATTAAATAATTTTTGATAAGTTGGTTAACTTTTTTTTCCTTTGGTAATTTTATGTTGAATAAAATTGTTTTTGCAGTTAATAATAATTTTCATTTTTAAAATTAAATTATTTCTGCTATTTTGCTAATTTTATACTAAATATATTTATATAACAGTCAATTATCTGAGAAAATTTGGGTCGTCAAATAAAATAATTCATTTTTAAAAATAATGCCGAATATCGTTCAAATTTTTTTTTAATATTTGTTCTCAAAATTTGCGCGAAAGCTTTGTGTGTCGAATGTGTCTCATGTCCATTAAATTTTTGGCAAAATTCGAATTTATTGTTTCTACTCTCGAGTTTGAATAATATAAAAGTATAAAGTCTACAAACAATAAAATCGATTAAATTTACAATATTTTATTTCCATTCAAAATTCCATTTTTAAACCTACGTCAGAACTAATGTGATGAAAATAATAAAAAATATTTTCGAGGAAAGAAAGTCATCATTTGATAAAATTTTTAGAATACATTTTTTTATGAAACTTCACAAAACTTTTAAAACAATACTATATTTACAACCACAAACGGTATAAATGTAAGTAGTACCTGTCAATTACCTATAAACAATATGAGATTGTATATGTAAATCTATTATCGGTTCTTATCATTTTTGACATTTATGGCGCTTTTCTATGTTTCAAATTCGTCACATACGGAACGAGACGATCAGGACAAACAACAAGGTGAAACGGAAGATACTGAATATTTAAAATATTTTTTTACTCACCTTCCTTGGTTCGATAAAAAAGAATTATTTGCATACTTTTCTCGCACACACATTAAACTTTTCACCTGCTAATATCACAAAAAAGAAAATGTTCCTCATCCTACCCGGTTACTAAACTGATTTTTCATGCAATTTTTATGTCACGTCTGATACAAATCAGAGAACATATAATATTTCACGATTCTTATTTTCGTAGAAAATGATACTAAATTATATCAGTCTTTTATTTTTAGGATTTTTACTATTGATTTTAATGTGAAGTATCATTATAAATGCATAGATTTCCACGCACATTTTTTTAAGCTTTGTAATAGAATTTTTCATTCAATTTCTAAAAAAGATATGCCTTAAAACCACGAAAATTAATTTCAAAGGAAAGATAAAATTGGCGAAGTGTAAATATAAACGATTTGAAATATTTTTTTTTATAAAATTATACACAGAGAAACATGTGCTGCGAATTGAACTGGAATCATTTTATGTTACAATTATTACTGTGGGTACATAGTTAAAACTGAATGATACACACTAGGTAACTAGTTACAAATGTTATTCCAGTTCTGATTTACAAAGAGATGCTCCTCGATGCAGCTTTTAAATCTAAAAGTAAATTTTAGTATACTATATTTCATATACAATCTGGGCCCGCTCCAAGGGGGACCAACCCGGGCATTTGCCCGGGGCGCCAAATTTTAGGGGCGACCTTTCTGTAAAATTTTATAAGAAAAGGGTGACATTTTACAACTGAAGAACAAAAAAAAAGATTTGCCCGGAGCGGGAAATTTTAAGAGCGGGCGGCAAACGAGGGCGGCATGTTTCTATACTGATGACCAAGAAAAAAAAAAGTCGCCGATTTTCCACTGGGGCGGAATTATTCCTTTTTGCCCGAGGCTAGAGCGGACGCTGGATACAATTGATCGCCAAACTATCTTATATTCATTAATTGCATTAATGAAAGAGATTCATACACAATTGCATTAATGATAGAGATAAAGCTAAGAAAGACTGTTCCAATGTATTTGCATAGGAGACGTCCGGAGACGTCAAAAACGTTTGTCAATTCTTATTTTTAGCGTTTACAGATTTAAATCTAGTGCTGCCAGTTTTCAGCTTTTTAAAGAAAGATCGTTTTTTTTTATTAATAGGCCCTATACTCGAACGCGATTCAATACTCGAATAGTTTTGATATTTTATATATTAATGAAATTATTTTTGAAAAAAACCGATAAATATCAAAACTGTTCGAATATTGAATGGCGTTCGAGTATAGGGGCTTTTACGTTACCTCTTCTTATTAAAATTAAAAAGTCAATTGTATAATTTTTAAACATAAATTACTTTGTTAATTGTAATTTTAAAATTTATTTAGCTGTATCGTTTTTTATTCGAACTTTTTTCTTCATTTCCTTAAATTTGGCAACAATCAGAAAAATTCAAAGAAATTATTTAAATTGTAGTTCCTATTCGTTTTAATTGTTTGAATATTTACGAAGTGAATGGCCGGCATTTCTTGGCGAGAGTTATTTGAAAATTCGTGTTAGGTACCTATATGTCTTTATACCTTTTAAAAACTTATATACGCCTTTCGGCGTAATGGCCGAAAGTCGACTCGTGTTTGTACGAGTTTTGTTGTGAAAAGTGACAAAGCAACGATCCCATGTTTTTAAAAACTTATTGTTCCATTAAAATTGTCAAATAAGTCATTTATTTATTCATTAATTAATATTGCTTATTTCTTACTGTCCATATTTTTAAAAATTTTCGTAAATAGTGTATTGGATAATAGTGCAAATAGATACATTTATGATAAATTTGTACGTTAATGATAAAATTTTGTATTTTTTTCATAACTGACTAATAAGAATATTGTTATTCAGTGAATTTTATTTAGTTTTGTAACATAATCTTGTATAATTAATTATTAGTGATTAATAAAAATTTGTTTTCCATTATTTTATCTCCCTTTGATTTTGTAACATAACCTTATATTAGTAAATTTTATATTATTTTATTTAAAATAAAGTTAAAATAAAAAATATGTTTTGTTTTATTTAATTCTTAATATAATTTGTCGAATATTTAGCTTTTTTGTATTAAGTATTTTAAATCGTAGATCTTCAAAAATTGTTCAAAATTAAAATGAACTCAATAGTGAAAAGAAAAAGATGCTATAAAAACATTAATTTTTTTTATTGTTCGTAGACATAGAAGGTAGAAAAAGCCACATCTAACGGCATCTATGTAGCCAGAAACATAAAAATTCTCAGAAGATTCTGGCTTTAATTAAGCTTCTTATTTCAGTCCGACTGTTTTTGTCAATGTTTCATTTTTTATCAAGGAAAAACTATGTCACTCTAATTATAAGTAACTATATTTAGTATATTTAAATGTTTGAGTGTAAAGAAATACATTTTAACTCAATAAGTTTTATGATTAATTATTAATTTAAATAGGTAGGTATGTATAATTTTTTTTTAATTTTAAATTGTTCGCTTGTCAAATTCTATTTTCTAACTGGTTAGTGTAAAACAATAACATCATCAGAAACACTTTAAGTATATTTTATTCATAGAAATTATGTTATAACCTAAGACAAACGTTTTCTTAAAGTTGTAACACGGGAATTCCTTAAATTCCTAAAAAATGAGTCATGCTTAAATTTAAGTGAATGCGAGAATATCTACGACTCATTTAAAGTAACCAGCTTTGGCTACTTAAAGAGAATCGTAGTTATATAGACCTTCCCTTGTTTCCCTTGTTTTATAATAAAAATGCTTGGGAGAAATATGAATAACATTCATCAATTAAACGCTTAATTTATAGTGGGCAAGTAGAACGCATTAATGTAGAACAGAAAAATACAATAGCGTTGGTAAGGTACCTAAAATAATAAATACAAATTGTATTGTATTTTTATGTTCTACACTAATGCGTTCTACTTGCTACTTGCTACTAACGACTAATCACTAAACGCTAGGGTGTAAATGAGTCATAAGGTGTAACAGATTAACTGACATCAAAACATCAAACTTTTCTGGAAAAATATTTTTTTGTGAGAACGGAAAATCCAAACAAAATGAAATTGTAAGAGTGGATACATTCTACGTACATATTCATGGATAAAAAATAATTTAAGAATAAAAAAAAGATCAAATGCGACCCAAATACGATTTTCTCGAAACTATATAGTGAGACCAAAACTCAGGCACTTTTCATCCGACGAACATGAAATTTAAACAGCAACTTCTTAGAAATAGAATCTAACGCAATACTTAGGCAATGTTATAGGCAGGTCTAAATATATGTTTTTGAAAGTTTGTTCAATTTCCATCAACAATTGTGATGGAAAAACTAAAACCTTAGAGCTTTTACTGTAAGCAATATATGAGTAAGAGATCCTCTTGTAACACTACCGTGCTCAAAATTTAACAAAATATTTATGTACAGTGTGCTACCTATGTTACATTTATAACACACAATAAATTACAAAAATATACCTACACATTTCCACCAGTAACCAGGCCATGAACAAAAACCGTACCATCTGAAATTAGATTTCTATGTTATTTAACGAACAAATATTATAATTGAATAAAATCCAGTTGATAATTACATTCTAAAAAATTAAATCAAATTTCTGAATCGCTTAGTAAAATTGCAAACAAAATACTGATGACACATTTATCGTAAAAGTTGAACACGTGTTTCATCTTTGAAAAAATTATGATTTTTTCTCGTTTCACTTCGTAATATATAAAATACTAGCTCAAGAGTTGCTGCACATTTTATTCAAAGAATTTTGTTGCAGATGAAATTTTCCATAAAAGTATTACGAATATCTATTCGACAGCGGATTTCCGTTGGCGTATTTAATAGGAGGCTCTATTGCCTCGAAACGCACACGGTTTTGTAATGCTAACTCTCCTTCGAAACACATATTGAATTCAAATATCCCGTCTTCTAAACGCACACAAAGTTGTAATGCACAGTGTTCTTCCAAACGCGTTAAGTAGGTTATTATTTTGTATAGTGAATTTAACGAAGTAATTAAAACTTTAAATAGTTTTAATACTTAAGATGAAAGGACCCCGCACAAATCTTATGGAAATTTGGTCCCGGTTAATTTCTTCGAAACTTTGGAAAATAATAGTTCTTGACCTGTAGAACAAAAGTCTCCATAGGCGCAAAGCTCAATAATGGACAAATTTTGAGATATATGTATAGTTAAATATACATATACTGTCAACGTAAAATCGATCACCTATCAAAATATGTTGGCAATCGATTCTACTTTTCTGCAAGTTTTTTACCGACACCATTTGATAGGCAATCGATTTTACATTGACAGTATACGTATATTTAACTACATACAGTGTCTTTCACAAAGTTTGCACCATATGGGAAACTTTTTTACTATTGATTTTTTGAAAAATATTTTAGTGGTACTAGTTGGTGCATCGGTTGGAATGAAAAAGTAGCTAAACACATCTTACCGCCTGCTTGCTATTTGGCGGGAAACCGGAAATTTAAAAATTGCGAATTATGAAAAATGGTAATAATTTGAAAAGTACTGATCACTTCGTCATGAAATTTTGACATCATATCAAAATTGGGTCTAGTTAACATATCCCGATAGCTAAATACCATAATCTGGAAAAATAAAGCCCAAAAATTTGCTTTTCCAAAATTCGACTTTAAGTAACCCTAAATTTAAAACTGTTTTATGAATTCTAGCAAAATAAAAAGTATACCAATCTTTGAGGCCTGCTTACTTATAAAATCACAGTTATTATCAAAATGATTGCCGCAGATATTAGTCTTTCAATAAAAAAATTTAATTTTGTCATAAAAAAACACGTCTCTGTAACATTGGAGTTCTAATAAGCACGAATAATTATCATCACTTTATTTTCTTTGTAATTTGTGGTAAAGATATACAGTACGCTGATTCCATATAAAAATCTCTTAAGAATAAATAAAATAAATTACCCCCAATCCTTTAAAACTGCTAGAAATTTTCTTAATATTTAACCTCCATAAGATTTGTGCGGGGTCCTTTCACAAAGTAAATCTCTCAACAGTGAATTATCGAAATAGAGTATATTCGTATACTTTATAATAATGCGAAAGTATAAACTAAGTACATATATTGACCAAAATTAAAATATGGTAGGTACTCCATACAAAAGTATAGTTGGCATTTCTAATCGTGAGTCCCGCGACTTATTTATCTTTTTCAGCGTGATTAAACGTGTAAAATTTCAACCCATACAAAACTCTTTGAACAAAATGTTCAACCACTGTTGGACTAATAGAACGTTTTTTGCTGAGGAAACTTGAATATCAATATAATCTCTGAATATATATATATTTTTTTTTATTTTTAGGTAAACATGTTATTAATATAATATTCAATGTATTTTCTTTCCATATCACTTCTTGTGCTTCACTGTCGTTCAACCCGCTTTGCCTAATGCCCACCCGGTTCTCGTAACGTTGCGTTCGTTGGATGGATGGATGCTTGCATACAAAACAATCATAATACAAGCTTTGACAAAGAATAAATAAAGAATATATCAACATCGTGGAGCTTTTTTATGGATACCATACACTTCTCGTTCTTGTCAACGTATGTCTATATAAATTATAAGCAAAAAAATAAAGCTTTCTACTTTAAATAGAAAAGGAATAAAAGTCTTTTGACCTACTTCTAGCCATTTTTTTGATTTGGTTTATTTCTTTTTTACAATACGTATTCATTTATAATATAGGAAATATATATATATGCCTATAAAAGGAAATTTTTTTAATTACTCTCTTAAATAGATTTTTGAAGGTTTTCAGTAATAGTAAAGATATTAATTAGGTCTAGACTCTGCAAAATATACTTTTGCAAAGTATAGTGCTTTATTAATTATTTATTAGCAAATATGGAATACCATAAAGTAACCCATTGTGATGTTTATATACAAACGTAGTCGCCAACTGTCTCTAGATAGTTACATAGATAGCTGCTATAAAAATTTATAATATTTATTCATTACATTCTATATAACAAAATTTTAATATTACATATATATAATACAAATTTTATCTTTTATTATTTATTTAAATTGACGATCGTGTAATGGCATATTATACGTGATCAAGATTGTAAATTGCATATTATACACGAGCGAGAAAGTTACGCATGAACCATGCAGTAACGAGTGTGTAATATGCCTTACAACCAAATTACATACTATACTTTATCTACGACTAACTTGAAATTCACAATAAATATCATAAAGTAAAAAATTCGTACAAGTTTTAATATAATCAATAAATAATAAATAATAAATAAAATAGAAGTGTCTGTCTGTGATTTTCAAATTTTTAGGTATTAATATTTTTTAGCGAATTTCCAAAACTGGAAATTCAGCTTTTACGCCAGGTGTCATGGTGCGACCTAAGCCCGAGACCATATCAGAAATATGTTTTGAGGTCCCTAGAATACGAAAATGATATTCACTAAAATTTATATATATATATATATATATATATATATATATATATATATATATGTATCCGCGCGATAACTCTCGAACGAAACGTTTAATGCTTATGAAATTTTGTGTGCGAATTCGATTTTCCAAATCGTTGGATGAGTTCGTTAGCCAGACACGTCGGATGCCCAGAAGTAGGTTTTCCGGGCGTTTTTTGTCAACAAAATGAGTTTTTTGCCAGAATTAAGCAATTTTTCAAATTTTTTTTTACACTAAGCCATTGTAAAAGGTAAAACGCATAAAAAATGTTTTTATACCGTTGCTCTAAATTACTTACTTTTCGAGAAAAACTAGGAAATATGTCGTTCTCCATTTCACTCGCACTCGCATTCTTTTTTTTTCTGTCTCATTTTTTGCGAGCTAAATTCGAAAAAAGCCGCTTTATAAGTAGCGTGTCATGATTTTTTTTAATCCAATTTAACGATTCGGCTATATTCTATTTCTCTGTCAGTTAAATGTTTTTATAATGTATCTCTGTTCCATTTTTTTTTACAAAAAAAATCCCGACGATATCTGTTATGTGATATGATCAGAATTTAGATTATATTTACACCTTCCTAAAATTAATAAGAGTTTGCTTCAATCGTATAAAAATTACGTTAAATCATATTCAAACAATAATATTTTTACGTAATTTTTTATCCAATTGACAATACAGTTATGATTAGAATTGTATAATCAGAGCATTCTAATATTAAATAATTTTGCACATTCAATTTTTTTTTTTTTAACAAAGAAAAATTATTTAAATTTTGACACATTCTTTTATGAAATTTCGATTAAGAAATATTAAAAAATTTTAAAGTGAATCATTTAAAAAGAGTTAAAAATAAATTAAAAAGGAAACATTTCTCTATTTTAACATATTTGTAAAGAAAATTTTACAGTTTACTTACAGTTTTTTGAAAAAATGTAATAACATTTTTACATACAATAAAGATTATATTTGAACGGTAGGAAATCCACAAATTTTTTTTTATTTCTTTAATTAATTATTAAATTTGGTTTTAGAAGAAAATCTTCGTCTAATTCGCTCCAAGCCGAAAGTATAGCCACTAATAAGGACATTCCACTGTTAAAATAAATGGAAAATATATTGAAATTTATTTAATGAAAGCCATTCATACACATTTTTAAAATATCCTTTTGAATTATATAACAAATAAAATCTGTGTAAAAAAATCTAATTGACGTGTTTTTTCTCAATTTGCTAATATTAAGTAAGGCTCGTTAATTAGGGAGTGATTGTGTTAAAATTTTAATATAAAATATGGTAATTTTAACCCTCTTTAAAAGAACATTTCGATTTTAACAATAAAAAAATTTTAAAAAGTGTTTTCGTTTTTCCCGGATTACCAAAAACTGTTCATAGGCATATCTGTGACTAAAGTTGCCTCCCTTTCTTAAGAATATAAAGTATTTTTAAAATTTTGTGCAAAAGAATAAAACACAATTAACGAAAAAAAAGTACGCGTTTCCATATTTTTAAGATTTTGTAGTACAAGAAAATCCTTATAAATTCATCATATCTGTTATTGCATTTACTAGCTTTTACGCAATTTAATAAACAAAAGTCTGAAAATGGACGTAGAATCTCACTGTTATTAATTATTATGTCTTAGTCTTTTGAAAAATTATTTTTTGAACTAAAATAAGAATAGGAGGAATATAAACTTAGGGGTAAACGACAGGAGTATATAAACTTTATTTTAGATTCTACGTTTATTTTTACAGAAAATCATCAAGTACCTATTATTTCTTTTTTGAATGTATAAATACAAAAAGTTCGAAATTATTTTATATTAGAATTTCAATTTTGGTCGACCCTACGGGTTGTCCCCATTTACTCTTTTCTCGTCTCTTTTGACCCCAATTTTTCATAGAGAAGAAATTATACGATTTTTGTTAATTTTTCAAAAACCACCGATATTTTTAAATTTTTTTGGATACTGCTGATAAAGTGACCATCTTCGCGTAAATTTTTAATATATTAAAGATTAGGTACTCATAAAATAAATACAAAAAAATACGGTGTGAAGTCGGAATGCGTACCTATTCATCCTTGTCTACGGTAGCACATTTTTTATTGACATAAATATTAGAAACGCAGGAAAAGAGACCAGGAATCAACATAGAAGTGGATTATGGTACGATATATTTTCTGAAAAAAGTGCTTAGGACCAAAGTTATAGAGTTCAAAGTGATGCACTTGATGATCTTGAAGCACTTGACTCTCGTGATGCACTTGACTTTGAAGTTGACCTTGAGGTCAATTTCCAAAGTCATTTGAAAATCATTTAATATTTTTCAAAAGGAGTAGTTTACTTTTCATCCCTAAATGGTTCAAAGTATATTCGAACGAATTTCACATGCAAGATAGAAAATAAGTGATCAAGAAGTAATTTTGAAAAATACTTGCTCAATCGCAATCGGAAAAATAATAGTTAATCATATGTTGAATTGAATTCCTAATATGATAACTATAGAGTAGCAATAAAAATTTTAAAAAATTTTGAAAATTTCTAATATAACATAAAGTTAATGTTTAACTTACAATTGGAGTGATATTAAATCTTTTCTTAACTTCTAAAATTACTTACAAAAATGTTTTCTTCTAATTTTTTCTATAAATTTGCGCCTATTTTTTCATTTCGTCAGGTTTTTATTTTTTTTATTTTAGAAAAATAACGCAACAAATCAATTTTGAAGATAGATTGAGTCAATACATGAAATTACTGCTTATAGGTACAGGATATGGTCAAAGTTCGGCAATGGCTAATCATTTTCAACTGACCTTGAAAATCGATTTCAGGGTCACTATCAAGTGCATCGCTTTAAATTCTACAAATTTGGTACTCAGCCCTTTTTTCAAAAAATATGCCGTTTCAAAAATATTTAGCTATAACTGTTTTCATCTACAGAGGTTGAATGGTGTTTTCTACCCCTAAAAAGCGTATTTAGCCGAAATAAAAAAACACGTATTTAATATTTTTCGCTGTTTAATAAGTATGTTAAGTTTCATTCAAATTGGCAAGTATTAGTTGGGTAGTGTTATTTGTCAGAATGTTTTGCCGATCTAGTTTTTTCAATATTTCTTTGCTCGTTTTCAGAATTTGTATTTTAATTTCTACGGACAAATAACTCATTCTTTTCTTCGATTTTAGTAACTTTTATTTGCTGATGTTGACCATTAATTGATCGAAACATATCAAATATTTTTCAATGATTTTTTTAGCGAATGTCGAAAATTTTGAAAATTTTTTCACCGTTAGTAAGTTAAAGTATTTGAATTCATTAAGTAATTAAATGATGTCCACAAGAACCTTACGAACTACCATAAGTTATATGAGATCCCTAGGACCCGTTTTTTACTGTTAGGATAAACTTTTTACTAAAATTATTTTAGATGAATAAAGGTTATGTTGTATGATTTCCGCCAGGGTTTACTGTTCCCATTATTGTAAAAAATAAACTAACCGACCGATTTTGAAAATTTTTTCACTGTTAGAGAACTAAATTATTTTAGATGGATACAACTATGCTGCACAAAGTCCGTTCGGGTTCTTGGGTTCCAAAAATATCAAAACTAATTACCCAGCCGATTTTAAAAAATCTTTTACTCTTAGAAAGCTAAACTATTTTAAATAGGTACAGTTCTTAGATGAGATCCGCCAGTCCCCAAAATTTGGAAATTCGCTATGTTATGCAGATGCTGCGACAGGGGTATTTTTTTTCAGTTAGCAAATTCAATATACAAAATTCGATTAAATCTAAGTTTTCAAAAATTTGTCTGTTTATCTGTCTTAACTAAAGAAAAAAAATATTGGTTAATTTTAACTACTGTTGATTTTTAATGCGACAAAATATAGACACGCTAATTTCATATGCCAGTGGCAGCATCTATCTCACATTTAGTCAGTTCCAATCAATTAACCCTTTTTATGTTAATATTACGTAGGTTGTAGACGTAATGTAAATTTTTATTTCAAATACGTCATGCGTATGTTTAAGTAAACGTACACCCCCAGTAAGAATGGATTCATTTTATTTATTTATTTTTAATTTAATTGATTCCTTTTTTATTTTGTAAATTAAAAAATACAATTAAAAAATTCTCCCTTCTATTTTGTCCACTAATAAAAAAACCCATCATCTATAATTAGATTTCAAGGTGCTTTGCGGAAAAATGAAAATAAAATGCGTTTCTGTTTATTTAAGCCCCGTAAATAAAAACTAAATATGACGTATGCCCACGAGTGTTACGTAATTAATGAGCTAGCGTATAAGCTGACTTCATCTCTGATAGCGAATCAAGGCACTCTTATCGACTAATATTAATATTCTCAAAGGAGAAGTTAAAAAATTATTTAATTGAAATTTCGATTTAGCGGGCTCTGTATTATCAGAAGTATCACTGCTATCGAAAATTATTACGATAAACGCGCTGAAAACATAATTTTCCTTAACATCTTCGAATTCAAAGTTCGTTCGTGTCTGAAACTAGTAATCTTGTCGTGAATACGTCTATAAATAAGTTCGATACTACACAGAAAAAAAAAACAGTGATTTTATTTACAAAACCGCTTTTAGTATTCAGTTTTTGTTGTTAGAACTAAAATTTTAGTAATTGTAACGAAACTCGCTTCCAGTGATTGATATAAGTTTTATTAATACTACAAATTGCGTTTTATTAATGTGTACTCTTAGTTTTAATATAAAATTTTGCAAATATTACAAAAACTTTTGTAATAACGAAAAAAAAGTTTAGTAGTATATTTTTGTAGCATTAATTACAGTTCTATTAAATATTTTAAATAAATATAACAAAAATATTTGTAATTATAACACTGTTTTAAAAATCAAAATGCGCATGCTTAAAGTAAAAATCTGTTTTGTAATTAAAACGAAAATTTTTGCAATAATTAAATGACACTTGTGCAGAGTTGACAAGCTGATACGTTTAAGTGGTATTTTGTAACCGTTCATAATACTTATATGTATGCATTTAAAGAAGCCCTGATAATATTTACAAAGCTATTTCTGTTCTTCAGTTTTTGTTGTTTTAACTAAAATTTTAATATTGTTACAAAACTTGCCTCTAGCCTCTACTACGATTTATTAATTCTTACTGTTATTTTTAAGACAAAATTTTGCAAATGTAACAAAAACATTTCTAATAACAAAAAATATTTTGATAGTATATTTGAGTAATTTAAAAATTTAAATGACAAAATAATTTAATGATTGTCACAAAGTTGTTTAATTTATCATTTAAAAACAGAGTTTTGTAATTACAACAAAAAGTTTTGTAATAAATAACTGACGCAAGCGCAGTATAAACGAATTCTTTGATTCTTAGAATAGCGTCCATCATCATAAATATTTATTACAAGCTGACAAGAGTTTATGAAAAATATAGTATACAATCTGAATTTAAAATTGTTTGAACGTTAGAAATATGGGAAGTAAACTTGCTAATGGTTTTATTATCGAAAATCTAATAGATATTGGCTAGTAAGTATTTTCATAAATTATTTTTTGACCACAAATATTAATACTATTCCTATTAAAATTTAATCTCTTTTTTTTCAGATACTAAAAGCAATTTTGGACATTATGGAAAAAATAGTATAAATTTGCAGTTAAATTAAACTTTTTTATAACGAAAAAAAAAGTTCCTTCAGTTCAGAAATTTATAAGGCACTAGCAAATTAAATGCATTTCTTTTCAAATTCAAGTAAGGGTTCATTTTTTGGTTAGACATTATTTTAAGCTTCATATTTTAGTTAGTAAAATATTCTTTTTTTACAGATTGAAAACATGCTACTCTTTTTTCATCTTTTCACTCTGATTCTGAATCGAATATGTAATCCATTATTCGACTATATGTGAAACAACTCAATTAAGTAAATTACTAGCATATTAAAAGCATTCTTTTTCAAATTCAAGTAAGTTTTTTATTATTTAGTTAGACATTTTTTATGTTTCATATTTTAGTAAAATATGCTTTTTTTACAGATAAACAACATGCTTGTTTTTGTTTTGTTTTTTAAAACTTTTCACTGGATTTTGAAGATGTAATTAAATATTGGACTACAGTTACATCTTTCAATGAAATTTGTTTAATATTAGTTCTGAATATAAAAATATGTTAAAATTATTTCTAAAGCACATGTCATATCTCCTGTAAGTTAAAAAATTTTAACATAACTTTTAATTTTTTTGTATTAATTAATTAATAAATTCATTTATATAAAATAAAATTTTTCTTATTTTATAGGGACTAACTGGATGTACTTTGATAATTAATGTAATGCAGTGTAAAATAGATGTGAAGTTTGAATTTTGTACATATAGTCACATCTGCTTTCTTTTTTACATTAATTATCAAAGTATATCCAATAAGTTCCTTTCCTTCACAAATATCCTTAATAATATTTACAGGGGTAATTTGTAACTACAACAAAAAAATATAGTAAAATTTACTATAAAATTTAGTATTATTAATAAATAAATCATACCTATTACAAATTCCATTTAGTAATTATAACAACGTTTATTAAATGTTCAATAAAACATACATTGAGTTTTATTCACAAAAATAAGTATTTGTGATAATTACAAAAGTTTTAGTAATCAGATTTTTAATAAAAGTGGTTTTGTAATATTACTAAAGGGTTCTATTGGAGTAAAAATTTTGTAATATTAATTCACGTTTTTGTAATATACAGTGAGTTTTTTTTTTCTGAGAATGAATGCATTCAAAAGAATGCTTTTAATATGCTAGTAATTTACTTAATTGAGTTGTTTCACATATAGTCGAATAATGGATTACATATTCGATTCAGAATCAGAGTGAAAAGATGAAAAAAGAGTAGCATGTTTTCAATCTGTAAAAAAAGAATATTTTACTAACTAAAATATGAAGCTTAAAATAATGTCTAACCAAAAAATGAACCCTTACTTGAATTTGAAAAGAAATGCATTTAATTTGCTAGTGCTTTATAAATTTCTGAACTGAAGGAACTTTTTTTTTCGTTATAAAAAAGTTTAATTTAACTGCAAATTTATACTATTTTTTCCATAATGTCCAAAATTGCTTTTAGTATCTGAAAAAAAAGAGATTAAATTTTAATAGGAATAGTATTAATATTTGTGGTCAAAAAATAATTTATGAAAATACTTACTAGCCAATATCTATTAGATTTTCGATAATAAAACCATTAGCAAGTTTACTTCCCATATTTCTAACGTTCAAACAATTTTAAATTCAGATTGTATACTATATTTTTCATAAACTCTTGTCAGCTTGTAATAAATATTTATGATGATGGACGCTATTCTAAGAATCAAAGAATTCGTTTATACTGCGCTTGCGTCAGTTATTTATTACAAAACTTTTTGTTGTAATTACAAAACTCTGTTTTTAAATGATAAATTAAACAACTTTGTGACAATCATTAAATTATTTTGTCATTTAAATTTTTAAATTACTCAAATATACTATCAAAATATTTTTTGTTATTAGAAATGTTTTTGTTACATTTGCAAAATTTTGTCTTAAAAATAACAGTAAGAATTAATAAATCGTAGTAGAGGCTAGAGGCAAGTTTTGTAACAATATTAAAATTTTAGTTAAAACAACAAAAACTGAAGAACAGAAATAGCTTTGTAAATATTATCAGGGCTTCTTTAAATGCATACATATAAGTATTATGAACGGTTACAAAATACCACTTAAACGTATCAGCTTGTCAACTCTGCACAAGTGTCATTTAATTATTGCAAAAATTTTCGTTTTAATTACAAAACAGATTTTTACTTTAAGCATGCGCATTTTGATTTTTAAAACAGTGTTATAATTACAAATATTTTTGTTATATTTATTTAAAATATTTAATAGAACTGTAATTAATGCTACAAAAATATACTACTAAGCTTTTTTTTCGTTATTACAAAAGTTTTTGTAATATTTGCAAAATTTTATATTAAAACTAAGAGTACACATTAATAAAACGCAATTTGTAGTATTAATAAAACTTATATCAATCACTGGAAGCGAGTTTCGTTACAATTACTAAAATTTTAGTTCTAACAACAAAAACTGAATACTAAAAGCGGTTTTGTAAATAAAATCACTGTTTTTTTTTCTGTATATCTACCTAACTTTTTTAAAAATATTTTTTCTCTAAAATAATCTATTAACTAAAACACCTTCTATCTCAAACCATGTTTTGGACCAAAACCCACTTTATTTATCCTAATTCCATTATCTTTACTTCAAAGACTATTTTGTTTTATTAGTTTTATATTTTATGATTTTGTTGACGGTATTTCGTTTTTCGTTTTTTTGTAACATTCTCTTTCACAGAAATAAATATTCAAAGTTATATGATTTAACTTAGTCTAGAGTACAATTAGGCCGTAAAAATATTTTATAACGCTATATTATAATTAAATTACAAAAGTTACTAACGTTAAAATAAAAATATTGAAAATTTTTTTGTTGGAAAATAATTTTTTTTTTCAAAATAAATATTTTGTTAGACATACCGAAGTGTTTAACTCGACATTGAAATAACTTCATTAACTATTTTGTTTTACAAATTAAATGATCTAGTAGTTTCTACAATCTTTCAAATCCTACTTTTAGATTATACTTTAAGTTAAATGTAAAATCGATGTCCATAAAGTTAGTCCCGTTATTTTCTTCTTTTCAAACAAAAAAAGTTGTACTGTATTTTGTGAGATAAGTGTTATCATGTACCATAAATAAAAACACGCTGAAATTTTATACAAAATCAGTTCCTTATAGTGCATCGTCCCAGAATAATGATAGTTACAGTGCATACAAAAACGTAGAGTATAGGAACCTGGGGACCCAAAAAACGCCAAAATTAAACGGTTGGATGAATCTTAACCTTTGCTTAAATGTTATTGAGACTCCGAAACGTTCTTAGAGATCATAACTCTTCGTGAGTTTAGAAATGTTTTCCTCAAATGGGACCTTAAATAGGTAAATTAAAATGTTTCTAAAATCCAATATGGGTATCTACGACAAGGGCTCTTGGTATGAAAATTAGATATGAATATAGCTACTTTAGAGTCGTTGGGCGAGCCCCGCTCGCCTAACCCCTCTAAAGTAGCTCAACCCCTTTTCTGAAAAAGGAAGTGATGACCAAAAAAAAAGTCACCTGAACCCTATCAGAAATGGGCACGGTTGACCTTTTTTTTTTGCTCATCACTTCCGTTTTGGCACCCTTCAAATTATGTTTTTGGCACCCCTAAAAGTTTACAGGGGGGCACATGCCCCCGCTGCCCCCTCCTAGACCGGTCATGGCTGTAACCAACATTACTCTGAATATATTGAACTAACTCCCAAATACTGTCAAATGGGCAAAATGGGACTAATAGCATGTAAAATATCGACATTTAATGGAATTTCACAATAGTGTCGTGGATATCATTACTCCGATTTCAATAAAATTCGTAGAGGACCATTCGTAGGAATCAAACCACGTAATTTTTGAAAATTTTAGTCAATCGAATATAGTTCAGAAGTTATGCCACTTGATGAGATCTAACGACACACAAACAGACGAACCGACAGACACAAAACCAAAATTGTTCAGGAAGCTCTAAAACGTAAAGCGCGTGAAAATTTTCATTTTGGGAAGCAAAAATTTTTATATTTTAAAAGTGATCAGAATACTACACAATGCTACTTTAATAGTCTCAGAAGCAAAATCTTGTTAAAATTTGTACATTTCTACCCTTTACACTTCTACCTTGGCTTTAACTTACAGTCCTATATGCTATATCCTTTTCATTAAGATTGCGATATCCACTACCTTAAGAATTTGTACTAAAAATAATAAGGATAGACTCACCGGCCATGTACGTCGATAAATAGTATATATTAATGATTAAATAAATTTTAAAATAATATAAATTTCAATATTCTGAACCACGATAAAACTAAGCAACGTAGATAAGTACTAATCAGATTTTTTTCTCTTCAACATTCTCGGAAGTGTACTTTTTTTTAATTGAACTTAATTGTAAGAGTAAGCTAACAGTGGTATCTACTGGTAAGATAATTAATTATTAATTAATCATAAGATGAAAGTATAATTACCATTTATTCCACTCCATATTCGTTCATTCACAGTCGCTTAATAAATTATGAAGAATTGTATTAAAATGAACAAAAAGGGGAAAATAGAAAGAAAAATATTATATAATATATTTTTCACCGGTTTTCACTTTCACTTCGTCAAGTTTTATCATTCTGTTGTGCAGACGTATAAAAAATACACAATATAACATAAATTTCGATGTACTATTTATATGTATAATTTCAAAAGTAAACATGTTTAATTCTCAAAATTGATTTTTGTCAATACCAACACTGCCAAGGGATGTAGGAATAAAGCTTATCCGTCAATAAAAATATTTTATCCACTTATTATCATTTGATGTACGGAACTGTGTTTGTACAAGTACAGCTTGCACTTAATCACTTGGTTTTTTATAACCGTCAGCAAAATTTTTGTAAATACTACCTATGTAAAAATATCACCTCCTTATAAAAATTTGAACCTCTTTTTTATTGCTCAGTAAGTAGAATTAATTAAGTAACTATCTCCGAGGTTGTGACCTCCTCTGTTGAGCTTAAAATTTTCACGACCCTGCCCTTTCCAAAAAAAGTTTGCCAACCTTTGGTCTATATCAGGGGTCGGCAACCTGCGGCTCGCGAACCACATGCGGCTCTTTGAATGTGAAGCTGCGGCTCTTTAGTTCCACACGAAAATATTAAATATTTTATCGAAAAAAATATTAAAAATTCGTTCTGAATCGATTAACGAGGATTAGGCACCGATTCTATCTCTCAGTCACTTGTACTCGCTTTTCACCACACCCCTCCCTCGTGTCACGCGTCGTCACTGTCGTCAGTCCGTCGGAAGCTCTCGAATGACGCCGGCGTCGGATGTTTCTATGTAGGTTTAAATTCGTTTTCGACGCAAGACAATTTGGCATCTTCACCAGAGCTTTGGCTGTGACTAATAGTTTGTTGTTTCAAGTAAAAGAGTTAGAGGCACTTATATTTGACGCATGAAATAAATAGTCTTCCAGATTGATACAGTGAGGTGAAGAAGTTGGCATTTGGAGTGCTGACTATCTTCGTATCGACATATTCGTGCGAGCAAGCGTTCTCTTGCATGAATATAATTAAAAGTAAAGTAAGAAGCCAACTAACAAATGAAAATTTAGAGTCGTGTTTGGAACTTAAAACAACGAGTTATGAATTTTTTTTACTCAAATGTACATATGTTATTGTTTTTTTATTTTAAGACCAAGTTACATTGTTTAGTAAAGTTTGAATTTTCTACTTGAATAACCATGCAAAGCCATCGCTCCCACTGAATTTGTTTGCTCAATTGTTTGTTATTGAAGTACAAGTTAGTGTTGTAAGAAAATGTTTAATTGTTTTAATTTTTTACTTAAATAATAAGTAATTATCTAATTTGTTATGAAAAACACTACTTATATATGAATAGACATTTTTTTATGAAAAAATAGATTAGTTTTTTATCAAAAAACTTTATTTAAGCGAGTACTATTTATTCCTGGCAAGAAAAACCTTTGTGGCTCTTTAAAAACTTTGGAATTTTGTAAATTGTAATTTTTGACTCTTCCGACTCAAAAGGTTGCCGACCCCTGGTCTATATGAACGAGAAAATAATAAAAATATAAGTTAAAAGTTGAATATAAAATAATAAGAGATATTTGAAGTAACTTTTCAAGTACGGCAATAATCAGTGGTATTGTCTTCGTGTCGGGTGGTAGGTTATCTACTTACCTATATATGAACAGGTATTAATGGAACCGTTTTTCAAAAAGTAATATTTTTAAACACAATTGGACTGAACACAGGGTTGTATTTGTTGCAAGCAATAAAATAATTTAACTTTTTATTGAAATGTTAATCAGTGGCGTAGCGTGCCTTGGCGGAGCCCTGTATCAAAATTAGTTAGGGGGCCCAAATGAAGGGTAAAGATTTCTCACAAAAGAAACAAAAATGCTTGCATTAAATTAAAATAAATATTTATTGATTATAAGTTATCGCTTCCTCCTAGAAATTGAGCTAGCCAAACAATTCAAATTAAATATACACTTTTTTTGCCTTTTTTCGGCAAATTGATTTATTAAATCATCTATAGTTAAAGACGGTTTCAGTTTTCTGCCTCTATAGACAATACTGACAAGTCTGATAGCCGTTCCTGCCCCATCGAAGTCCTTAGATAATTTTTTATCAGTTTTAATTTTGAAAAACTTCTTTCAGCTATTGCGGTTGTAACTGAAAGGGTCAAGAATAGAAAGCATCAAAGCATGCTGTTATTACCTCCGGAAAACTAGATGCAAGGCTATTGAATTTTATCAGCAATAATTCCATGAGCTCCTTAATGGAATAAATTTTTTGAATTTTAGATTTTAAGCATGTTTTCAGTGTAATTAATTGTTCATAAAGATTAACTGAGATGTCTTTACTGTGTTTAGCCGACAGTTTTCCGGAAGCGTTTTTTATCACTTCGTTTGAAGAAGATTTGCTTATTTTATACAAATTTTTGCTTACACACGTTAGGGGCCTCTGTAGCTCTGGGGCCCCGTATCATTGATACGGCTGATACGGCGGTAGCTACGCCCCTGATGTTAATATGGTCACTAATAACAAACAACCTGGTAAAAAATCATTCCAAATATCTCTTGTTCTTTACACGTGGATTAATCGTTTTAATTACTTTGTTGTCATCAAACAAATTAAGATATTATTACCGGTTAATTGTAAATGCTAATGACAAAATAATTATAAAAAACTTTTTTATTAAATAAATAAGTTAAGTTAACGATTCTATCATTAATTTCAAGTTGATAATATTATGAGGCCTTACTTCAAAATATTTTCATCGTCACTATGGATGGATGTGTTTGGATAAATTACGTTCACAAGTTCAAAATTACCAAGATTAATTACTAAAATATCGTTGTTGCTTTATTTCCATGTTAGTATATACTGTTTGTTGTATTCTCTCTTTAATACACTCCCTATATTACCCTGTAAACTCTGAAAATAATGGTAAGTTAATTTATAAAACTTTATAATATAATTTAGTATAATAATAATTATATCCGCTGGCACCGAAATAATTATATTAAAATTGTAACAAAAAATTTCAAGGAACAAAAAACTAAAGAAAAATGTACCTACTTAGATATTCTAAAACAGGGGTGGCCAACCCAAATGATCTTGCGGGCCACTTTGGAGGCGCATCATAATTCCGCGAGTCACGTATAAAATTATGTGTTCCCATATATTATGTATCTTTTAATACATTAATTTTCACTACCTTGGTCATTATAATATAAATATATTTTGTATAAGTATGATGAATCTTGCGGGCCAGAAAAAGTTCAAGACGGGCCACATGCGGCCGTTGACCACACCTGTTCAAAAAAAAAAAAAAAAAAAACTTTTAATTTTTAATCAGGTCAAACATTTAAACGTATACTAACCTAAATCAAACAATCTACCAAGAGCGAATCGGGCTCGCACAATTAGAGTTCCGTACAGTGAGTAATCAATATGTATATTTAAATCTTATTCAATTTTGTTTATGATAACTGAAAAATGAATCAATTGACCCATATTGTAGTCAAACATTAGTACATACGTTGTCCATTACATACTGTTTCCTCTCATTGTTTAAAATATATAATTTTTTCAACAGCTATTTAGTCCAATCAGTCTACGGAACTCAATGTTAATTTTGCAAAAATTATTAACAGGATAAAAAAAATATGGTCGTATAGAAAAAGAACACAGCTAAAGAAGAAGCGTTTTATTTTTCCAAACTTTTCATAGCGAACCTAGCCTAAGAAATTCATAATAAAAGTAAAAAGAAGGTCTTTCGCTAATAGAAAAAAAGTTTGAGCTCGAATTGAAAAAAATTAAATTAAGAGTTGTATTAAAAGGTATTAAAATTATCTTTCGATTGATGTGTAATAAGTTATAGATTCGTGTACCATACAAAACTGAAAAAAACTAATGATATAAAATAATAAAAAAACGCCGTGAGCAGCGGGGCCCCATCACGGTAGTCGAATTTTCCCCTTCATCTTCGGTATTGAATGTCTACAAGCGAAATGTGATTGAAAGTCTACAACCGAATTGTCATTTTGTTGGTTTCAAAACTGGTGATGAGTGTTCGGCTGATCGAGGCTTTAAAAAAAGGTTTTAAGTATTTAAGGGCTGTATCTCAGTAAATTTCAATTTTGTGCCGAAAACAGGTAGCAGAAAAAAAGCCAACACAATTCGTACGAGGACATTCCTGCCCATGTTTATCCGCTAATTGCCTTTATGTTTTAGTTTTAAATATTAAAAAAGGACCTTCAATAGTAAACTGGAAGGCCTTTATAAAGATATTTTTTCTTTCCAAAAAAATCCAAAATTTCTATTTTATAAATACTAAAAATCCAAAATTCCTAATTTATAAATAAACAGTGACTTTAATAACATTTTTAAATTACTTAATATGTATGTATTTCATTTGTCATAAAAGTAAGTTCACTTTTTTTTAAATTTTTTAAAATTACTATTCGCCTACTTGTATTTAGAATAAACATAATGCTTTTAAAACACATTTAACAATAGCATTCAATTCCGATGTAAAAATGGGAGAAGTGGGGGGAAAAATGATGCGGACTCCCTACAAGGTACTAGCTGGATACTAACTGAATACACGTACAAAATTTCAGCCCTCTAGGTTTCCTTATGGAGTCTCTAGACGTGTTAGAAAACAAGCAAAAAAATTAAGGAAATATTGGCGTAAAAATCGTGGGGGTAAGGGTTAAAAGTTGAAACCTCCAAAAAACAGTGTCTGGCTATTAGCTTAACCTGTACACCAAATTTCAGCCCTCTAGGTTTATTTGGGGAGATTTTGACCCGAACGAAACTGTTAAAAAACAAGAAAAATCATGTTCTTTTGGGTATAAAAATGGTGGGGGTAGGGGTTAAAAGTCGAGACCCCCAAAAGGCACCCTCTTGATACTAACTCAATCCGAATACAAAATTTCAGCCCTCTAGGTTTATTCGGGTGACCTGTGCGAGTGGTACAAACTTCGAAAACGTCGAAAATGCATGAAATTGTAGCTTAAAAATGAGGGGGGTGGGGGTAAAATATTAAAACCTCCAAAAAGCACAACCTAGGTACGAACTTTATCAACACACCAAATTTCAACCCTCTACGTTAATTCTGGGGGGCTGGGGGCCTGTTAGATCCAGCGAAAATCGTTTTTCCCCCCTCTACTCCCACCATATCATCCTAGGAAGCTGAATTTTGGATATGTTGTAGATAATTGACCGAAACATTATTTAAAACATTATTATTTGGAACAGTTTTATTGCTTTTCCGCCCCCCACCACCCCCTTAAAGGTCGGGTCAGAAAAAAAATTTGACCAAAATTTGACCCCACTTTGATAGTATGAGGTGCCTCGAAAATGAGCTCCATTTACCAAATTTCATCTCTTAACTTCCATAGGGGGGCCCTACACAAATTAAAAGTTGGCGGGAAAATATATATATATATATATATATATATATATATATATATATATATATATATATGTATCAGACATTTTTTTTCTACATATTCGTGTTCTACGGGTCCGAAAACGGATAGCGCCCCTACTCTCGCCTCTCGCAGCTCTTATCATATAGACTGTATAAGTCTAATTTTTCGGAGAAAATTCGACTAAAAAGGGGCGACTGGCAACGTCAGAAAATTTTATACAACACTAGTAGTATGTTAGAAATAGCAGTGTAAAAATTTAAATTTTTTTTCACACAAAGTATGGTAAAGTTAGATTCAGTAGGTATAGTTTAATAGGGGTCCAAAAGGGATTTTACGGTACATTGCTACAATTATACAATATTATTATTAATCACTCTAAAAATGTGGCGTTGAATGCTGATAAGTTAAATCGATGAGTTATAAAATCCGTGACCTACTATTGAACATGATCATTTAAATAGAAAATGTCCATAGAATAATAAAATATTAGAAAAATTATGCAATGAAACTTTTTTTTAATAAAAACCACTTTTAATTTATTGTGATTATGTCACGGTGAACGAATTTATGATTTGTTCTTATTCTTTTCTATGATAAATTATAACGTACAAAGCTCTGACTAATAGTACATACGGTACATGCCATACATGGACTACACAGCTAAACCTTTTTTTATGCGTCGGATAAGGACCGCATAAAAAAAATCGCACAAAAAACATATATATATTCAAAAATATAAATAGCTATAAAAAGTTTAGTTCGGTCCAGATTGTAAAAAAGAACTTTTTTATGCGGTTCCGATCCACCGCATAAAAAAAGTTAAATACATAACTCAAAACGCTCAGAACCTCACGATTTCCTTAGAAGTTGCTTTTCTAAACAAGAAAAAACATAAATTTACACGTGGAAACATTTTATTTCATTTTCATGATATTATAAAAATTGTAAAAAATACATCTGTAAAAAAAATTAAATGATGCAATAACTTATATTCTAATAAAAAATATCGTAAAAATAAGGCTCAATAATTTAATATGTGGACATAAATAACCACCATGTAGTCTTAACCCGCAAGTTGAGACGTACAATCATAATCATCTTTTGAATTTCCTTATGATTTTCTGATAAAAAGCAGTCAATTTTGTTTAATTTCGCTAGATTAATTAATATGTAGGATGTTGTGAAGAGGATGTTATTATATACTGAGTGGATTTACTTTACCGCTAGTACCTTATTTAATGTCGGTGGGAGCTTTAGATTTATTTCACGGTATAATTGATACAAATAAAATATAATCCGACAAAATTAATTTCAATTTATATTTGTGACTTTGTTTTGGTTGGTATGTGGACTTTTTTCGTCTTTTACTCTCTCATTTCTTAATTCATTTATTTCATTTTACTGAATTATGTGGCACCAGTGCAATAACAGGGGTAGAGGGTAATAACAAAAGTACATAACTCTACAAGTTGGATGATTAATTGAAGTTATTTGAGTTAATTTCATATTATTTGTTTCATTTCGTTTTAATTTTGTTGAAATTTCTGATTTATCGGCAAATCTAGTTAGGTATAGGCCAAATCAATTAAAAATGACCTGACGTCATCAAACAAAGGCAATAATTAAAGTAAAATTAAACCTGTCTAGTTTTTTGCTTGTTTTCGTTTTTACTATTGCTTCCAAGACTACTAAATTAGCGGAAGCATTGTGATCGCTTTTAAAATATAAAAATTTTTTCCTCTAAAAATAAAAATTTTCACGCACATTTTTCGTTTTAGAGCTTTCTGAACAATTTTGATTTCATGTCTATCGGCTCGTCTGTTTGTCCGTCTGTGCGTCGCCAGATTGCACCAAGTGGCATAACTTCTGAACTATTCAATTGTTTTGGATCAAATTTTCATAAATCATGAGGTTGGGTTCCTAGTTGGTCCCTTACGAAGTTTATCGCAATCGAAGTAATAGTAGCCACGGCGCTACCATGAAATCCCATTAAATGTCGATATCTTACTTACTACTAGTCCACTAAACTTCGAGAATATTTGGGGAATAATCTGTAAAATACATTTTGCTATTACTTTATAATTTAGCCTTTAAATACTTTGATTTGCCACAAATTTTCATGAACTATACAATGAAAATATAATTTCAGGGTATATATTTGATTAGAAACTTAGAAATCTTGTCGATAAATAATTTTTATGAACAAAATCGTAGTTAGCAATATTTGGAACTAGCGGAATGTTTTGGAAATATTATCAGATTTGGATCTATTTAATATTGAACCACACATTATATTTTGAGAAAATAAAACATATTTGAATCATTGAGTTTTTTTATTAACCAATTTTGTATTTTTAAGTTTTTTTACAATAGTTTTTCTATAAATATTTAGTTTTAATAAAACATTTTAAAAAGTGGATCTAAGTCTGTTACGAGTACAAAGAAGTTATGTGCCCCATTGGCAGCATATTTTTATATTAGAATTACTATAATAATTTGAGGTTGCACACCTAATTTTGTTTCATTTGTTAATGACGTCAGACCATTTTTAGTTGAATTGACCTGTACGTAATGATTTTCGTAGAGTTGTTAAACTTTAATACAAGTAACTGCTTAATTGCTAACACGATGCTTCTGTTTTTATTATACAGTTGGAAATTTGTCAGAACAGTAGTAGTTTGGATGTCAGAAGAATTAAAGGCATAGAAAAAATATAATTTCATAGTTCAGCTTTAAGTACCTCAGTAGTGTGATAGGTGTCATCAAAAATAAGTTACTCTTTTAACACTTTTTATTGCCGATCACGCGATATCGCGTGATACGACTACTTTACTATATAGCCAATCATGCGATATCGCGTGACAAATATATGAACCTATACTTATTTAACTCAAAATATTTGGTCATCTCACAAAGACTATATTTTTAGCTTGGAAATGAAAGTGTTAACAGTAAATTTAAAAAATAAGAATACTTACCATGATGACGTCATTAGGTACTTAAAAATATTGATGGTCGTAAAAATCGAAGTTATTACAACAGAGATATTAAATTCGAAGTTATAGTCGCATATATTCGAGATCATTCTCGTCGTTTTCAACAAAATTGAAAGAGTAGAGACAAGACAGTAATGAAATTCATAATGCAAGTTAAAATTTTTAATTTCCGCAAGTGTAACTTGCATCTGACGGCTTGTTTATGAATAAATTTACGTTTTCTACGGCTTAAAGGGTCTAGCAGGTTAAGATAGGGTTTACAGTCCCAGAGAGGTATTTTAAAAATAAGTTATGTTGCAATATCGGTGAGTAATAAATATACCATTGGCACCTATTTCAGCCTCTGATCTTTCTGCGTTCTTGAGATAATTGACCATATATATTTATATGCTAGAATTTATCTTAAAAATTTTTTATCTAGAAGTTTAAAAATCAATCTTATTTCATCCGCTCTTTACAACGGT
This sequence comes from Brachynemurus nebulosus, assembly GCA_035578155.1. Classification (NCBI taxonomy): domain Eukaryota; kingdom Metazoa; phylum Arthropoda; class Insecta; order Neuroptera; family Myrmeleontidae; genus Brachynemurus; species Brachynemurus nebulosus. The sequence goes on from JAPWDM010000005.1 coordinate 42,760,142, forward strand.
CGAAAAAAACTCGAAAAACTTGAATTCTGATAAGAAAGTCGTTTTAGTTTTTCTCGAAAACCAGCTTACTTAGAACAGTGTTTCAAAAATTAATATGAATTGTTCCACACCTTTCGATGGTATAAATAAAAATTGAAAAACTTTTGAATTTTAGCAAATTTTAGCAAAAAACTCATTTTTTTGAAGATAAATGTCCAGAAAACCTTGTTCAAGGCCTCGGACGTATCTGATTGAAGAATTCGTGCAAAGATTTTAGACTTTATATGTTTTCACCAAAGTTTGGCACATAATGATATACTATGGGATACCTTATTACTCCATAGCCGTGATTCAGGGACGGGAGGCGAGAGGGATGGGGGGGGGGGGGTACCGCCCCTCCCAATATTCGTGCAAATAAAAAATTAAAAACTTGAACAAGCTTTATTAAAATTATATGGCAAAAGAAAAGGTGTGAGGATGCAGAAATTAAGTCAAACATTTGTCGGCCTGAACTGGTTTGCTATTTTAAGAAACTCCCGAGGTGATTTTTATATTATATAGATTCCTTGCCCCGCCCCCAATATTTTTCTTGAAATCCCACCTATGCCTTACTTGGACCATTTTTAATTTAAGAATATGCATCAACTTTTAGCAAGAGTAAACTTTTCTAAGAAATTTAATTAAAAGTTTTCCATATGTTGCAAACTTACTGACATACACTGTATATAAACCAAAACCTGAAAATTAGTATTCTTTGGCAATAGCAAATACTTAACCACTGCGTCTACCACAAATTCGATTCAATAAGAATTTGAACTAATTTGGAATTAGTCATCAACTGTACCGCAAGCTAACTGTTCACTTCAAATTTCAATCATATTAGCTTTTAACATCCAGTTATGTACATTATATACCTATTTATGTACATTATATACCTATATATGTAACTACCTACATCTTATTTTCGATCGTATATACATACAATCTTCTATTACGTCTCATTACATTCCACTTCAACATTACCCCTACCATCAAGGGGCCAAACTAATATATAATAGGTAGTATTCCGACTGTAGTCGTCAGGTGACGTAAAATCCTCCCCACTTCGCATTACTATGTTGTGTAGGTACACACTGTTTGATGTTTGCTTCTGTGTGCGTATTCACACACACAACTACAAAACACCTATTATGGGACAGAGCAACGTGTGCAGTTCAAGTAACAATGTCTAACAATACATTACAATGCATTGTGCGTTCGGTGACGGACACCGACTGACTACATGCCTTAAGCTGTGACTGATCAACAAATGACACCAAGCGAGCTACACTTTTTTGATATTAGTTGGCTTCTAGTGCTCTATGCCTACCATCAACCCCCTACCATTAACCTTCAGTCATTTACAACCATTGATTTCCTGAATCAAACCATTAACTTTACATAAATGTTGTTATATTGCACATAATCAAACAAAGACTCATATATATATATATATATACATATATATATATATATATATATATATATATATATATATATATATATATATATATATAACGCAGTGAATTAGCAGCATCAACATAGAATTCACCATACAATACATAATTTGCATTGATCTCCGATTTCCTTCCTCTATTATATATTATACAAAATGTAAAGTTAAACGTTTATCGTACAAATCAAATTTAAATGGTATATTTATAAATTAATAATACTTAAGTATGTAATGTATTTATCTACAGCATGTAGATAAGTAGCAGGTTCTGTTAGTAATGAACTTAAGGGTTTACTTCTTGCCTACTAATTGTAATTAAAATTCACTTGAAAAATTATCAAACTGGATCGGCTGGGACTCGAACCCGGATCTCTTGGTTGCTAGACAAGCGCCTTACCAATTAGCCCACCGACCGCTTGTTCGAGTGCCATATGAATATTGGTGTATGTATAAATACGAACGAAAGTCCGCCATACATTAATAATGTTTCACAGGCACTCGATAACATTTGAAATTATAAATACTAATTGTAAGTTAATATACCTACATAATACATAATATACATTAAAAAGATTTAAAACATTATATAAAAATGTAATAAGTTGTGGTTCTTTGCATACAGTCGCGTGTAAAGTGTAAAATTGATAGTATTAACGGTGGATGCGTGCATATACATATATTCACAATATTTATATACTCGAATACATACAATATGATAAGCTTTCATAAGAAAAAAGGGTCCGTTTTTTGGGTGGAGCCATCTATATAGACAAAAAACAAATGTCATAAGATTATTATAAAAATAAAAAATAAAAAAAATCAACCCTTCACTGTCCATAATTTATTTTATAACTTATTTTGAAAGAAGTATAAATAACATCTTAAATTTCCAAATATGATATTTTTACGTATTATCAACGTTTTTTTTTTTATAATTATATAATTTTACTTGTGAAGGCTGTTATTGTGAGTAGGTTTAGGGGCATTTGCCCCAAGTGTCACATAAAACCGGCTCTACACCCGCCGTAATAAAAAACTAATTTTCGAAAATTCAAAAATAATTTACAGTCGAGAAAATAGTTCTCAATAAATGAAATATTGCATCGTGATATGTTTCAGTATTAGAAAATATTCTCCAAATATGTAAGTCCAGATCATTTAGAGAAATCCTGGAAAATCAACAAAATTTTCGTTTTTCGTAAGTAATAATTCCACGTATTGTATTGTGCAAGATATCCATTAAAATGAAGTTTAGGCTACTGAGGAACCATGACTTAATACCTTAACGGTCATAACCTATAATGACGAAATGTCCAACTAGTACACTATTCTAGCAACTAGTACACTTTATATGGAGTTGTTGACGCGGTACAGCGTTGTGTCGCAGCTAGTCAAGTTTCTTTACGCACTTTCCTAGCTGTTCTAGCTCCCGCCACGAAAACAATAAATTATAATATCAAATTTTAAAAAATCTTAGGTTTGAAACACTCGGTCACAATGACACCCAATAAAACTGATGCAGTATTCAAAGTCAACCATTTTGTAAAAGAATAAAAGAGAAAAAGTAAGCTATTCAGCCTCAGAATACATAAAATTCTCATATTGAATAGTACTGTAACTACTACCTTAACTGTTTAAAAATATTTTAGGATCTTTAGAGATAAAATTAGTGTCTCCATCAACATTAAATATTAAATACTTAATTAACGAAACATTATAATTTTGTCTTTGTAGTGCAATAATTTCAGAGTCACCTATTTTTGACATCCTTTAAAAATAACGTACTATCGAAGAAAATGAAGGTTAAACCTCTTAACTGATTGCAAAAAAATTTTCTATAGGTACATTACACACACATTAAACAATATACAAAAAAGATTCGTTCGTTCCAAGCACAACAATAAACTACGACTACAAAATGTGTTCTGCAGAAAAAAATTTTCATCTTTTTTTATCTTTAATTTTCATTTAGAGAAATGGAAAATCCCTAACATTTTGAAATAAAGAAAATAAAATATAATAAAATTCAATTTTTTCAAGAAAATTCTTTTTAATTTCAAATGTTATCGAATGCCTGTGAAACATTATTAATGTATGGCGGACTTTTGTCCGTATTTTAAACATACACCAATATTCATATATTCACTTAATGTCCAGCTTTGGTTGATACTTGAACACTCGATGTACCTTGGCAAATGGCCAATTCATTATGTTAATTAAAATTCACATAGTGTTTGAAAAATTATCAAAACTGGATCGGCTGGGACTTGAACCCGGATCTCTTGGTTACTAGCCAAGCGCCTTACCAATTAGGCCACCGACCGTTCGTTCGAGTGCCACTCCAATTTTGATAATCAATCAAACACATCCTCTCTTTAATGCGAGACGCAGTTACACTTTTTAATTTCGAGTCCCAGCCGATCCAATTTTGATAATTTTTCAAACACTATGTGAATTTTAATTAAGAAAATTCTTGAAAAAAATCACTTCTACTATGAAAGACGACATTATTTTAGTCACAAATGATGATTAGTAATCCTAGAATTTGTACTCGCTAACAAATAACAATCTTAAGGATGTTCTCCTATAACTATTAATGGCGTAACTACAATGGAACGAGTGGAGCACTCGCTCCAGAGCACACGACAAAGAAAAGGCCAAAATTGAACGAAGCACAATCAATAAATTTACCCAACTCGACTACGGCAACCTCCTCCCACATCCTCATTACTTATAGTTATAATCAAAATTGAAGTGTCCACTCAGAGAACTCAGCCTATTTACTGTTTCTTACTTTACATACGTGTCCCCGCAGCAACTGCAGAAAGATTTTTTGTTTTTAGAGTGAGTGGAATAGGACAAAAAATTACTGCCAACGGCATCTTTACTTAAGAGTCGAACGAAGCCAGTCATTATTAATAACTTATTCCGTACAAATTTTTCATGATATTTGACATAAAAATAATTAAATTTATAATTTTGATTATTTTACGCAAGTGAAATTGTGGGTCAGAGAGCTATAATAGTATATTGTGCAATAAGTGCGGGAAATTGTCGATTGCCCACGAAAGCGAAGTTGAGCGCACGAACGTAGTGAGTGCGCTCATTCGCTTGAGTGGGGCAATCGACAATCCCACACGAGTTGCACATACTATTTTTTATTACGAATTTCACATACTTTTTTTCTATTATTATCACTATTTTTGACATTTTTATTACTTTTAAAATAATATTTCTAAGTGTTCGTCTTTTTTTCTGAATTAATTATCGTTTAAATTACTTTGTTGGTGGTTTTTATAGAAATAATTATGAAATATTTATTAAATGAAAAATTAAGAGGCGGCTTTGCGTGTTTTGATTAAATTTTGCGTGTTTTATTGTCAATTTGCGTGTGGAAAGTTACTTTCCACACGCAAAAAAGTATGCGGGAATAGTACAGTGGGCAAACAGCTATTTTGCGTACAAAAATATGTACACCAAGTTAGTACTTCTCCCGCATGAGTAATAAAAAATATATAAATATATTTCGTTGCAGGGAATTATGTATATTCCGATTATATTCCGTTACAGTGAAACACCAAAATGAAAACAAAAATGTCACTTGAGTAAAGCCAGAAGGGGATTGTATTGTGTAATGTATTTATTATTAAATTTCAGATCCTAAGATTAGTTTTAAAAAAGTACATATAGTAACAGGAGTACACCCTTAAATACTAACCATAAATTCCTCTCATACTTTTAATTCGGAATTTATTAATAAAAAAAAGCCAAAAAAAAACTAATAAATCTCTTGGTACAATGACACTGACGTATAATTTGTTAGATAATTAATTTTTAAACATATTTTATTTTATGACGCTTTTTTTATATTTTTTTCTCTAGATGATACCGAATCCATAGTTTCTGCCATTTCTGCTATAATACGTAACGATATGTATAATAAATAACGCTGTACGTCACCTATCAGACTCAGTGGCGCATTTACCCGAAGTGCCGCTCTAGGTTCGATGAAAAATGCCGCCCCTAGAAAGCTACAAAAAAATTTTTGCCACCCTTTTTGCTCAAATTTGCCGCCCCTAAAATCTGCAGCCCTTCCTAAAAAAAGTAAGTGACGAGCAAAAAAAGAACTTTAAATTCTAAATTTTGCCGCCCTTTATGCCCAAATTTCCCGTCTCTAAAATCTGCCGCCCTAGGCTCTAGTCTACTCAGCCTGCTGGTAAATCCACCACTGATCAGATTAGAGTGATATTTTATTGTGGCATATAAACGGAGTTTCGAGTGAATTGAATCAAAATAAATACGTAACATCTATATTTTTTAACTAATATTTTTCTATTTTATAGGCATAATCAGAGGGTCAAATTACATTTTTTCTTTTTCTTTTTCTTTTTCCAGTTAAGAGATTATAAGAGCTAAATCACCTTTTTATTTGGTTTAAATATTATATATATATATATATATATATATATATATATATATATATATATATATATATGTGTGTGTGTGTGTGAGTGTGCGTGTGTGCGTGTGTGTGTATTTCCATTCAGTACAGATATATACAATAACTTATATCATGTGGGTAAAATAACTAAATATTTATATTATAAATAGTTTTAATTTCTTTTTGAGTCTAAAATACTTACTTACTGCTTTAAAATCGTAAAATTTTTAATATTTTTTTTATTTCGGAGCGTTTAATCAATTGACAGATGAAAAAATATTGATTTGAAATTGCAAAATCTTAATATGAATGGAAACATATTACAAGATCACTAGGTGGCGAAACCTTATTTGTACATTTTTGTACATTTTGATACATTTTTACAAGATCACTAGGTGGCGAAACCTTATTTGTAGAAAATACAGCTTTTTATCTTTTATTTATATCTAAGACTTAAACCATTCTATGTTTCCTACCTTGACGTCTAGATGTCACTCTAGGTGTGTCATATTGCACGTGTGTTTCATTAAGCATTCCGAACTATTGATGCTAATGAATTCCGATATAGGTGCTTACATTTTATAAAAGAAAAACATTAATAATTAATTTTTTTGGGTTGTATTTGTTTAAAAACATATTCATTGGATTAAAAAAACTTGGTTTCTTGCTTATTAAGAATGGGTGTTTAATTTATTTATTAATTTTTATAAGCCAGTTTAATGCCACACCTACAAATAGTGTTCCGGTATAGGAGCTTTTACGTTATATGTACATTACTTAATTAAGGTTTATGGAAAAAGTTTATATTTTTAAATTTTCGCACGTGCGCACTATAAAACTTCTGTTGCAGAAGCGACGTTAAATACATTCATGCTATTTGGCGTGTATGATCGCTTATGGCAGGGTCATCCGAAATAAAAAAAATTTTTAAATTCTTAAAGTATACATATCATTTCTGGGAGAACGACGAAAGGTATTTCTAAAAAAAATCAAATTACGCAAAATAGCGAAAACTGCCCTTTTTTCATCAAAAAACACCTTGTAAAAAAGACACAGATTAAACTTTTCCCTAAAAAATAAATGACGCACGCTAGTGCCTCTACTGCCTCTAAAGTCTAGAGACACTAGATAGTGTACATCCAGTGCTGACTATGAGAAACATTGTTAATTTTAAGTGTTTTGAAATTAGTTAAGCATTTGGAATGTCAAATAATATGATAAAAAAAGAAGAAATTAAGGTAAAAGGTACTTTAATCATAAAAGACGCACCCTTATATACCCCGTTTCAAATACAATTGATCATGAGTCATCGTTACAAAATTAAATAATTCTTATATTCGAAACAAATAAATCTTCTATTCTTTTCTAAAAACAAACTGCAAATGTAAAATTTACTCATTTGCAACAATGAACGAAATATAGAAAGCTAAGAAAACGGAAATCTCTTAAATTCGTAAGTGATAAATCATGCTTAAATTTAAGTGAAATAGATTATACAAACATGTTACAAGTTCGAGGAACCTATGTATCACACTCCGTTGACAGTGTGTTTTTTTTCTTATTTTAGGCTTAGTTTACCTTTTTTTTGTATGTTATTAGAAATATGTTTGACACAAAACTACAATTTTATTATATCAATATAATATTTTATAATAAATGTGTTTTCTTTTTATTATTATTTAATTTTTATATCGATATAAATGACAAAATATCATCTTATCATCCTATATTTCCTTTTTATTTAATTATTTTTTTATACACCTGTTTTTATTTTCACATTTTTTATTAAAAGTTTTCCGAAGTTTTTTCTTCTCCTTTCATTTACTTATAGTCTAGACTCTAGACCGTCGACGTTGTGTAAAGAAAATATTAAAATTTTACTTAATTAGTTATTTTTGATTACAGTCTTATATAATATGTTAAAGCACAAATTAAACTTGAAAACTGATTAATAAAATCTTTTTTTTTATAAATACATAATTAATAACTCTTAATTATTGTTAAGATAAATTAACTTGTTTAAAAAAAAATTGTTTTTTTATGAATATTAAAAAACATATTTTGCAATTCCAGGACTAAAATTCATTATTTAGCACCTCAATATGGAGAGTAAAGTGTTACTTTTAGTCCCAAGAAACTAAAAATACTATTGCTACTACTGTTAAGCCAATCAACAAGCAAAATTTAGGATCGGAGTTTCTATATGTTTTCTGTTGTATATGCTTACTTTTGTATATTATTGCATAATTATGTGTAAATAATGAATTTTTTTGCTATTTTAAGGTTCCGAAGATCTTGAAACTCTTATAGCTTCATGAAATTTTACAAGTGCATGCTTTTTTTTTTGCTCAATATAATTAAGCAAAAAAAAAATTATAAACTTTTCAGGCACTTGTCCATATTGAAAAATAGAGATGAAAATTCTTTTCTCACATACCACATCGTGTTGGATATATCGTTAGAAAGGTCTCTTAACTGAAGTTGAGATTCATTTGGCCATTTTTCATTTTTAAGCTTCGTTTGCAAAATACTAACCTTTAAAATAAAATAATTTTTGTAACGGGAAATTTGCTAGTTATATCGGATGTTGCGACAATGGTATTTCATTTTCTAAGCATCTTCTTAGAGGTATCTACTCGCCTGTTAAATTACTATGTATGTAATTTAACTGGCGAGTAAATTCGCGATTCAAATGGTTGAAAATTATTTATTTACGATTCAAATACTTGAAAAATAATATTCAATACACAGACCAATGAACACTATTATATTATAGTACTAGACAAAGCGTAAAGCCAGTTTCTAGGCATTTTTCTTGAAGCAGGTAACAGGGTAACACGGGTGAAATTTAATGAAATAATATAATGTCAGTTTTTGAGCAAATGTGACTATAATTATTACAGGACATAATTTGTATACGCACGTATTTTGAAAATAAAGCGAATACCACTTTTTTTTAAATTTTGCAGTTTCTTCTCAAAAAAGTAAAATTTTATTATCAATATTATATTTTTACAATAATTATTTGAAAACGTTACTACGGATACCATTCATTACTATATTACAGATTACTATTAACGTCGGAACTTGGCCGTAACTGGCTGCCTAAATTACACATTGATATAATTCGTTTATATAATATGTTCATTGGTCTGTGATTCAATAGCTATAATTTTTATTTTATTTTTTGAAAAAAATTAAAACCCTATATGCTGATTAACGTATAAATTTATAAAAATATAAAGTGAATAATCGTTTTATAAACCGCTTTAACTACAGAATAATACATTGGAGAAAAAAAAATTGATGTAATTTATTAACAAGCCAGTTGCAATATGCATTTTGCATCGAATAAATCATTAATATGTTTATGTAACAGGAATAACAGGAGTAAAATGATTTTATTCCTGTCTGTATATACTTCTGCGCTATAGCTACTATGTTGCTTCAATTCAAAAACAAACAAACAACAATATATGGTGAATATGATGATCATCCCATAATCACCATCATCTACAGGTGCAGCAGCAAATCGAACAACACCAAAAACAAACGTGTGTCCGTCCACCAGTTCGCACTTAAGCTTATGAAAAGCAAAAGCACAAAACCAACCAAAACAACAGTCTCTTTCAACCCTCTCATATAATACTATATATATAGGTGTGGATGTAAACTAACTGACTACAATTGCGGAGAATGGGGGTGTGTGAACTGAATTGTATACAGTGGAAAGTAGAAAGTTTGATATCGTATCAGAAATTTTTCCAAATTTTAAATATTTTCTATCAAATATAGGGTTGATTGAGAAACATCAATATAACTCAAGAACAAATAAGAAATAATACATTGCCAATGGTACATAGCACATAGCGTCCTCGTACTCGTAAAAGACTTCCATCCAATCTTTAACAAAATTAGGAAAATACTGGCTGCGTAGCTTTAGCTTTTATTTTAAAGCGTTACATCACTTTGGAGAAAAATTGTTTTCCTTTTTTTATTAATTTAAACGATGTATTAACATCTCTAGAATGACATTCAAAAGGAATTATGGAAGAACATTCAAAAGAAATATGCGAAGCACTTTAACGAATTGATTTGAAATTAAATTTGCCCGATTTGTTTCGGAATAACTGATTTAAAGTAGCTTTACTCACAGTTAGGATAATTTTACAAGAATGAAACTGGAGGGCATATTCAAAGGAGCTCAAAAATAAATTAATGAATACATGTTTCAACACTTTTTGAAAATTATCCTGTAAAGAGTAAAATAGGGAATAAACGAAAAAATAGGGGAGAGGTCAAAGTTTACATTTTTAACACCTACTATTCTAGCGTCTCCAACAATGAGTCAGTTAGTTTAGGAAAAGTTCAAATATAATTCTTATAGGGGATGTAGGCGTAGGGATTTAAATTTCCCAATAGGAATAGAGAGGATACTTATTTAGAGTAAAGTCTACAAAATATTAGGTATTTTAATAATAAATAAAATTTGAGTATTTTAAAACAACATACTTTTTTTACATCTATACCAAATTCGTTGACACCTTCTTGATAGGCTTACTTTAGATTTTTAGTCTATGTAATATGCTTGAAGAAATGACCAATTAGTTTTTGATAATCACAATGACCTTACTACCCAGTGGTCCACAACCACTCTGGTCTTGCTATCCAGTAGTCCATAATCACTATGATCTTACTACCCACTGACTCATAACCACTATGGTCTAGCTACCCAGTAGCCCATAATCACTGTGATCTTACTACTCAGTAGTCCAAAATCACTATGACCTTACTACCTAGTGGTCCATAACCACTATGATCTTGCTACCCAAGTTCCGTCTAGCTGTTTATTTTAAGCCCTTTTTGAGTCTTTGATATCCTGACGGACAATTTTGACCTGGCCTTCTATCATAATTCAATAGTATTTGAGAAGAATTTTCTCCAGAATCCTGGACAACCTAATATAATATAGCTCATGTCAGCGTGAAATTGTCTAGCTCCTCAACCGTAAAAAAAAAATCAAAATCGGTTGGGTAGTTAATTTTGAAGCTTTTAGGGTCCTCAAAACCCTGTTGGACCACATGCAACATAGCCAATATCAATTTGGAATAGTTTAACTTTGCAACGAAAAAATTTTCAAGATGGATTTTAGGCCCTTTTGGGTTCCTAGGATCCAGGAGACCTCATAGTCTCAAATAATATAGCCTATGTCAATCTGGAATAGTTTAATTTTCTAACAGTGGAACAATTCTCAAAATCGGTTGAATAGTTGATTTTGGGTCGCCAGGACCACAGGGTCTGGGGGTCGAGCGAGGGCACTAGAAAATAGTGGGCGATAGACGAAACACAGGCAATATTTTTTTGAAATTTATTTTAGATTTTTTTGAATCTTTTAATTTGCGCGGTTCCCTTGTAAATGAAAAATTTTCTAGCTGTCACTGTATATGTATATACGTCTATATATACATAAACTGGCTCTATATGTTGAGTGCGTTTCTGACATCCTACATTTCATCATCCCCACTTGAATGTTTTCTATTTTTAGATAGACGGTTCCCTGCTCGCTCAACAGGACAGCGTGGCGCGGTACGTCGGGACGCCGTCGATCATATATTTCTATCTCTCTTCAATGTTCATCATATCAAACGTAGTTATAAACTTATTGTATATATGTACGTATGTATCGTATGTATATTCAATAATAAGTGATATGGTTCAACGATTTTTATAAAACAGTCACTAGCTTTTTTCCTCTTTATATATTTTTTTTCGGGGGCGCATTATAAAAACGTGGTCAGATTTCATAATATTAGATATTGTATGATGATCGGAAATAAATGATCCAAACGTAATGAGATTAATAAATCAAAAATTTTAAAAATCAGCTTAAAGCTAATATATTTTGAAAGTTAACTAAAATTCAGAAAAATTTTATAATATGATCTATTCAGAATTCTGTCTTGGGCCAATTACTATATTATTTTATCAAAAATGCAACTAATGATTACAAAAGCACTGAAATAGACTAAAACTTTAAGTGTATAGTTAAATTATCAATTTTATAGCTTTAAACAGACTGAATATTTTTTTTTTTAATTTGAACGTATCATCTAAGTATGTAAGACTAAAATTGGAAGCAAATTTTTCATTTTTGCTATCAAAAAGCCGAAACTTTTCTTGGAAGACTTCGACTTTAATACTGTAAAATTGACTCTGCTGTAAATTAGTCTTACCGTTTTAAAACGATATAATATATAAAAGTTATAAAATTGTAATGTCTAAATTTTAAAAGCTGTTACATATATATTTTTGATGGCGTCATGAAATGAATTTTGTTTTTTGGAATTAAACACTATCGCAACAGAAATTTTTACATATGTATCACATACATAATCAGTAATCACATCACATTTTTTACATACGTGTTTTAAAACCAATCTGTATAGGTAATATTTTATCGTAATAAATGAAAAAAAAAAACTCCTGGAAAAATCTACAACTGAAAATTAAAACTTTATTTTCTATCTTCAAAACTGGATTTTATTTTTAACGAAAAGCTATAAAAAACAATATTTGCCTCCAATATCCTTCTATAAGTTATTTTTTTAATCTGTATAAAAATAAACAATTTATCAATAAAATAGTTTTAACAATTTTATCATATTATCTTATCTCTCTTGCAAAATCTTCATAAAGCATTTGAAGTCTTTAAAGTCACATCATGTTATAGTCTCCAAAAATTTAAACAAACAGTGTACACTTGTGGTATGTTTTCCGAAAGCTTCAAATTTCACCACAATTTTGTTTACTCACAATCAGTTGCCCACCGTTAACGAATTTTCTAATTGGAAATTCAACTATTACAGTCACTGTCATGGTGCGACTTGAGCCCGAGACTATAATAAAAATTTGTTTTGAGGTCCGTAGAAGCCAAAATTTGATGAAAACATTGAAAGTCCAAAAATCTTGGATGTGTTCTTCAGCCAGACGCGTCCAATACTTGGAAATGCTTGGGCATTTTTCGTGGAAAAATAAATGTTTTGCCAAAATTTGCCCAAGTTCAAATGTTTTTGCGACATTTTTTTACACCATTAGAGAAAGAAAAAAAATCACACAAAAAAAGTTTTTAAACTATTATTCAATGTAAACTGGTTTTCGAGAAAAACTAATTTTTGTAAACGGAAATTCGCTATGTTATGCAGGATGCTGCGACAGGGGTATTTAATTGTTCCAGTACAACAGAGATCAGAGTTAAACGAAATCCCTTCTCTAATAATAATAGACTGTATAGATACACACAAATATGTATATTTAACATTCAATTAATTAAAATAAGTAATATCCGTCTAACAAAATATGTAACAGACAAAAATTTATACGAACTGTATATTTATCTTATCATCTAATAACCTTCTGACCCATTTCTTAACATTTTTTTCTTGACCATTGAAGAGAAATACGTCAATTATTGTTGTTCATTTCAAAGTTTATTTCAAAGAATGAATTAACAAACAATCCCCAGTAATTTATTTGTTAGTTTAAATTACCCAGTTTTAATTCATATATAATTAAAAATTAAGATACCAAAGTAATTTTAATTGGTAACATTTCAACTTTAAAACAGAGTGATACAGTTTGTTAACAATAACAAACAACATTTACTCATTCGTTTAGTTGTGTAAAACAATTCGAATAATGAATATGTGCAAATGTTTTCCAACATGGAGTACTACGCTCTTGTTACAAATTACACTAATTATATCTTTATTATTATCGATTGCAACCGCATTGAATGATAATCAACTCGACAGTGCAAGCACTGGTAAGAATTTTAATTAAATGCAAATTAAATCTCGTTCTTTGTTCAAAAAAAAAAAAAAAAACTTTTAATTGTAGAACAACAAGATGACCTCGAAGGAAAATTGAGCGATCAAATTTTGTCCGTATTGGAACACTATCAACAAGAGGATCCAATTGGAATGCCAGGAGCCTCGAATATGGTCCCAGATCCAATGTCAATACCCCCACTAAAACATTCATTTCCCGTGGCCACAATGAACTTTAAGGATGTGATTGTGCGAGGGTTATCGAAATTCAAAATAATGCATATGCATGCCAATGTGGCACAAATGAGGGTACATTTTTGAATATTTAAAATTGAAGCAAATGATTTATTCGGAATTTTTTGTTTAGGTAGAAGCTAAATTAAAAATAGACACTATGTTAGTGAATGGAAATTATACGATGGCAACATGGTTTACAAGATCTGCTGGACCATTTACTGTAAGATTGACGAATGTTTCCGTTACTGGGATAGGAAATCTTGCTGTAGAACGAAAAGGTCAATTGACTTTACAAGAAATTGCTATGGATGTTACTTTTGAAAGGATTGATATGAATTTCGAAAATCTTGGTTTTATGGGTAACGTTTTTCAAGTTAGTATAACGAAAACTATTATTAAATACTTACCCAAAAAACTGACCTAATAACTTTATATGTATTTTAGGGTATCATCAATTCTGTAGGAACATTCCTGTTTGATTCAATCAAGCCTTTCATCCTGAATCAAGCGAATAAGAATATTCGTGGTGATTTAAATAAACAAATCGAAAAGATTCCCTACAAGTTTCCAAACTCGATATCACCATTTGATATGGCCATTGCAGAGGCAAGAAAAATGGTACGGGCTCGAGGATATGATCCTTATAAAATCGATGACTATAATCACACAGTAGGGATCATGGACATTCATTTAACCCACACTTGGATCTATGGATTGAGCGGATTCTATCGAAACGGAGACATTACAATCGAATTAAGAAATCAAACTGTAATTTCAACTTTCGATGTGGGAACGCAAAGACTCAGAGGTACCAGCCATTGGGATATTGGAGTTATCGGCGGTATGTTGAGCAGAGCTGGTACGCTTGCATTTAGTGTAGAACATTTTAAAGTTCACGCTACCCTAAATCAATCGGTTGACACAAGACAACATCCTGTCTTGGCCGATCTTCAGTTAGATCTTGGTAATATACAAGTGCGATGCAACGGAGCTGGTACGGCAGATTATTTGGTGGAATTAATCATTAATGTAATACCGAATTTACTGAGGTATCAAATAATGGATGCTCTCGAAAGTCCACTGAAAATTCGAATTCAAACAATACTGAATACAACGAATATAGATAAAATTGTTAGAGATAAGGCGCAAATGTTAGATGATATGCAAAAGAAAGGTTTCAATTTTCAATTTTAATTTATAAATAGATGTATAATAGTTAGTTTTAAATTTAGTTTTAAATTATACCATACGTTTATTATATTAAGGTACCATCACAGTGTGATTTGCCGAAAAATAGATAAATTTTCGCGATTTTTTTCGGATGGATAGGTTGGGGGAATGGGGATGAATTTTTTTACGATTAATACCACTATTTAACAATACAAAAATATTTTTTTTTATTCATTTTTATTTATTTTTTATAATTATTATTATTTTTTGAAAAAAGTGTCTTTAAAAAAGGGCGAAAATCGGTACACACGATTGCGGCCGCAGTTTTCATCCGAAAAAAAAATCAAATAGATCATCAATCTGTACGTAAGCCGCTATGTACCTATGGGAGCTTTTTTTGTTTCTTGAAATTTAAAAAATTGCAGCGGTTTGAATAAAAAGTACAAAATTTTTTATAGTTTTTCGTGTGAAAAAATAGGAAGATTTCAAAAAAAAGCTCCCATAGGTACATAGCGGCTTACCTACAGACTGATAATAATCTGATTTTTTTTTTTTTGGATAAAAACTGCGGCCGCAATCGTGTGTACCGATCTTCGGCCTTTTTTAAAGACACTTTTTTCAAAAAATTATAATAATTATAAAAAATAAATAAAAATGAATAAAAAAAATATTTTTATTTGTGTTGTTAAATAGTGGCATTAATCGTAAAAAAAAATTCATCCCCATTCCCCCATCCTACCATCCGAAAAAAAATCGCGAAAATTTGTCTATTTTTCATCAAATCACAATGTGATGATACCTTAAGAGTGAGCAGATTTCTCAGATTAAAAGTTTTTCATATTTCCTAAAATTTGGAATATTTAATCACCTTATACGTACCTATTAAAAAATATTTGGTACTTTCAGAAAGTACACTAGCGGAAATAATTAAAGGATCAAAAAAAAATTCCAAATTTATAGCAATTTTTTTCTAAAATTTTTGAAAAATTTTTTCAAAAAGTTCGTAAAAAAAATTTTTTTTTAATTTTTTAAGAAATTACCTTTTTTTTATAAATTTAAATACTGTTGTTGATAAAAATGTGAAAAAAGCTGAGAAAAATTTTTTTTTTCATTTTGTTCAAGATTATGAAAGTTTAAGAGTAAAAAAAATGATCCATTAATTTTTTCAAAAATTCATTCGAATGAAACAAAAAAACTGCTGGATGGATTCAATTGAAACTCGGTGGGGTTTTTGTGGGTATATTGAACTGTAAAAGGCACACTTAACCCAAAAAGCCCCCAAAAGCTCTTTTTTTCTTGATTTTTCAATTTCATGTAGAGTATGCAAAAAAATTTTTTTCTGAAAAAACAATGGCTAATCCTTGTAGAGAATTTATTCAAGTTTTCGAAACATACCTTCAATTTTCTGTGTGATCATTGGTTGCTGAGATATCGATGGTCAAAGGCGAAACGATCCTTTTCCATTCAAAGTCCGATATCTCAGCGGGAAGTAGTCGTATAAAGGTCTAAAAAAAAGCAAATTAAAGCTGAATGAACAAGTTATCCGGTCCATATGGTGGTTAAGTCGGAAAATTTTTTTCCAAGTCCGTGGACCAAAAAAAGAAACCGAAAAAATTTCGGAAATTTTTTTTCAGTGTACTTATTAGGATTGAGCGATACATGTTGCTTTGAAAATTTTTTTATCGCAAGATCTGGAAACTAGAAACTTCCAGCTTTAAATTGCTTTGCTTACGACTCCGATACGACCATTTTTCACGAAGATACAGCCATTCGAAAAATCACTAGAAATTTGGAATTTTTTTTTGATGCTTTAATTATTTCCGCTAGTGTATTTAATCAGAAAGTAAGAAAACAAGCAATATCGTATAACAATATTAACACTATATAGTCCGCGCATCTACGCCGTAAACTTCTCCAGAAGCTAGCAATATTTTTAACGCATTGGCACAACGCTGTACTATACCAACAATTCCGTATAAAACGCACACCAATAAGGTATACAAACATAGTTTGCCTTCTATCTAGTTACCGTTAATAACAGAGTGGACTAGTAGTCCGATGTGATCTACATATATTACATTACATATTGTATAGCAGACCTGTAATCACTGTCAAACCTTCACACCTATTTACCTAGACAGAAAGAGAGCTACATTTGTGTTGTTATTATGTTATGTTATTCGTCTATAACGTTTACAGAAATCATCACTCCACTAAAAGTGCATTACCCATGTTAACGGCCAATACCCGCTCACGATAGCAAGTGATAACTGATCGCGATCAGCCGCCGGTTATTCTAGTCATCATACGTATGTGGTGTGATCGGACTGTAAAGTGTTAAGTAAAAATTATATCAAACACTACCTACCATTATAGACTATTTCGATTCAACATCAACTCTTAAAAATGTACCTACATAATTCTGTAGTTTACTGTACTGAAGATTCTAAATAAATTCATTCAATAATTTTTTGAATTTGATTTTCTTTTTAATATAGTTGTTTTTATGAAAAATTAACTACCACAATGGAAACCGAATTAAGACATTTCTAAAGAAGTTAATAGAGCAAGTTCAAGTGTCATGAACTTCTAATCAGAGCTGGAAATCATTTACAATGATTTCATTTTAAATACGTATTTAAAACGCAAAATGGTATTGGAAAATTCGAAATGGAATCAAACGATTTTCAACTTTGCACTTTCTATTGTTTTAAAATTAAAATATATGTATGTGTATCCAAATTTGGTTCGATGTTACGCTTATGATAAACTTAATGATGGAACTCAAGTTCTACTAAAACTCAAATCACTTGAGTTAAGTGCAAGTCAATTCACCTGAGTCAGATTTCACATAACTCAAGTTGCAATGTCCCTCAAGTCAAATTTTATATAACTCAGGTTACAGTTTAACTTCAATCAAATTTTGTAGCTCCACACATATCTTCATTATAATTTGTAAAACTTCCTAGTTGAATTAAATATTACATTAATTCAAAATATATTTGGATAGAGTTTAAGTTTTTTTTTTCATATAATTTTTAAATTTATAAAAGATCTTCTCATAAAGCAACAATTTATAAAGATCTATCTTCTCATTATTTAGCTTGAGTTATATTTATTTTTATTTTTTTTTTTTTTTTTTTTTTTTTTTTGTTTATAAACAATTATAATAAAATTTTAAATACCCCTGTCAAGGCTGGCAAAGCACCTCCAAAAATCCACTTCTAGACTAAGGCATTTTTTTACCTTTTCTGTCGTTTGCCATATTTCACTTTCATACCTAGCAATGCTCCAAATTATGGCATTATAGACGTTGACTTTTCTGTTTTTTGTTATTTTTAACAAATAAAATAAAAAAAGACAATTTTAATTTCTATTCTAGTTTATTAATTTTTTTTTTTTTTTTTTTTTGATACAAAAATGTTAAATAATTCATTTTTAGAAATAGAAATTAAAAAAAAAATATTCATTTATTTAATTACAAGTTTTTAAAATATTGAAACATTATAACAAAACAATAGATTATAATTCTCAAATTAAGATAATTTGACAATAAAAAAGCAATTGGTTAAAATAAAAAAATAACTAATAATTTTTCGCTCAACATAAATTCTTTTGGAATGGAATTATTACAGTCGTTTATTAAAATAAAAACGTAAAAAAATAACCTATACAGTCTTAAAATTAGTAATATTTCTTTTTTTAATTAGTTACATATTTAAATATTTTAATTGCTTTAAAAATCTATAAAAAAAAATGATTTTTCGAAGTCAGTAACATACATCAAACCAATGCAGAGAGATGAAAAATAAATGAAAATAAAGATTCGGTGGAAAAAGTGTTTAGAGTAAAGCTAAAACAGTCTTACACAAAAGCAAAACAAAAATTGATATTAGCTTTTAAAAGGTGCTTGCGTACAAATTGGACGAAGGTGGTGTCAAAAACTTCACAAAAAAAAATCCCACAAATTAAGTACATAATTTATCAAATAAATATTTTAAATATTCTTTTCCCACTCAACTTTCTAAACGTTTACGCATTACTGTATTCTTCGACATATATGAAATTGTTTTATAATCATAAAAAATTATATAATTTGTTAAAATATATTTGAATAAATATCTATTTGTATCCAAAACATTCAAATTTTAAATTTTTCTAAAGGTTCTTCAATTGTACTTCCATCTAGAGCTCAAATATTTAACTATTTTTCCGTCACAAATCAAGCACCATCTTCAATTTTATAAAATAGTCATCAATATGGCACCAGAAATATAATTTGTGCTGAGTAAAAATGTATGTACCGATTCTGACTTTTAGAAAAAAAAATTGGAAGTTTTAAATAAATATCACAAGTAGATAATAAAAATTGCTTAAAATTTAAATATTTTTGGTTTTTAAACTTGAGGCGTTACAATTATTTTCATATTTTTCATTCAGTTTCAGATCTTTAATCACATCAACGCTTAATACTGAAAATATTTTAAACGCTTAAAGTTACAATGAATCTATTCATGTAATATAAAAATCTTAATCTAATAAAAAGGCACACTATTTCGCAAAAATTCTAAAAATTCAACTGAACCAAGAATTCTATAAGATTTTTTAATCAATTGTCACAAAGGATAGTTTAACAAATCAAATTATAATAGTGTTATTGATAGTATTTTAAATTTCTTAAATAATATACATTTACGTAAACAAATCTTGGCAAAATAAACCAGAAATTTTCTTAATAAATTAAAAACTTCTATGTTTAACAAAATAAAACTGGAGATATTATAGGAACTATCTATTTAAAAAAAATATATTTACAAAATATAAAAAGTATTAGGTTTTCGTCAGTGTGAAAAATATACTGGAACATGCACAGTAACATAAATTGTTCAAACTATTAAAATAATCGCCGTGTTCGTTGCTGAGTTTTTCTGCTCAAAGTGAGCTCTTAGCGCATGCGCAAGAACATTTTTATGAAGTACGAAATACTTGTGTATTCCATAAAAAAAGTTCTTGCGCATGCGCTAGCAGCTCACTTTGAGCAGAAAAACTCAGCAACGAACACGCCGAATGAGTGTGTTCGTTGCCCTCATCACTTACTTCTAAATGATGGAGACACATGCGCACACTAATTAAAAACTGCGCAGGAATTGACATTGTTAGTTCCCGCCAATTCTCGCGCAGTTTTTAATTAGTGTGCGCATGTGTCTACATCATTTAGAAGTGATGGGGGTAACGAAAACACTCATTATAATTGACACCAACAATACAGACAGTTGAGAGCACAGGTATTGCGCATATATATTACTTTCAAACAACTTTTGGTGACATGAGCTATCTTCTTTAGTTTTCCCTTTTTGAAGAATTTCTTCTCAATTATAGGCAATTTATTATAGGTAGGTGGTATATTATCACTTAGGGCTGCTTTATCGGACATCTTTCGGAACAAAAAGAACCGTATTTTGTATACGTTAATACTCGAATTGTATGGCTTAGGTGTGCAACCGCACTCACGGTACATTATCAATTATTCATTTAATATACGCGTATACCCTATGGCTCAGCAAAACATTTCAGATCCAGGTTACAGATACAACGAACAGAACAGAGAACTTATGAGAAAGTAGTGCTTTAAATAATATTAGGTATATATTTTATTATCACAGTGTAGTGGCAACACTGCAGTTGCTTAATTGTTTGTTATTATTTAACTTTATGATAGACTATAGTTGTCCCTGTACATTACATAAAGCCTTTAAATGATTAAGACAAGTTAACTCGTCCTGTAATATGGCGGCTCGAAATGCTGTCATATGTATATATTCACTGGTACAGGTGCCGCCATCTGTGACAATACGGTATAATTCTAAATAATGTTCAATTTTATCAACATAGTTTAGTATAATTTATTTTTTGTAAATTCCTAGGGTTCACTTTTTTAATGTTGGGATCTTTGATTTTTTTTCTTTTTCTTTTTTTGTAGCTTATCTATTATACTTATCACTTAGCAGTAAAAAGTCCGGCATTTTGAGACAAAAAAATTTTACCATATGGTTTGTTCAAAAGGGTTAAACTGGATCCAAAATGCTTTGCTGAGCCGCAGTGTACTGGTCTGTAAATACTTTACCGCACTATTTTCGTTAAATTTATCAAAAGCGTTAAAGAAAACTCTTCAAAAAGTAAGCGTAAATAAAACGTTACTAACTTAAAATGGGGTCCAAACCGCAATATTGTTAGTATAAATTTTTCTGGTATATTATTTGCTTTAATATATTACCTGAAATTGAATTATATATAAAAAAAAGAAGACAAATTCAATACAAGAAGTAAAAAACTTGAAAAACTGATTATATTTTTCTATAACTAACCTCCACTGCCAATATCAAATTATATTAAATTATTGAAATTTATTTATTGCGAATTGAAATTATTACGAAACAGTACAAAAAATATATAACATTTATTTTTAAATATTAAACGTCTATAGCGTCTCGCAACTTGAAATATCATACTGTACACTGTTTTCAAGAAAAACTTAAGTTTGATGTAACCAAGCGCACTCTAGTGTACAAGGTCATTCTATATACCACATGAGCTAATTATATTTAATCCGTCACTGTTTACATCATGCCTAAATTTATATTGAAAATACTATAATATTTAATGAAAAATTAATATATTTAAGGCAACGTAAGAACAAAAAAGAAACCTGTTTAATTATTTACATTAAATATTTAATTAGGACAGCAAATAACAAAATGTCTACTACAAAGACGTTAATAAAAAATATTTGAATTTTATTTAGAATACCTATTGCGGAGATTTTTAAAAATTTGGCACTACACTACGCACCTTTTTCTTTTACTCGGTCTATTAGGGAGGTTACATACAAAATTGGCAATAAAGTAACCTTAGAGCGAATTTTAACAAATACTTAAGATATAATGTCATTAAAATAGTTTTGAATTTACAAACAGCTGAAGTTTCATTAACGTACATGCTAATTACTGTTTCCGAAATCCGGCACAAGAATCATCTTTGTTTTTCCTAAATCATTGTTGTACAATATATTTGAATTTATTTTTAAAAATGTGTTGCCAGTTGACATTTATTTATTAAAACGTTAAAATTCCTAAATTGTTTTTAAAAGGGTATAAATCAAACGTGGGTGTGACTTACTGATTAACCACCTGGTGACGAATGCAGAAACTGATGGCTGAATTATGATAGCAATAATTAACAGTCCGTTTTTATTTAAAAATAAAATATTATGAGTGACTTGGAGTAAGGTAAGAAAGATCGTAAGTATATTTTTTTAGTTTATAAATGACGTCATTATCATCTCTTTTCAATTTATGACGCTAGCTGTCCTTTAAAAAAATTATACGGTACTGATCCTTAAAATAGTACATAAATTAAGTTTATTTTCATTTTTTCTTCTTCTCACTTATTTCGATTGCCAAATTATGGTTCATTGCAGTTAAATTTAACCATGCTTCGTCACTTTGAATTTAAATAATTTCCGTTTTCTTGGCTTTATCTCTTTTATTATTGCATTTATGTAAATTTTAAATTTGTAGTTTATTTTTAGAAAAGAAATTTGTTTCGAATATAAGAATTATTTAATTTTTTAACGAAAACTCACGATCAATTTTATCTGAAATGAGGTATATATAAAATTTCACTTACGGATTTGTGTATACTGAATGAAAGTTAGAAAGAGATAACATACCATTAAATTAGGTATTTATTTTATTTATTTTATTAGGTATTTACACCTAATTTAATGGTATGTTATTTCTTTCTAACTTTCATTTAGTATATACAAATCCGTAAGTGAAATCTTATATAATTTGGCAATCGAAATAAGTAAGGAAAAGAAAAAATGAAAATAAACTTAATTTATGTACTATTTTAAGGATCAGTATCGTATAATTTTTTTAAAGGACAGCTAGCGTCATAAATTGAAAAGAGATGATAATGACGTCATTTCTAAACTAAAAAAATATACTATATCTTATTTAAGGTACACTAACCTTTGAAATATTATGCCTCCATTTTTCTATATGTATCCTCACCTAAAAAATAAAATTTTTTCCCTACGATTGATACGAAAAATATCGAAAAAGTAAAAAGAGCAAAATGAAGTAAATTATTAAAATAAAAAAACGGTAACTATATTCAAAATCGAGTTTTTTTGTGTATGTGAAACATGCTACGCTTTAGGTGGAAACAGCTACTCCTTTTTCAATCAATAACTTATGTAACTGAATGTCTTCGCTAGTTGTCGTATCGATTAACTTTACACTGAGAACAATATCGGAACTATGTAAAATATCTCGTCCAATTTCTTTGATGACAGCCACAAATTGTTTATTGACAACGAGCTCTTGGAACATTCGACAATCGTCCACTTGCCATTTATTCGCTCTTGGTCGAATACCTAAATATTTTTATTTTTTAAAAATAAACCTTTTTAATTTTATTCAAAAACTTTACCTGTAAGTCTGGCTTTTAAAGCTTGGAACGGTTTCCCCTTAAATTTGGAATGCAACGGTTGCAATTGTTTACTATTTAATACCACATATTGGCCATAATCAACGAAAAACGCGCTTATTGAGTTATGATCAATCGTTTGATTAACGCATGCTCTGTAATAAAGTATATAATTAATTAAATATCATATTCAAAAACATATATAGTTAAGTCTCCTACAAGTACAACGCGGTATCTTTATAACGCGAATTCCATATAACGCGGTGTGAAATTACGACAGTTCTCCTAGAACGCGGTCTCCATAGTACGCGATTTTTGTACAAGAAAATTTTAACAACTCAAATGACTAAGAAATCATCTATAGCAGCATTTATTCGATGTGTAAAATTTTCGAAGTAGTTCTGAAGTCGGTCTATCATAAAATGTACCTGTTTTTTATTACGTTTGTTTATAAATGATACTTTTCGTTATCGAAAACTGATCGTAAATATCTCCTAAACCGTGTGTCATTACGACAAAATAACGAAATTTTAAACAAGTTGTAGGTATTCCAACCGTATTGCGACTGTTAAAAACTACTTTTCGTTATCGAAAATAATCGATACCGAGTTACTTATCATAAATTTATTACACTTTTTACTCGTTGTAAGCAACTTGAAATAGAATCACATATCTTACTCTTTTTAGATAATAAAATTCGCCTATACGTCAAAAGAATAAGGCATATGATTCTATTTTAATTTTTAAGTTGCTTACAACGAGTAAAAAGTGTATAACTGGTTAATTTAGGCTCTGTTAGTCCCACTGATTTGGTCAGCAACAGAAAATTTTTTTTTAAAACTAGTTTTCGTTAATTTTCCTTATCGAAAACTTTGATCGTAAATATCTCCAAAAACGGTGTGCCGTAGCAAAAAAATAACGCGGTACGAATTAATCGCGTTATAGGAGACTTGACTGTACTATCTCTGTACTCATAGAGCACTAGAGATAAAATACCTATCTCTATTCTACTGGAACCAGTGTAACCAGTTGAGATAGAAAATATTTTGTATACGTGCACGGTGTTTACTTTGTATTTGTGCGGTAAACTCTGTTAGTGTGAGTGATCGGAGGTGGTGATAGCCGTTACGTGACCCTGGTTCGCATACATATGTGTGATACCACAACGCTACTTGTGCAGGTTCTACAATGCTAACAACAATCAAATCCATTGTTGTTAGACTAACCTATACTCAGCGACGGGTACTGAGCAAGTGACTACTAAGCAGCCTAAGATGCACATAAATGCCCATAAGTGATTGCAGAAAAGAGATAGTTGTATTCGTTCTATTTGTTCTATGTCTGTACTAAATTTTACTGCAATCTGACATTTCGATTTGATATACTAAATAGTTTTGTATCTTATAGGAACCCTTTAATCAGGATAACAATCCAAACCATTATTAGTTTTTATTTTATTTAATAGAAACTAAATTTAACATTTAATGAAAAACAATTTGACGGAAAAATATTTACACACCTATACCACGTTTGATCTGAATGCTGAGCAACATAACATTCCCCAGGTCTAATATCTTCTAACGTAAGATTTACTTTTTTACTTCCTGGACCATTATTGTAATAATCTTGAAGCGCAAACATCCAATCTTTTAATTCCCTACCATCAACGTAGGGTTGAATCTAATTTACAAAAATAAAAATAAATTAAAAAGAGACTAAAAGCACACATAAAAAATAATTTGGTGCCTGATAATTGACTCTTACAAAGAAATTCCATGGATTCACTGCACTAGGTATGTTGACATCGAAATATGTGCCTACTTTTGGAAGATTCGGTTTTGGCAGGTCACCCGTTGATGGGAATGATGCTACAAAAAAAACAAAACATCCAAAATAAGAACTTTCACTCAAAATTTATTACAAAAACAACTTACAATTAGAAGGAAACTTGGACAAGTCATAATGGGACGAAAAATCAGTTTTCTTCTTATCACTTTGAGTATTGCCATTTTCAATTTTTGGCCTGAAAATTGAGACCAAATCAGAACACTCCAAAAATTCGAAATTTTTGAAAGCACTTACTCTCGCATAAATAAGCCTAAAGCTTTATTTATTGAATACAATGACTCATCGGCGGATCGTCTAAATAATTCAACAACTGGCAACTGTGTGGGTTTATCGGCTGGAACAATGACTTTCACCAACACCCCACCAATGTCCCCGATCATGTTCATCAATTTCTCGCCGATATTACCCGGTAACGCAGCAACCGTGTGATGTAACTTAGCCTATAACGAAATTGTGGTACGTTCAACACGACGGTTTTTATTCATAATGAAGGAATACATACCTGGACACACTGTGGAGGAATATTTTGGAGTAGATGGGAATATGGGGCTAATTCGATTAAATTATTTTTGTCTTTATTAAAATTGATTGTGATCGTATTGCCGTAGTCGATAAATAAAGCCGTTACTGCGTTCTGATTATGGAAAATTTCGGTAACTCGACACCTG
This sequence comes from Brachynemurus nebulosus, assembly GCA_035578155.1. Taxonomy (NCBI): domain Eukaryota; kingdom Metazoa; phylum Arthropoda; class Insecta; order Neuroptera; family Myrmeleontidae; genus Brachynemurus; species Brachynemurus nebulosus. The sequence goes on from JAPWDM010000005.1 coordinate 42,786,299, forward strand.
AAGTCAAAAATTCAAATTGAAACGATTGTCTTACCAAAGAATTGTTAAAATAAAATTGTGGCTCTGATAGAGGTAACCGATTGCTATAGTCAGGAACTTTATAGCTCTTATAATGTTCAATCTGTGATCCAAACTTATAGTATTTTTCTTTTTTAAATATTAAATAACATATTACGCTACTGATGTTTCAGAATAAGGAAAGAGCTAACAGATATACCAATTTTATAAGGTCTCCGAAGAAGATATCGCTTCGGGGCCCTAAAAAAGATCATATTTATTTATTGTTAAAACTGATCTAAAATATTCCAAGCGAAGAAATATAAATGAAGACAAAAATTTTTCAAGTTTGATTTTGTTTAAATTTATTAATTTCACAGCAAAAACACAATGAACTAACTTCAATCGAAAACGTTTTTAAGGATCTTATTCATATCTAAGAATGGAACATTATTTAAATTATATATTTAAAAATATAGATGCCCCGTTCAACTTTTAATGGTTTTAACACGTTGACGGTCATTGAGATGATGACGTCAAGTGAAACTTTACTAACTCATACATCACGTCGTAGGACTAAACGGTTCCAAATAAAGTGTATTAGCTGTCAAAATAGTGTGCAACTGGACGTTTTGTCAGTATAGGTTATGACCGTCATGATGTTAATTATATTTTTACGTCATAAAATCAAATAAGTTTGAAAAGTTAGCATTCAAATCAGCTGCTAATTTATTTGATGCATATTCATTAATTTATTGAAAACTATTTGCATTTTTCCATAATTTACTCTACCTTTAAACAAGACCGGATTTACCTCTGTAGAGGCCCCTCAATAGTTCACATATGGAGGCCCTTGAGTACTTTTGTGGAGGCCCTCTTCCATTTTCAAAATTTTTTGAATTTTCCCGAAAAATAGGGTTGGTGAAAAAAAATCGCTTATCCTTTCTATTCTATTCCTCAAATCTTGAGATTTTATTGGATTTTGTGAAGGCCCCTATTGTGTGAGGGCCCCGAGGCACGTACTCCAAGTGCCTTTGTGTAAATCTGGCTCTGCCTTCAAATAACTTCGTCATATTTCAAACTATTCACTCTGAATATTAAGGTAGTTACCGTGACATTCAACTTTTCGACAGAATAGTTTTAGATTTTAATAGTATAGAGAAGAATGCTATATCTGATTGTTCTTGTACTTTGGGAAAGACTGATCGCTTCTGAGTTAAGATAATTAGGGTTAAAGTATATATCTACACCATGTATTAGATCTCAAAATTCTGACTACGTACCCTTATTTTGTATTTAACAATATAATGACTTGACAGAATTCAATAAAAAAAACTAGGGAAAGAAAGAAATAAGTGTTGAATGTAAAGAAAAATTTGAATTATTTGTTGATCGTTTTGAATTGAAGATGTCACAAGAGAAATTATAGAATTTTAATAAGAATTTAACATGGACACCAGTTTCAAGCAATTGAACCGAAGCAGTTTGGCAACGCTATATGACACTACAACTCGCATACAGCCGTGCGAATTTTAAAAATTTCAATTACAAATCAGTGTATTAATAAATTTTTTTTATATTATAAAATCTTTTAAAAAAGATACTAATAAAAAATATTAAATACCGTTAATTTGTAACTCAATTAAGATTATAAATAATAAGTGGATTATTATTACAAATAAAATTATTTAAATTAAAAAAAGTTATTTAAACGTATACTTAAAAATAACTGGTTTACTGGTATTTACTTGTATATAGTATCCACAGATGTCACACAGAACCGAAGGCGTAGACGCCCCAGTAATTGAAAATTAAATGCTAATATGTAAAGAAAAATTGCTATGTAAATACATACATATTACATTTAGTTTAAAACAATATACATAATATGTGCATATGTATGTATACATAATTATTTTTAGTTCTTAAGATACCATCATGTGTTGAAAATTATATATGTATTAATATAAAAGTGTATATCCACAGGCTTTGTTTGAAGGTATGCATACATGATCGTATGAAAAGTAGGGCTAACTTCAAAAATGCATCACTGCTTGCATGAGGCAGAGTCAAAAGTTCAAAAATGCATCAGACGCATCACAACGAAAAATCAAAAGTTCATTTTTGCATTTGATGCGTCAAAACAATGCATCACGAAATTTGGTGATGCGTGTCCAAGATGCATGTCATGTGTATAATGTAGATTTATAACTATTTACTTGCCATATTATGTAGGTATTAACACCAACAGGAATAATTCCGAAAAACAAATTGTTGAAAAAGATGAATGTATTTACCTTTGATTAAAATTGTTTAAACTATTTAAATACATCTTGCACTCAAAATAGGTATGTAATATTTTTTATTCAAATAATTTCAATATTTTCAATTTCAAGTAAGTTCAAGTTGAAATTCAAAGATAATATACTTATACAAGGACTGTATTGTTATATTATCTATAGTCTATCATGCTACATTATCTGTTTTATCTATAGCCAAATTAGAGGCTAAATGATGCCAATATCCCGTTCAAAAACATCTAATGTGCATCAGATTTCAAGAGAGCATCAGCAGCGCATCATGTAGTATTAGACGCATCAGAAAAGTCGTGATGCTGCATCGATGCGGTAAAGTTTACATTTTTGAAGTAGGTACCAACATCTATCCATTAATATAGATAATAATGACAAATTAATTTAGGTTTACAATTTTTTCTATTAGCATGTAGCAAGATAACTACCTTAATGAAAAAAGTTTTATAGCCCACGGGAATTTTAAATTGGAATAAGTTATTTCATATCTTTGCAAAAGCAAATACTATTTTCATATTAAATTTTACTGTAATCGGTTCAAACGATCAAAATAAAAACTTATTAAAAAAAATTAAATTTTTTGAAGTTACCTATACAAATATCCATCGGTATATCTCGCCAGGTACAATGTCTCCTGATTAGCATCTTCAACACAAGTGACATACTCAACATTTGTCGCCTCTTCCAGTCGTAATGTAACTTTATCCATCAATTCGAAGAACAAATGTGAACCCTGTCCTTCGTGGAGATAGACAAAGCCGAGAGAATCCGCATATACCACATTCATTTCTTGTACACTACCATCCGATTTCAAACACGGTGTCGGAGCTTCGGCACATACCCGATTCATGATATCAAGATTCACGTTGATGTCCTCTGGTCCAGACGTATCGAATAGTACGACGTTTAAGCCTTCCGAATCGAAATCACCGTCAAAAATTTTCAAAAACATATGCTTTCCTACCAGCTCTTCTAAATACTGAAGAGCTACTTCAGAATCAGCTAATTCTTCTAGACCTACTAAACTACAGTGTATCGCCTGAAACATATTTTCGATTTAGTTTGGCCCACCCAAAAACTTTTTCTAGTTTATGATCTTACTTGAGCTGGTATTGAGCGAAACTCATAAGGCAAATCGAACAATTTACTAATCGGGATTGGATATTCGTGTCCGTGATCGATAAATGAACAGAGAACCTCGATGTTTTCTGGATCAGTTCCCGGCAAGGACTGCGGTTCTTCTAACACCCGAACTCGCATCCAAGTGTTATTGTTCGAAACGGCAAAATATTTCCCAGCAGCTACCTATATGCGCCAGAAAAAAATATTGTTAGAAAAAGCAAAAAAACTTTAAGAGGCAACATAATACCAATGCAGAAGCCACACATTTCGTTTTTTGACTGTAATATTGCTCCATTTCCATTGTTAATCGTTTATATCGTTCCTAAAGAGAAAACCGGAATTATTACCCAATTTAAACGTCATTACCTACACAGGGAATACACAACTTGAGAATCATTTTGTTCATATTAAATCTAACGCAGGCAGACAAAAGTAGTTAAGTCCATTTCTGTTTTTTTTTTATTTTATAATAAAGACTAAGAGAGTCTATATCATATATTTTCAAAAGGGCAAAAGTCAATTCCACCCATAACATCATTTTTTATGCACTTGTTATAAAAAAATTCTTTTCAGAAACTAACAAAAGAAGTCAAGGTCTTAAAATTCTCAATAAAATAATAAATAAGTACATAGTTTAATTAAATTGGAGATGTATTTTATGGCAACAACTACCCGCTAAAACGGATCAAGTCCACAAATAGTTTTAATAATGAAATTTATTGTTTTTTATAGGTTAAGTCCATAAAAATGTCTTAAAAAATTTAGTTTAAGCTTTAAAGTTTATTTTTTTTATGATTTACTGTGTTACATGTTAAGAAAGTAATTGATTAAAAAAAATTTACAAATTTACAAACTGATGTTGCCTGCATTTCATTTTAGTTTTTACTCTCTACTGTAAAGTTGATATTTTAAACTTAACTCCTTTTGCCTGCCGGCGCTATAAATATGGTGTAGTTTTATATTTCCCGGGAACCTTCAAAATTTAAACTGTAGGTTACGTTATCAACTATAGTCTAAACTTTGAAGGTTCCCATAGGATATAAAACTAACTACGACATATTTAAAAATAAACAAAATCCTTGATTCCCAAGTTATATCCTCCCTATTTTTCGACTACTTACTGATAATGTTGTACCAATTATCCGGAATGAAATATCGACTGTCGAGTTCGTACACGTCACAACGACACTTAAATATCCATCTGTATCGGGTATTTCGGGTGCCGCCACTGTCGTGTTTAGATCGTCCTGGATTTCGTTACCGTTCGATTCATTCGTTAAACTATTATCCTGATCCTCAGAACAAATCAATATAAACTTCTCATTGGCCGCACATTCGATTCGAATACCGGCTTTAGTCGCCAGTACCAGCCAATTTTGTGGAAGACGTTCTCTATAAGTATCCGTATAGATTTGTTGTAACGTGTCGCTCCAAATTCCCGATGGATGATCGTACACAAGTGGGAATAAACGTGGACCAATATATTGCGGGGCAGAGACAGGTAATTTCATGACATGCGCATATCTAAAAAAAAGTAATAATTTAGAATGTAACGTAAAAGCCCCCATTATGGAACGGTATCTAATACTGGAACAGTCTTGACATTTACATATTTATTTCTTTAAGTAAGGAAATATTAAATGCGAGGTGAATTTAAATTGAAAAACAATCATTCTATTAATAATAATTTTTGTTATCAGACGTTTCTTTCAGAAATAACTTCATTAATATGTAAATGTCAAAACTGTTCCAGTATTAGATACCGTTGCATAATGGGAGCTTTTACGTTACTATACAAATAATTCGTAAAATATAAATTTTGTATCCCACGGGAACTTTGTCGATTTCTTTAACCAATTTTTGATTAAATATACAGGATGAGTCATTTGAAATTTTGAGTAGCCATAACTTTTTTTGTTATGAGTATCCGAAAAAAACTTTTCATATGAAAGTTGTAAATACGAAAGGAGGTCAAAAATCTAGTAATTTCTAGGCCCCAGGGCCCTTATCAAGTGCACTTTGGTCGCTCTGGTTGAACCCACAGGGATGGATAGGTTTCTTAAAGAGTAAAATTTGGTCAATTTAAACTTGTTTTCAATCTGTTATAGTTTTCGAGATAATTTAACAACTAATATAATATTAACCCTCAACTTTGGGGACTAGTTTTACTTTCTTTCTTATTTTCGTGACGCATCTCAATATTTTTATCAAATAGGTACCGATTTATAAGACGCACTCACGTCGAAAAAATAATTCTCAACTATTGAAAATCATTTTTCTTTGTCATTTAAATTTGTTATTTTAAATAAATCATAACGACTTTGTTCAATCGAGTCTTCAAGTTTCTAAGTTTCATTAAATTTAAATGCTTTAATATGTAGTTCTCTTGGTAATGGAAAAAAATTAACAGCAATTTTTTTTTGTACTCTTAATGTTAAATAATATTATATGTTATATGAGAATGGGGTATTTGACAGTATCAAAGAAAAGCAATTAAAACAAATTTTAATGAAAATTTACAATAAAAGACAGCAATTTATTATACTTTATCATCTTAACTATCATTATTTGAGTTAAAAAAAATTTAATTAAAAAAGTAATTTTTTAGCTAAAATCCACGTAAGCAGAAACGGGCTGTGACGTTGCTTTCTCTTATATTTCAACACTATCACCACTAGTGTCGCTACTTAATTTCCGGTTAGCAAACATAACTATGGAAATTAATCAAAATTTAATTAATTTTTTTAAAAATCAACAATTTCTTTTCCTAGTTACAGGAAAAATAAACATTTTTTTTTCTTAGTTACAGGACACCTGTTGCTATCTAGAGAATGTGACGTAACTGACAGCTAGTAAGCGTTTTCGCGCAAATTTTGAGAACAAATACTAAAATAATTTTTTCTAACAATTTTCGGCATTATTTTTAAAAATTAAAAACGTATACATGCATAATACATAAATATGTGTGTTTTAAAATAATTTCCCAAAATTAGTCAAATTCCCCATTACGTAGGAAATTTAATTTTTTCTGTAAATTATACTGAAATATTTTTTTATAATTTTTTAAAGTCATATTTTGAACAATTTTTATTCGATAAAAAAAAATTATATGCCATTAAAAAAATGTGTTTAGTAATTTAGAGAAACTAATTTAACCCTTTAACCTCTTTCGCATCTATAAGTTTCGTCTGAAAATTTTTTTGCAAAAAGTTTTGGCTACTCAAACTCTCAAATGACTGTATTCATTACTCACACTGTATTTATTAATTGGAATAGTTTTATGGAAATTACTTACTTCTCTTCAACTTCTTTAACGGCGTTGTTTAAAACTGATTCCCGAGCTTCCTCACTACTAGTATATTCATTAGGCCAAGTACTACACTGAACATAGGTTCCAATCTAAAAACAAAGAAAAAAGATAACGACCCCACTTTGATTACACACGTGCCTCTGGCGATGAAAGTAGAAGTTATATCAAGTACAACATGTGCATATACGCCTAATTGGCAGTAAAAATATCTGATACAACTTCCAGTTTCACCAAACGAGGCGCGAATAAGAATCTTTGCAGGAGATGAGAGTTAGAACATTTGCCGACTGATCGTTTGATCCGCCATAGAGAGATAAGAGAACTTTTCTATTCGTCACCAGATGGCTAAACATTAAACTACATCGCATTTTATTTCCCAATACCAAGGTCTTTGTTTTACATACCTTGATATGTGCGTCATAGATAGGTGGGCCCATTTTTCGAGTACGCTTAACCATTTTTATTTCTGGTTTACATTTCAGATTCAATTCGTTCAATAGATGATATAATCGTTGCTCATTCGGAGATGCCGGATTATCTGGAGTGAGTAATGAATTATCAGGAACTGCATCTACAAACTGAACAAAAAAATTCATAAAATCGAAATTTTTTCAACAACAAATATTATAAATAATTACTTGTGTTGTAGACGATTTCGTTTGTTGTATATTTAAATTGTTCAGTAACTGATCAGAGAGTGATTCCACTAGTGGGGTGTTTGAAAATCTGTCATTGCTCGATGTTTTCATCAGTCGACCACGCCCTCTTGGTGTCACATGTGTTGACTGTTTGGTGTTAGCGGTCTCGCTCATCCAACTGGAAAAACTTCCCGATTCACTCATAGGGGAAACAGGATTTGACGGATACTACAAATGTTTCAGATTATCGTCAGAAGATTATTTCAGAAAAACGTCAATATATGTCCACCATATTGGGTTTTATAAAACGTTATGTAATCCAAAATATATTCTAGATTGTTTGCTAAAATTTATCCAGTAGCTTATCCAGACTCTACGAACGAACCCACTTTTTGACTACGTCGTAATCGAATAAAAATTAAAAGACTTCAAACACTTATGAAATTATTTACAAAAAAAAAGTGATTCCCCCCACATAAATAGGATACTTTAAATTTCAATGACGCAGAAGGTGAATCATGCGCTTGCAATCATTATCGTTTTTTTAACATGCATTTCAATTTAAATTAGACGTTCACTTCAAGTTGTGGCTAAATATTAAAATTTGTAGGATAGGGCGGGGTAAAAAAAAAGACACCCGCGCAGATGGGGTAAAAAAAAGACATAAATTTTTATTACCTTCAAATGTTAAATTTGAAAAATAAAAAGTATTTTAACAAAATACATAGTATGTGCTTTGTTAGGGTAAAATGTAGAACTCGGACATATGCTGTAATTTCGATGTCTGCCGGAAAAAAGAAACAAATGGGGCTGAGAATTATTGTACTTAAAGAGTTAAAGGGCGGTCACATATTTTTATTAAAAATAATTGCATTTGGCTAAATTGTTGGGCTAAATTAGGTGGTGAAGTTAGTTAAGGTTAGGTTAGTTTTTTTTTTTTTTAAACAATATACTTCGATTTGATATAAAAACTAGTTAAGATTATAGGGCTTTTTTTTCGAATTTTTACACTCAATTCAGTTGTTTTTGTTAAAAAATACTACAAAAATTAATAATATCATACAAATGTCAATATTAAAAAATGTGTAAAATATTAATAAATTTGAGTTTTCCAAAATAAAAATATGCTTCCGCGCTTTAACTTTTCATAATTTAAAATTTCTACCACTATTGTTTCGTTTTTATCGGTTAAAAAAAAAATCGCATATGTCCGAGTTCTGCAAATTTCCCCTTTGTTATAATACTTTTTATTTTTCAAATTTAACGCTTGAACTTAATAAAAATTTATGTCTCTTTTTTACCCCACCTGCGCGAGTGTGTTGTTTTTACCCCGCCCTACCCTATACCTTTTCCAAATTACTCTCCAAAAAATTGAAATTAAAAGTGAAATAATAAAAACTATTGTTGAAGAAAAAACTCATTGTCACAATATAAACAAAACTCTTTATACAGCTGTTATTAATTTAAACATTTATCTCATATTCATATCACTCACATGAGTCATATGTCATATTTTAATTAATATGCATTTTTTTATCTCGAAATACGGGACTTTTTGCTGCCATTGATAAGAACCATAAATAAGTTTAAAAAAAGATAATTAATCAGTAATGCTAACATTAAAAAAATAACTGACCCAAGCAATTTGCAAAATATAAATCAGTAACACAAATAATTATAGTCCGGATAAAATAATTTTTCACAGGACCGGCTTAACGATTTCAGTGTAATACTGTTAAACTGCTTGTATTTATGTATGAGTCTGCTAGAGCAAATAATGTTCCTTTACATACATACATACATAAACTGATTAAATTAAATCGAATTAACATATGTTTTAGAAAATATTACTAATTTTTCCTTAAAAAATGTTCATACAAAACTAGTATATCTTGCCAACAAACTATACACAAATAAAAGTATACATATTAAGAAAAGAAGATGTAACGTTAATCATGTGTTATCTAATAATTAATAAAATATTATAGAGGTATTTATTTCATTTTTGCTAACTAATATTTTTTTTTTGTATATACTTTTGAGCATTGAATAAATAGTGGGAATACACTTATATACACAATCTATATTATGAAAATGAAAAGTGACTGAAGTGTTGACGAATATGGATGGTTAAACAAGAGGGGATTTAAAATTTTTCTAGATTAACTGATGTTATATTTGTTAGTATAAATATTTTTAGAACATTTATTAATAAATACTCTCAAATTACAACAAAAATCACATAAAAATTAAAAAATATTCATTACCATCGATAGTTTGTAGGTATTCTGTGTTTGTAGATTATCAAAAGTGTTAATCAATATGACGATTTTGCTTCAAAAAAATAATATCTAAAAAAAAAATTGTATGGTCCATACAAATATTCTAATATCAATAGTATCTGTGGTTAAAAATACAAATAATACATACGTACATATTTATACGTACAACACGTACGATGTCATCAAAATGATGTTTTGTTTATGGGTTTGAATGAAATGTACAACTAGATTAAATATTGCTTGATTTACATTGCATGTGTATGTACCTATGAAGAAAACTAAAAATTTTAAAAAATTGTAAACAAGGTACATATATAAAATTTTAAAAAGTTAAAAAGAGATAAGGAGTTTGTTTATCAATTGATGCTGAAAGACAGCCGCAAGACAATAAATTTTGTTTTATATGTACCTGCCAGCTAGTTAGACAAATAAATATTGCAAAACTTTAATTCAACAAAATTTGGGGCCCCATTTTATTTTTGATATAAATCTCACATAATAAAATTTTTCTAAAAAGTTTTTGCTTCTCTATGTTGAATTTCAGTAAATTTTCAGAATTCTGTTATTTCTGTTGTAGCAGACTCATACATAAATACAAACAGTCTAACAGTATTACACTGAAATCGTTAAGCCGGTCCTGTGAAAAATTATTTCATCCGGTCTATACAAATAATATATGTAATGGCCAATGGGCTTGTTTCGAAATATAATCCAACATACTGGCCACTGTTAATGACGTCATGAATTGACACCATACTGTTGATTTGTTCCGAAATATACTGGCCTGTGGTGCACGCTCGTTTAAGGATGTATGGCCAGTCAAATCGCGCTGTACATCTATTTGTTTAAAATTAATTATAGTGTTAAATTATTACTAAAAACACTTATTTTATGAATTAAAATGTGTACTTTATGATAAATTATATCAATTAATAAATCTTTTCCATAAAATAAAGATTTAATTTAACTATGGTTGGCGTTGAATCAGCAGCCAATCAAAACTAATCACAGTTGAGAAAGCCGATATTACATATTATAGAGTATGTTCCATTTAGGAAACACAGACCACACTATCTAAAACTTTTTAAATTTTATTACAAAACTAACCTTTTAATTGCACCGACAAGCAATTAAAAGGTTAATTTTGCAATAAAAATTTGAAAAAATAATTTTTTTGTAAAAAAGAATATGCACAATCCAGAAGCGTCTATTATTTAACATATTTCAAACTCGATGGAATAAGTTGGAATTTCTTTTTCGGGCATACATCCTTAACATCTAACACTTGTTTACCAGTACAATGTCAATATAATACCTATACTAAATAGAGTCGGGAGAAGACAGTCATTTTTCATCAAAGAAATGTCAATTTTCAATTTTTAATAACAATTAATAACAATTTGGGTATATTTTATATTTACATTAAAATAAATAAATAAATAAATAAATAAATAACCGTCAACTGAAAATTCAAAAATTCAAAAAAATAGCTCCAAAAAGCATTCAGACTTGAAAAAGCAATAAAAACATTTGTTGCAAATATACATCCCAACATTTTATTACAGTAATGGCAAAAATAATGCAAACAATTAATAAATGTGCGTGATATTTTACATAATTGTGTTTGTTCTTTTAGTATCATGCCTAATTTTATATACATATATAAAATTATTGAATTGTAAGGAAACGCAACTTACATCAACGTCAGTTACTTCTGGATAAGAAAAAACTGACGAGCTATCGGTTGATGTTGAATTCGACGATGGTGACTTAGCAACGCGAGACGTTAATGTGCGATCAAGTATCTCGTCGAACGTAATATCATTTAGGGGAACTTCTCGTAATAGTTCTTTGGGGATACTTTTAATCAGGTCGACCTACATTAAACGAGCATTTATGTTAAACAAATAAAATAGTTAAACAAAAGCAATGCTCGTTTTATTCTCAGTAAAAATTGAAAGGACTCTGGACACAAAATCAGCATTTACATACAAAAAAAAAAAAAAAAAAGCGGAAAACACAAATTTTCCGGCGCGTAAAGCAAAGATTTTTTGTTTTCATTCAATATTAACACTTTCAGTCCCACGGCTTCGGCATCCGAAACCAAACAAAACTTCCCCAGAGGCCGACCGCGATCAATGATTAATTGATTAGTTGACTACTCATTATGTGTGCGATGTTTATCATGTTTATCATTCTTCATCACACGGATGTGTTCCCATTCACACAAACACATACATACCAACAAACACTACTCTCTTGGTTTCTATGTATAAAAAATTTTAAGATAAACAAAAAATACATAAAAAATATAATTTATATATTTTTAAATAAAATTGATTTGAATGCCAGTGTATATGTAGTATGTATGTACGTATCACGTAGTATGTCTGTTTACAGTTTTACACATACATACGTGTGGAACTGTATTGTGTGTTTGAATCATTTTATTTTGTGTTTGTTTATATAGTTTTTTTTTTTAAATATTGCCGACTTCCGGGGAAATTTACTATGAAAGTGCTCGGGCCTCATAGTGTTAATTATTTCATTACTTTTCAATGAATTAGAACATTCAGTTCAAGATGGTGCAGCATTGCCACTTTTTCCTTTACTGAAAAAATCTTTCCAATTCAAAATTCAGCTTTTTTCGACAAAACTCGGAAGTGCAACCGATTCACCAATAGTCAGTACGAGGCTATTCATGACGCGGACATCTAAAATCCTAGAAATATCCAAACTTTTCGTCATTCTGGCAGGACTAGAATACGTTAGACTTTTTTCTAGTTTTCTATTTTTTTTTTTATTCTGAATAGTAATATTACCGAAAAAATAATAAACTGCGGTAAATTATTTCCGGTCCTCAGCATGGTCAGACCCTTTTTCGACATCCTATATGTAATATATGTATATCTTTCAGATTTTTCCCAGAAATACAGATTGTTTTTTTAGGTTACAAATACGATCTATTTTGTGTGGTTAAAATTTAATCAAAATCGTTAGAGCCATTTTTCTGCAAATGTCTGATCTGTCCATTTTCGGGACATTTTCAAAATTCAAGGGCGGCTAGGCCTTACCCACAACAACTTTTGGGTGTACTGAGCTCACTAGGTTGTGTATTTTGATAAACTTTAACATAGTTAGAGATCAAAATAGTTCTCTTAATAGACAAACACACCAACAGACAGACAGACTCAGGGGACCTCAAAACATATTTCGGCTAAAAACCCAACATCGAATTTTTTCACGACCCCATAACTTGTACCACATGTAATGTATAGGACCAAGATAGACATATAATGTAGAGCAGTGATTCTCAAAGTGGGGGGCGCGAAAAGAATTTGGGGGGTCGCAGAAATAATTGATTACAGATAACATAACCATTTCTTGTACATTTTCTACCCGTTTTTACATACTTCAGGAGTCCTGTTAAAGTTTCAAGTGCAAAGGGAGGTCGCGAACGAAAAAGTTTGAGAACCACTGATGTAGAAAACTAAGTAAAAATTAGGGATGTTCTGAATTTATTTTGACGTCAACCCTGAAAATGTTACAACGGAAAGTGCAATCAAACCCTTAATATTAAGGGCATTAAGGCTAGCAATGATATCTAAAACCTCCAAAAGACCCAAATTTATAGAATTTTTTTATTAGAGAATGCAATGCATACAGAATGCGATGCGAACTTTACTGTAAAACTGTCAACCAAATGTAATAAAAAATACGCTGCCAATGGCGTGTGGCACACAGCTTCCTCGTACTCGTAAAAGCTCCTTGGTAATTTAATGCCCAATATATCTTTGTATAATTTAATATAGGTATATAAATTAATAAAAATAAATAAACAAAACGATTCATAAAAAAATTGAGCGAAGTGGGACTAGCAGTAAATAAGATATTGACATTTAATGGGATTTCATGGTAGCGCCGTGGATACTATTACTCCGAATGCAATGAAATTTGTAGGGGACCATGTAGGAACCAGACCGCATAATTTCTAACAATTTCATAAAAAAGAATTGAATAGTTCAGAAGTTATGCCACTTGGTGCAATAGGGTACTTGACTGAAGTTAAAAAAATATTCTAAAAGTATTGTTTTCCCATATCAGTTAAGTGATTTTTTTTATTTTCGACAGATTCTGTAAAAAAATCATCAAAAAAAAAATAACCCTACAATCTTAAATGAGAAAAAGGCGGGAAAAACGCCTCACTATAGTGACGTCATAGTTTGAAGCAACTAAACGTCAATGTCAATATTTATAACCTCAAAACTTTGATTATATTCATAAAATGTCAAAGTAAAAGCAAGTATTTATTAGAATTCTGGCCGATTATTATTACTATATATATAAGCTAATAGAAATATTCAAACGAAAACACAATTTCACCTCATCGATGAAAATTATCAAAATCGATATCTCTAGCTACAAAATGTTACGTCATATTCAAGAAATGACGCGTTTTCACTAATTTGAATATTTGTTGAAAAATGGCGATTTTCAAAATAAAATTTCTAAATAGTTATCAAATTTTTTTAAGTTTCATTATTAAAATTGGACATATGTAATGATAATGCATACAATTATTTAACATTTGACACAAATTTTAAATACGGTCAAGTACCGTATTTAGTATATTAATAGAATGACATGGTAACGGCGTAGCTATCGTTACTCCGATTTCGATTAAATTCATAGGGGACCATCTAGAGACCAAACTGCATAATTTCTGAAAATTTCATTAAAAACAATCGAATAGTTCAAAAGTTATGCCACTTGGTGCAAACTGGCTACACACAGACGGACGGACGGACGGACAGACACCAAACCAAAATTGTTCAGGAAACTCTAAAACGTAAAATGTTTTTATTTTTTAAAAGTGATTCACAATGCTTCCGCTACTTTAGTAATCTCGGAAGCAATATATTAAAATTGAATAACTGGAATTGCATTCAAAAACCTAAAGAATTTTTATATTTTTTTATTCAGTCTGTTTGGCAAGGCGTACGTAGAATTTTCGTGTACTTTCACGAGCATAGCGTAGCAATGCACAGAATTTGAACTCTCGTCCTGCCAATGACCAGCTCATTGATTCTTGAAAGTAATGAAATAACACATTGAATTCCTATGAAAACGTTAATGTTTTACTGAGAATTCAAAAACGCTGTACAAACACGAGAACATTTGATGCATTTAGCCTCTGAAATATACGCTGCATCAACAAAAAAAAATACTTACCTCGGACACAGACGCCTGACGTGACACGGACGATCGATTTTGCGCTTTTGGCGGCTCATTTGTTGAATTGTCTTTAAAAAGATTCCTTCTCCATTCGGTCGAATTTTCTCTACTAAGATCTTTCCTTTGAGGCTGTGCAACCGTCTGAGTTTCGTTAGTTTTTGCACTTCTTTTCTGTTCTGTTAGCGGCGTGGCGTCCGCACTTTTCTGGCCTCTGTACGTGATGGTGACTTGTTCTTTATTCGTTTCTAAATTTATTGTTTTCACTAAACGTTCGTTCAATGCTGGCATCTGTGCTGTTGATGAAGTACTACCGCGTAATGATCGCCGTCGTTGGAATGGTTTCTTAATTTTCACTGGACTAAGTTTTTGTGGTATCCAATTATTTTGGCTTGATGGCATACGACTACTAGTGAAATTGCTTCGGACTGGTGCAAATCGTCGGCTAAAATTCAAAATTAATCGAATTAATTTTTTTTTGGTGTAAATTTTTTTCTTCAGTGTCGCTCAGTAAGGTAACAAAATTCAGTACATTACGGGTAAGGCTGCGGTTACATTGGACACGAATTCGTACGAAAATTGATTCGTACGAGCTCGTACGAAATTCATTCGTACGACTGTGTGGTTAGATTGGATACGGAATTGTAATACGAATTCGTATTTAAATTTAAATTGAAAACCGTTAGTACATATTGCATGATATAAAACAATGGATCCAGTTACCAATTCTTATTTATTAGAATCACCGTTTTCAAAATTTCTAATTATAGAAAACAAACAATTCTGTGTAAACGATTATTTATTATTCATGTAGAGCAAAAAAAACTGAGTTCTGGAATTACTTTGAGGAAATTTTTCAATACAAACAGAAATTTTTAGAATATTTGAACATGTCGCAAGTCACATTCAATTACATTTTAAAATCTACTGAATTTCAGCTTCAATATTTAGTTAATTAATTTTTCATTACATATACTTAAAATGTTTTTGTTAGGTTAGGTTAGCTTTATTATATTGTAATATATTTAATTAAAAAATTTCTAAACATTTCCTCTGCCACCTTATTCCACAATTTTTTATTAACTTTCTATTATAATATTTATGCTTTTGATCCCTTGAAAACCGCCTTTGTTCGACAAAAGTAATTATTTTTTCTATATCCATTGCATTTTTTTCGTACGAATTCGCATCAAAAAACAAAATATTTTGGTCGTATCAAAAAGTCGTACGAGCTCGTACGAAAGAGTCGTAAGCAGTGTAACCACGCATATCTAAATTTATGCATTTGTTTAATTCGTATTAACTCGGATAAGTTCGTACGAATGAATTTTCGGATGAATTCGTATCCAGTGTAACCGCTACCTAATGGTCACGTGACAAATAGCGTTACCGTATAACTTACGGTATTTTGCAAAAACTCTCTATTTGTAATAGGTCCAATTTTACGAATCGCTAATTTGAACATATCTCCACGTTTCAAGGTCACTAGAATCCGAATCCATCGTTTTTAGCGTGATGTCTGTGTGCGTACATTAGTTCGTTCGTTCATTCATGAATTTTTTTTCGTCTCGTATATCTCGAGAACAAATGATGATATCAACTCGGAACGAATTTCATTAGATGCGTAATTAAATAATGAAGACCGGATAAAGTTTTTGGCAAATTCGGATTAGCGGTTTGTTTTTATAATATAAAAAACGAAATTAAAAACTTTTTGTGAAATATTTATCATCTCACATATCTCGAGAATAAATGATGATATCATTTGTTTAATGAGGGGTGGAGTCCCCCAGGAGATACAGGGCGCGAAGTTCCCCAATAGGGTGCAAGGAGCAAAGCTCCTGTCGGGGGTACGGGGGGAGGGGAGTCCCCTGAAATTAAAAAAGAATTATTTATGTAGTCTCTAGTCTTTAAGGACACCCATTGGGAAGTTGACAGTGTGGGTAGACCTGTCCCCCCAAATTTTTTTTTTTTGTTAAAAATATAATTTTTTATTTAAAATTTATCCAAATAATTTAAAATCATAAATTCCCTGATAAATCTAAAATAAAATTACAAACCTTCTGCCTTTTGACGTTTTAACTTTAGTCTTTTGTTTTTCAATCATCTGTGCAATATGTGCCGATTTACCATCGGGCGTAGCGTCCACCATAAGTTCACCATTTTGACCCGTAAACGTTCTGAATGCTTTTTCACTGGTTACAAATTCCGTTAATGTTTTATATCCTAATTTACGGTACGGAATATCTTCGCCCAGTAACATATAATAGTCAGCTAAAAACAGAATCAAACAAATCATCTAGGTAAATTGTAAAAATATTCCCGCGCAAATTGTAATAACACGTACCTGCTACTTTCTTTAAGGGACATGTCCCTTTCACCGAAACAAGTACAGCCCTTAAATTTGATAGGACACTGTTTCTTAATTTACTATTATCATCCATGTTTTAGTTTTTTATTTTTTATTTTTTAAAGAGCCTAATAAAAATAAAATTAATCAGAAACTTCCTAGATGAACCAAAAAACGTGTAAAATAACAATAAGTAAATTTTTAATCATTAATCACAGTAATATTTAGTAATTATTCTAAAAGAAAATAATTTAAATTATTAAAATTCGACTATCGAATTTAACAAATGTCACAATCCGCTATCAAAAATACAAAAATTGCATATAATTTTAACACTTTACACAAGAGAAATACTTGAAATTTCTCCCAAAAAAGGTTGTTAACACACGCTAATATTAGTAGAAAATACACTTACGTTCGCTACTTGATCAACAATTTACGCAAATGTAAACCATATGCAAACCAGATGTTCGAAATTTCTACGATTCTATAAACCCACGTATTTCATGCATACCATATCTACCATATCTACCATGTTATGTACAAGAAATGCAAAAATGACAATTGTACAAAATCACTTCGTGATAACAATGAAGAATGTTTCATTACCATAGAGTATATAGGTTAATAGGACAATATCCTAACTGTAATTGCAATGCAAAAAAAAAATTATAAAAAGTGAAACGAAATTATAGCATGATTATAACTATGCAATTAAAATTATAGAAATCAGTCAAATTGTATTTATTTAATTGAATTTAAATAATTTAAGTCACCTATAAAACGATTATGAATTTCTAAATATATATTAAAAAATAAACGTACAGACGGTACAGAATATGTACATATCTCGATTTTTAACATCGATTTACTTATTTGATAATTTTGCTTTATTTTGCAACTTTACAGAATATTGCAATTTTAATGCAAAAATTACTGTTTTAATTTAAAGAATGAATTCAGTAATTCCCCGTACCTATAGTATCCCTAGAAATCCTAGGTATTCAGGGTTGTCAACTTTAAGCAAAATAAAATCGAGACAATTCAAAAAATAAAAATTAATGATCGGATTCGATTAGAAAAAATATTACACAGTGCGTGACACTGTGTTACACTGTGTCTGCTTTTTTCACTAATGGAACATCAACTTTTATTGTGTTTCTGCAGGGGCGGCATAGACAAAGTTACTAGATTTTAAAAAAAAATAGATTCAATCTGCTTGGTATATTTTCTATGATTCCCAATTACATGTACATAGAACACTAGAAGCCAACTAATATAAAAAAAGTGTAATTCGCTCGGAGTCATTTGACACCAGTCACAGCTTAAGGCATGTAGTCACTCATTGTCCGTCGTCGAGTCCGCACTGCATTGTATTAACAATATACCCATTGTTAGTTGAACACGTTGAACAGCTCTCTCT
This sequence comes from Brachynemurus nebulosus, assembly GCA_035578155.1. NCBI lineage: Eukaryota > Metazoa > Arthropoda > Insecta > Neuroptera > Myrmeleontidae > Brachynemurus > Brachynemurus nebulosus. Next base: position 42,804,965 of record JAPWDM010000005.1, read on the forward strand.
GATAATACGTGTGTTGCGGTAGTATGCGTGGATACACATACTACTACAAAAAACCAAACTAATACACTGCAAACAGTGTGTATGTACACAAACAGAGTACGTCACAAACTCATTACAAGTGGAACAGAGACAAAACCAATCTAGTTTGCCCCCTTGTACATGTATAATTTAATTAAAAGCAGATAAAGGGTTAGGTTTGCAATAAAATTTTAAAAAATTAGTTTTTTTTGTGAAAAAAGAAAGTACACCGATAGTCCGTTAACCGTACGACAATACATAAACGTCGTACGCTTAGAGAAATCATACACAGAATGTTTCTCTACACAATTTCTTTTTTAATAAAAATTAAAATATTTTTATAAAAATAAATTTTTAAGTAATATTTTCTAGCTACATAATATTTATTTCTAATTGTACGCTTGGAAATTATAATATATATGTGTATTAATAATTTTTATTATTACTATTATCATATATTTATGTTAACTTTCAAAATAATCGCCTGTAAATGTTAAAAATTTAAGACTTGTTTAAGTACCTAAAAATCTTTGCTTACCATAAAAATTTTCTCACGTAGGCTGTGTATGTATATACAAACACACACAAACCGTACCCTTAATGCATGTACACAGATAATAAAATGGTCGTCTACTAGTACACTACTTGGACAATTAATACGATTAATACACTTTATGTATATGAAATTTTTAACGCGGTCTGCTTTCATTAGCTTAACAGAGCATCGTTTTCTTTATTTTTAATAAAACAAAAATAGTGGTAACACAAGAACTTGAAAACTACATTTTCGGAGATAGGGGTACTTACAATTGAAAAGCCTAGTCCAGAGATACGTGAGAGAAAAAGGGTTTAGAACATGTTTAGAACCGTTGGTTTACCGTATTGGGATCTGTCCATATATGTAGTATACATATATAGCCAAATGGATATGAAAAAAACGTCCCAACATCACGGTGCAGATTTGGAAGTATTTTGTTCGTTTTGCGCAAATGCGACTTTTTTGGTGGTAATATGAACCATATGAACCAATCTGAACAGTAAACACGGTAAACACTAATTGATGCATCTGCGCAAAACAACTGAAGTGCCTCTACCCGATGTCTATCCGTCTCACTTCATCGGAACCACTGCCTCTTATAGGGATTGGCCATATAGTTATAATACATATATGGATCTGTCCATATCTGTCGAATGACGGTAGGACATCTGATATTGAAAAATCATACTATTTTTAAAGTTTATTACGGTGTATTGCTGTATTCGCCGAAATGTCATTTCTGAGTTAAGTCTTGTAGATCTGTTACATACAATTAATTTGATTTTTTCATTTATTTACAATTCTACAGTTCTTTCATGACGTTTACTATTTAAATTTGACGTTTGTATACTGTAAATTGCAATATTCATTAACTCATTCGTACATTTTTTCATATTTTTACCACATTTTAAGTGTTTTACAGACGTAAAATTTTCAACAAACTATCTTGCTTTGGATTTGTCAACCCAAGTCCAAATTGTTCTACTATTTATCATATTTTCTTAATATAGCACTGATTACTATTTATAAAACTAATATTAATGCACTTTTCGGTCAGGCGTTTTTCCTAGGCTCCGCCTATTTGACAAATCCCAATACAAACGGTAAACGTCATGAAATAACCGGAAAACCATCAACGAAATAAAAAAAATTGTATTTACGTGTAGATCTACTTCTACAATATTACAAAATTCAACTCATAAATAACATTTCAGCGGATACATTTTAATAACAGTCTGACTTTCCAACATCAGATATCCTACCGGTCATTCTACAGATTCCAATAGGTCACTGCGGTCACTGTATCTTGTTGTCAGTATTGTCAATAAATTAGGTTTTTAGGATAAATTAGGATTATACAGACTTTAGACAAATAAAAACTATCAGAAAAATGGTATAAAAAAATGAAATAAAATTTATTTAAATGTAATAAAGAATACAAATTTGTTTTTAACAATTATAACAAGTTTAATACAACTCTCTGTATCTATAAACTATATATAATCATAAAGTAAATCTAAATAAAATTAAAATGAAAAAAACATGATTAATATTTAATATTTAAAAGAATAATTTTTTTTTAATGTTTCAACATATGCTGATGTAAGTTTTGTTTTGAAATGAAAGCTTGAGTACACATTTCACATTTAAAATGCCGTTCGCCATGGATTTGTTCATGAGTTACTAAGTGATGCTTTCGATTGAATCGTTTTCCACATTTTTCACAAGCGAATGGACGTTCCCCTGTAATATAAAGATAGGTTTAACTGTAATCAAACGTATATGATGAATACTAGTTCCTAAGGTTCCTTAGATTTAGTTAATTTTTTTACTTTATATTGGTAGTAAAATCGTGAAACAATTTGAAAAGGGAAATCAGGTTTGTTCTTGCAGTTTGTTCTATCAGTTCTGAATTGGTTACATTCTCAGAAAAGTTTGGTGTACCTTTTAACAACTGAACTAATATAAATTGGTTCTAGAACTACATTTACAGTACTAACCGTACTAACTATAGAGCGAGTTAATCAAATTCGTACATGCGTATTATTATACAGTCTGTTTCAACTAAGTAAGAACATACAAAATTTAACATGGGAAAAAATTGTTGGGATCAGTGTATGCTTGTTTTTTATGGGTATAATTTTATATAGGGTAAGAGACCCGATGACCGAACACTATTTTTAGCTATATCATTAAAGTAGCTTAAAAAATTAAAAAATAAACAAAACATCCATTTTTTTTTCTTAATAAGTATGAAACCAAGTTTTTTTAATCCAATGGATATGTTTTTAAGAAAATATAACCCAAAAATTTTGATTTATTAATGTTTTTGTTTTATAATTTGTTGACGTCTATGAAAAAACGGACAGAATATATTAACCTCCTTTAAAAAAACAACACACTGACCCCTAAGAAAAAACACGCATTTAATGTACATGACATGCAATACATACCATACATACCATCTTCTCCTTCGAATATTTAAACCATTATCTTGCAGCCACTTTGACACTCTATCCACTACAGAGGGTCAGTCTCAAGGGTTTAAATATTCGATAAAATAAACCACTAAAATACTGCATTTTCTTTCGCCATCTACAGCAATCCCCCGAAGAACACGATTAATTGGTTCCGTGTTCTTTGAAACCGTGTAGTTCGAGACCACCAAAAGATAGGTATTTTTTATTACAAGTGTGAAAATAAAAAAATATAAAAAAAACATTCCGTTTAATTTGCAAGTTGTGGGTATTCCAAACATATTGCGACTGTTAAAACCTACTTTTCGTTATCGAAAATTATCGATAACGGACTACTTATCATAAATTAGTTATAATTGTTTAAGCTCTATTAGTCCCTTTGATTTGATTACCAATAGAATATTTTCGAAAAAATTAGTTTTCGATACTTTTCGTAAAGTTACGAAAAATATCGAAAACTAATTTTTTCGAAAATTTGCTATTGGTGACTAAATCAATGGAGCTAACAGAGCCTAAAGAAACCAGTTATAACCAATCGATGATAAGTTACGTGGTATCGATAATTTTCGATAACGAAAAGTAGGTTTTGACAGTCTCAATATGTTCGGAATACCCATAACTTGCTTCGCTTAAGCCTTCAAAAATTTCGTTATTTTTTCGCTACGACGCACCGTTTACGAGATATTTACGATCAAAAGTTTACGTAGACGTAAACGTAAACTTTTGATCGTACATATCTCGTAAACGGTGCGTCGTAGCGAAAAAATAACGAAATTTTTGAAGGCTTAAGCGAAGCAAGTTATGGGTATTCCGAACATATTGAGATACTCAAAACCTACTTTTCGTTATCGAAAATTATCGATGTCGAAAATAACATTTTCTACAGTAAATTTCTACATATTCTTTATCATTTCTATTATAAAATTCTCAAAAATTTTAGTAGTTTTTATTTCCAGCATTTTTCTTTTATAATGACAGATTCAATTACCACGATTTTATTCATGTAAATCGAATCCACATGTGATATACATATTCGTGTACATTGAGGACTGATGTAACTTTATATCAAATATATAATATGTACTTAAAAATCGTGTTGTTTGAAACCGTGTAATTCGGGGGAAGGGTACCCGTGTTCTTTGAGACCCGTGTTCTTCGAGTACCGTGTTCTTCGGGGGATGCCTGTAATTATCTTTTAAAAAACATTGTGTACATTCTAACATGATTCTAACTTATCTATACGCCATTGTGAATTTTTAAACAGTTAAATTAAGTATATGACATATATATTTATATGTTGTTTCAAATCTAAATGTCTGACGTTTTTATTTCAATTTCGAAGTTTTAATTCATTATTAATTATTTTTCAATTAATTTTACGTTCTGAAATAAATAAAATATTGAAGTGAAATTATAAAAACGGTTAGTTAAGTGTTTTAAACCCAAAAATTAATTAAAAATGTTTATAAAATAGATATGTAATATATAATTCTCAAAATGGGGTACCCAACCTTAAAACTTGGATCCCAAGAAGGAACGCTTCTAGAAATAATATTTAACGCATATAAAATATAATTTAGCTATCCTAATCTCTTAATTGGACTAATAACAATTATTTGTATACTTTTTATTATGCTAATAACTTTAAAAATTCGGTGAAAAATGTTACAATTTATAACTCATGTGTTTTGAATAATGATCATCCATCATATTAAAAATTCACGAATTCAACAAAAATTGTTCGATATATATATATATATATATATATATATATATATATATATATATATATATATATATATATATATATATATATATATATATATATATTTCTTAAATTAAGTGAGGAGGCATTAAATCTGAGGTGAATTTAAATTGAAAAATAATCATTCTATTAATAATAATTTTTTTTATCAGAGGGATCTTTCAGAAATTACTTCATTAATATATAAATGTCAAAACTGTTCGGACTTATAACCCCGTTCGACAATCGGGTCTTTTACCCTAGGTATCCATAGTTATTAAAATTTTATTTAATTACAAAAAAATAGATTTGAAAACAAAACAACAGGTGTCCAATTTTCTACTAAGCAGTATTATTTGTTAATAAATATTTTAACATTAGATTAAGATTTATTTACAGTTATCTCAATAAATTTATTACTATTGTCTTTTAATTACTTTTAAACATTATTTTGACGCGATAATATTTCAAGTTTTGCTAAATATTTAATAATAATAAAATAAAGCACCCCTTGATCATAACAAATTTTCCCTATGTTAAAATTTATATGTTCTTAGTTGCTTGAAACACTCTGTATATCTGTCTATATAGATGGCATCACAAAACAATTTTTAAACATTCTAAGATGTTCTTAAAGTAAAATCCCGATATAAATTCAGTATTTGGACTGAATTGTAGTTCAAATATATAAATTTGAATTTGCTGCAGAAACAAATTCATAATTATGAATTAATTCAAGAACATTAAGCACCATAAGACGTCAAAAATATTTAAAATGTTTTTAATACTTTTAATAATGTAGGAATTTTTGATTACCGACAATCGTTAACACAATTTTTAACCGAATTGTAAACTAAGTAGTTATTGTCAATCTTTAACTGACAGTAAAAGAAAATATTCTATCATGTTTAAGTTAACTAAAAATCAAAAAGTGATTGAAAAAATTATGAAACTGGATCGGCTGGGACTCGAACCCAGGATCTCCCGGTAACTAGCCAGGTGTCTTAGCCACTAGACCAACGATCCTCTATTCGACAGTCGCCCTAGCTCGACAATTATTCAACCACTTATGTGTATTGGTACTCTCTCTAATGCGAGAAACACGAAGACACCTGGCTAGTTACCGGGAGATCCTGGGTTCGAGTTCCAGCCGATCCAGTTTGAGAATTTTTTCAATCACTTTGTGATTTTTAATTTACATTTGAATTTTGGTCATACTAACCAAAGAAATCGAGTACTTAAAGTTTTAGTTTAGCTGAACGATAAGTGAACATTTGAATACTGCGTATGTTTAAATGCGAACAAAAGTTCGTCATACGTAGTAATGTTTCACAAGCACTCGATAATATTTGAAATTGAAAACATGTTTAAGTTGTATAATATAACAGGTTCATTACTTTTATGTGTGTTAGTAATTAGTAATACCTGTATGTGTTCTGATATGATTTTCTAGGCCTTTTTTCTGTCGAAATTTTTTCTCACAATGATTGCACTCGTACGGCCGAATATTTAAATGAATTGTTCGATGATTTCGCAACACGTTCCGGGTGCGGAAAGTGAATCCGCAAAATTCACAACTGTATGTGCGTACATTCGAATGTGTCTTCATATGTAACTGTAGATTACTGACACGAACGAATTCTCGGCCACAAATTTCACATCGAAATCGAAAATCCGTGTGTACAATCAGATGTCGTTCCAAATGCTGCTTTCGTTTATATCTTTTTTGACATGTTTCACAATTGTAGAAACCTTCAGCGTCCGGTAATAAAGGACACTTTTTCGGACCACGTTTACGTCGTTTTAGTCTACATGGTGGTAGGGATTTTTCTTTTTTCTCCTTTGTTTTTTCCTCTTTTGGTTTTTTTAATCGTTTGATTTTAATTTTTGCCGTTTTGTCGAAACCATTCTCCGAATCAGGCATATAACATGCCGTGGAATCATTTACAAAGCCAAACAGTGTGTCACCCAAATCCAATTTGTTGTCAGAATCGGCAGATTCGTTGAATGGTATAGGCTACAAAAATAATAACCGTGTTATTCAAGGGTTAGATGTATTTTGTTATTTCAATCTAAAACTCACCGATGCATTAGGTGTGTCTTCATGTTTTGGTTCTTCAAAATCATTATTTTGAGTATATCCACGTAGTATAGCATCTGAATTTAAACATAAACTCCGAAAACTATAGGCATTTTCCAATTTCTCAATACATAGTTCACATATTGTATGTGGTAAACTATCTGTTTCTGATATCTAAACAAAACAAAAGGGCATTTTATATTGTTTTCGTGAAAATTTTGACATTACTGACTTACATTGACGGGAACACATTCCATGATCACGTTGCTTATTGAACTAAATGTTGCTGTTGACGAGAAAATATTAACCAATTTTGGTTCCTGACACATACAAACACGACAAACTGAATTTAATTCTAAATCAGGAACAAATGAGGACATTTTGTAAACAAAATATGTTTGGAATTTTTTATTTACACTTTTAATCAAACACACCTATACTTTTCAATGTTTACATATGTGGACATAAAAATGGTGACACAAAGAAGACAAGAAAAAAATTTTTTTAATAAAATTTATTCGTTCTTTATGGTCCTTCCACACGTTCAAACTCTACTACCGACTTACTTGTGCAAGTAAACTTGTGTGTATGAACGGGAAAACTGTATCTCATACCGTATAAACCCATTGGTGTGGCTTGCGTAAACGTCGCACTATTGAAAATTTTACTTATGCAAACCAAATCTGTACAATTTTACTTGGGTTTGCGTCGTGCGGGCAGTGTTTATGTAGCAAAATAAACAACCATTATAATCTATTATTTTGTTTATTAAAAATTAACGTTGCCAGTATTTATTTGGTACACTTTGCAAAAAAAATCACTTTGTTAGAAGTTTCCCTTTTTTTGTTCCTTTGTAGATACAAATGCTGCCCAGCTTTTGAAAAAAGCCTCTCTGAAGCTGTTGAAGTTGCTGTGAAACACAAATATTTAATGGCAATTTTTTTCAAGTTTGGATAAGTGGATCCTAGAACTTGCCATAAAAGTAATGGATCTTATTTTAAATCAGCTACAAGACTTTTTAAATACTGGATAGCTTAGAGTAATATCGATGTTTCGATATTATCCTCGTAACATCGATGTGTCGATGTTATCGAGGACATAACATCGATGTTTTTCTACCATCGATGAATATCAATTATCCCTAGTACAGGCCTTTAGTAGTGTGTGCGCAGTCATGTACAGTCGGCATTATAAAAGTGTTACAGGACGGGACTAAAATCAGAGTTTCATAGTGAGATAGTCGCCAAAGTAAAATTTTGATTATACATTTAAGGAGTTTATTAACAAATTAAAATGTCAAGTTTATAAAACAAAATGTGCATTAAGTAAACAATTAAATTAAAAAAATAAATAATATGAATATTTTTTTTTTAATTAAAAGTTTTTGTTTTTTATTCATTCAGTTTTATTAATTTTATACCTAGACGTCAGTGACTAGTTTACTGCTACGTACCTGTACTGCACAATACTAAAACAAACATTCTGCGTGTACAGACATGCAGCGTTTGATTGTGTTTGTCATACAAGGGTGGATTAGGGATGTGAAAAAATAATCGATTTTTATATTCATCGATTATTTTTTTCTTATAATCGATTTTTAATAATTGATTCTCTAAATAATAACAATCGATTTTTAATGAATCGATTATATAAATTACACTCTATTTTGTTTTTGTTTTTTTTAATCAAAAGTAAAAAAGATACACGGCGTTGGTTTTAAAACCAGAAGGTTGTTTCGAATTTCTCGCAAAATTCGAATATTTTTTCTAAAATCGATTTTTTACAAATCGATTTATATTAAAAAAAAATCGATTATTTAATAATCGATTTTTTTCACTCCATGTCACATCCCTAGAGTGGATTGATTGTAATACTTTGGCAGTGCACAGTTTCATAGTGGCTACTGTATATAGTTGTATCATGTATATTATATTAAAAAAATCAAGTCGAAGCCACAAGTTTCCATCAATTTGTGCCTTGTTAGACTTCGTGTAAATGAAAGCCCACTTGGTTCATTCTATTTTTGTAAAAAAGGTATTGGCAGCATAAAAACGTACATATGTATATATTATACACATAAATATTAACATTGCATCGTTTTGACTCCTTCCATCGTTTTTTTACCTGACCGCCAGTCTCAATCGTAAATAAACTTATTCTATGCCACAAATAGATGCGTTGATTATAGTTCATTTCATGTTTACGTTTAATTTTACCAAAAATTTTTATTAAAAATATTTCCTTTAATATAAATTTGAAAGTATTTTATTATCACTATTAAATTTCCATACACCAGTAAAATATACATATAAAAATATCAAGATTCTTTTAAAGTATATATATATAAATATTTTCTATTAAGTAATTTAAATATTTAAAGCTCTCTGAAATCTGTAAACGCAACAAAAAAAAAAAAAAAAGAATACGAATATAATTAACATTCCTTTTTTAAATGAAATATTTTAAAGTATTTGAGAACAATGCTAGTTACACTTTAAGTTCGGAACTAAGTAACATCCTTGGTCCTAGAAAGTAAACGATGGAAATCACCTGAAAACTAGGAAATGTATTCGACTATGGTGGTTGGATTCAAAAGAGAAAGATTAAAAGTTTTGAAACAATTTGTTCCACCACTTGAAAGTATGACATCGCTTAAAGTCACACGACGAAACTGCAATTTAGTATCTGCCAACCTCACTGAAATTTTCTCTAATTCGACTTGCATGCAAAATGTAAGATTCGCGAGGATTTGTATCCTCAAATATTCACCACAGTATTTAATTAATTATGGTATTTTTTATTTATTTTTACATATATAATTGACTTTTTATCTCATTGATTTAAGACACTTATTTTTGAGGAGTCCACTTTTGTTGGGTCGATTGTTAACCACTCTACTCTTTTTGGTGACGTCTCATAATGTTTTATGACGTGTTGATTTAATTTTTGTTTCGATATAAATCTTTGCAGGCAAATATCGCATTCAAAATGTTTTTCTCCATGCGTTTTTTCGTGAGTTAACAAACGATGTTTTAATGTGAAGCTTCTTCCGCACGTTTCACAAACAAATGGTCTTTCGCCTGAAAATTATAAAAATTATTAGGAGGATGTACATAAACAATTTCTCCCAACTTAAAATTCCACTGTTCATGACAGGTTAGAATATATAATTTATGGAGGGTAGATATCAGGAGCACCATCTCTGTATCAAAAAGTGTCCATAGCAAGGCGTAAATAGTAGCGGCGCCACTGTAGCAAAAGGGTAAATTTAGAGAAGTAAACAAGGAAAGAAAAACATCCGCGTTGTTGTGTAATTATTGTTTTTTTATTATAATTGTTACATATAATAGTTTTATTATTTTAAAAATTTTTATAAAACAACACAAAAAAATCACTATACTCTTTTGCTACTCTAGTGCTATTCTGGCGAGTTTTTGAACTGTTACTTAGTACTTAAAACGGGACACTTTTTGAACTATTTTTCTATTGTTTTCCGGTCAAGATAGTCCTCCTGATACCCACCCTCCATAATATAATTTTTGATTAGAAATCACCAACAGTGATTTCTAATATTATCTGCACAACAGATGTAACATATTTTCTTACAAATAAAAAAATGAAATAAGTCAACGAACACATTTTTTTACTTAACTAAAAAATATCTGCTCTCACAATGACATTTTACTATAAAAAAAAAAAAAAAAAAAAAAAAAAAACTTATAGTTAACTCATCAATGCTGGCGTAAAATGCTGGCTAACGGAGCTTGCACCGTTACAAATCAGAGGGCTCTGATTCAAAAATTTAACATGCATTAGATATTAAAAATACAATTTCCAAATTAATGACTAATTGTTTTTATTCTAGAATTTTTGAATGTGGTTGTACTTCAGAAGTTAAGTACTTATACCGTGAGAAACCAGAGAAAACCATCAAAAAATGTTTAACGTGCATCAGTTTTTTGAAGCAGACCCCTCTGGTGTGTAACAGTGCAAGCACCGTTATCTAACGCTACTTAACAAAATTTTCTGGCGAACGCAAGCAATCAAATTATGTATGGATATACGTTTTTACTAAGTATTTTAGGCGACCTGTACACGATCAGTAATACTTTTCAGTTCATTTTAATCATCAAAAGATTTAAAAATGGTATTACCTGTATGAATTCTCATATGATTCTGTACATATTTTTTCAATCGAAAACTTTTCTCACAAATTTCACATTTATATGGTCGTACATGTAACATTTCACTTCCGATATGGGAGTCGATGTGAATTTGTTCATGCACCCTTAAATGATCCTTTCGTTTGAACTGCTTTCCACATTTTTCACAAGCAAACGGACGTTCCCCTGTGATACAAAGAGAAATTAATGGTTTATCTATTAATAGAATGATCTATTAATGAGATATTTCAGTAAACGATTATGAAATTAGTGATTAAATCATCCTTTTAATCGAATAACTAATGCCAGCTGCCGGAGAGTGGGGGGGGGGGGCTTCAAATGTCAGGGGTCGACAACAAATGAAAAGTTCACAACTAAATTACCTTAATTCGACCAATTACTCTAATTCAAGTCACTTCCATAAGCTCGATTTAAGAAAAAAATAAATTTTTAATTTAATGACGTCATCAAGGTTATTAAAATTTATTAATGCCTTAAAAACTATAAATAAAATGGTCGAAGGATGAAACTAGAAGCAAATTATAGGTTTTCGAAATCGTTCTTTTCAATTTTATCAAAATTAGATATGTAGGACTAATAGAAAAAATTATTTTGAATCAGTTACATTTCTAAAAGGAATTTCGTAATGTTTGATTGCAAAAGTTCACACCCCAATTGGGTTTGTGAATAAAAAAAAATTATCGTTTTTTTTTTCAGTACTATATCATAAATAACATTGATAAGTTTAAAAATTTATATAGTTCTCTGATTTGAGCATTACTTTGTGATAATCCATATTGTAAATATAAAACAAATTATATTTAATTGGATAGACATTCAAATCAACTACAGAAATTTTAGATAACAAACTGATAAAAATAAATTAAAAAAACAAACAAATACTTTTATTAGTTTTTATAATAATATGTAATATAAAATATTTTTTATGTATTTGTTTATTTTCAAATTATTTTATAGAAACCAAGAGAGTAGTGTGTGTTGGTGTTTGTGTGAGTTAGAGTCCCTATAATAAATAGAGTTGTGACATGTCATTCATTTTCTGTCCAAAACAGAGCGGAAAACTTCAAAATTAATTACCACATATTTGAATAAATATTTTTGAGTACATAATTATTGTTTATAAGTTATGAGCTAATGAACAATTAAAAATTTTTAATTTAATTATTCTTTCTAGGTTAAATGATTTTTGTTAATATTTAATTTATTTTCAATGTATTTTACGCAAACTTTGGACAGAAAATGCCGGAACCAATCAGCGTTCAGCACACATGTTACGATTCTATTTATTATAGGGACTCTAGTGTGAGTTGAGTATATACACATCGGTGTGGTAACATCGCACACATACATACATAATGCGTAATCAATTAATCATTGATCGCGATCGGCCTCTGCGGCTGTTTTGATTATTTTCGGATGCCGAAAACGTGGGACTGACAGTGTTAATAACTAATCGTAAACAAAATCGAGATCATTTCACAATCGTTCACCGCTAGTTTAAAAAGAACAGACCAAAGTAGATTGATAAAGGTATACCGACGCGCAGATTATGATGACGTAGATGGCGAATTACATATATACAGATAGAGTTTTTTGAGAGTTGCCAGTTTTATTACAGCCAAACCGTTGATTTAATTGAAAAATTGTACAGATAAGAGTTGCAGATATCGACGGGGGCAACCGATTGCTATAGTCAGGAGCTTTATAGCTCTTATGGTCTTAGCTCTTATCAACGATTTGGCTGTAGTAAAAACGGTAACACTCACTCAAATGTAGCGTACCTTTCTCAATCTACTTTGGGACTGACTGTATCTAATTAATACCTGTATGTGTTTTCATATGAACCGCTAGCCCCTTTTTATGTCGAAATTTCTTCTCACAATGAGTACAATCGTACGGCCCAGTGTCTAAATGGATTATTGTTCGATGATTTAGCAACCCGCTGCGGGTGCTAAAAGTCAATCCACAAAATTCACAGCTGTATGCGCGCACATCTGAATGTGTCTTCATATGTACCTGAAGATTACTAAGGCGAACAAATTCATGGCCACAAATTTCACATCGAAATCGAAAATCCGTGTGCACGATCTGATGTCGTCCCAACTGATACTTTTTTTTATATCTTTTTCCGCATGTTTCACAATTGTAGAAGCCTTCAGCATCTGGTAGTAGGGGACACGTTTTCGGGCCACGCTTAAGTCGTTTTAGTCTACATGGTGGTAGAGATTTTTGTTTTTCCTCTTTTGTTTTCTCTTCTTTTGGTTTTTTCAATCGTTTGGTGATTTTTACTTTTTTATCGACACCATTATCAGAACCGGGTATACAACATGGTGTCGAATCATTTACATAACCGAACAGTGTGTCACCCAAATTCAATTTGTTGTCAGAATCAAGTGATTCGTTAAATGGTATAGGCTACAAAAATAATAACCGCATTATTACAAGGTTAGGTGTATTTCATTTCATTAATGTACAGCGTTTATGGCGTTTATTGTCTAAGCGGACTATCATTAAGGGGACGGTTTCTATGTATTTGTGTTTATATACACGAAAATATTTTTTAAACAAACATTATCTTATGTAAACAAATCTTGCAAATTTAACATATACAGGCGATTATTTTGGAAGTTAACATAAGTATATGATAATAACCAGGTATCGGATTTCTTTCGGATCAGACAGTTTCGTCTTTAGCATATGCAGGTATACATATTGCACTCAATGTGAGTAAAAGTTCAAAATATTTTCATAAAAACTACGTACACAAGTTACATACACACATACATAATATGTGTATCAAAATATTATTTATACGTATTTTATGTAAACATCCTTTTTTTCTTTTATTTATTACCTGCACAATTGAAAAGTGCCACTGTAATTTTAATTGACTATCAAAAGTATTTTTGGTTATATTATGTATGTGATTTATGTGACATGTCATTTAAATTAAATAAATTCATCTTTTTTTATTGTTTTCAATTTTGAGAGATAGAAGTATAGTTGCTTGTTAAAAATTTGTTTTTCAATAATAAAAAATCTTAGTAAATACGTACGTCTTAGCTATTATAGTGGACCGGCTAAATATTCAACAACTTCTCAATATATTTACAAAGAATTTTTCCAATTTTTTGAATTTTCTTACTTTCGTCAAATAAAAAATGCTGTTAGTATTCTAAATGGTGAAAAATGTAATTTTTGACCAATTATATTCATTCAAATGTGCATAATTTAATGTAATTTAGTTGCAAAATTTTATTGAAATAAGTACGGTCCTGACCTGTCCGAAGAAACCTGGTACCTAATAATAACAATAATAAAAATTATTAATACAGATATGAATGTATAATTTCCAAGCTTAAAATTAGATGTAAATATTATGTAACTAGAAAATATTCTTTAGAAAGTTATTTTAACAAAACTACTTTAACTTTTATATAAAAATAAATTGTGTAAAGAAACATCCTATATATGAATTGTCTAAGAGGACGACGTTTGTGTATTGTCGTCCGGTTAAAGAGAAGTCAGTGTATTTTAAAATACCGATATATTTGGTGTGTTTTCATGTTTTGGTTCCTTAAATTCATTATTTTGAATATATCCACGTAGTACAGCATCTGAATTTAAACATAAACTTCGAAAACTGTAAGCATTTTCCAATTTTTCAATACACATTTCACATATTGTATGTGGTAAACTATCTGTTTCTGATATCTACAAAACAAAAAAAAATATTTTATATTATTTTCGTGAAAATTTTCATATTATTGACTTACACTGACGGGAACACATTCCATGATCACGCTACTTATTGAACTAAATAATGCTGTTGATGAAAATATATTGACCAATTTTGGTTCTTGACACATACACACACGACAAATCAAATTTAATTCTAAATCAGAAACAAACGAGGACATTTTGTAAATAGGATATACTTAGAACGTTTTATAGTGGTTTTATATTTATACTTTTAGCAAAACACACGTCTGCAGTTTTCAATTTTTACATCAGTTTACATAATAATAATAATGTGAATGTGAACATAAAAACCATGGTGAGTATAAAAGGTGTACCCCGTGTACCCCATCCATGCCCTCATGTATGTACATATATTATGTATTATATTTATAACTATATGGCCAATCCCTATAAGAGGCAGTGGTTCCGATGAAGTGAGACGGATAGACATCGGGTAGAGGCACTTCAGTTGTTTTGCGCAGATGCATCAATTAGTGTTTACCGTGTTTACTGTTCAGATTGGTTCAGATTACCACCAAAAAAGTCGCATTTGCGCAAAACGAACAAAATACTTCCAAATCTGCACCGTGATGTTGGGACGTTTTTTTCATATCCATTTGGCTATATATGTATACCACAGAACAAATAGAACGAATATAGCTGTCTCTTTTCTGCAATCACTTATGTGGAAGTATGTGCATCTTAGGCTGCTTAGTGTCAGTTGCTCAGTACCCGTCGCTCAGTGTAAGTCAGTCAAACAACAATAAATTTGATTGTTGAATCGGCACAAGTAGCGTTGTGGTATCACCATAGAGAATAACACTATATGTATATAGAAGAGCACTCACTTAAATTATAGGATTTTTCTTAGCAGGTGGTTATTAAGGTACTGAATTCAGAGGGCAGTGCAGTAACACTGCACAACATATTTAAAAAATTGGTAATTGTAGACGGTGCTACTAGCTGATATCTGTCGAATTTACTGTTCATAGAACTTATTCTATTATTTTAGAAATTTATAATTTGTAACATTTCTATAGTAACAATTATAAAAAATTCTATCAAAAAATTTTCATTTTTTTCGAATTATTTATGAGTAATTCGTCTATTTTTTTGAGTTCAATATTAAATTTAATAATTTTATTTAATTATTATTGGAGGTATGTATAATTAACATTTATTACTTTATTTTTATTTGAAAATAATTACTTATTTTATTATCACAGTAAATTAATTAGAAAATTAGAATACATTTTATCTGTTGCAGAAAAATCGGAGCACACTTGTCAGAAATTAGAATCAGTGATAGTGATATTTTACGAAATATTTGATTAATGTATAATTTTGAATAAAAATAAATTAACTTGAGTTTTTAAACAAATATATGAGTTTATAATTATTGTATAAGTTCTAAACTTGAAAAACTGATTAAAATAAAATGCAATTAGGAGAATTTTAGTGGATTATCTTACTAGTAGTTACCTACATTATCGGCAAAGGCTAAAGATAATTTAAAGTTATTATAGTGACATCTCTGTTCTTTTCAAGTGTACTACGCATGATGATTACGACAACGGTGACATCTATATCCTGTACCCCCGTTCCCAGTGTCATAGAGAGGTAATCGAGAGTCAAAAAAATGTTTTGAAGTTAGCTGTCTTGCAGAAATAAAATTCTGGTGTACTTTATCTATGGGTATCACACACATCACACTGATGTATGCCAACCAAAAGTCACGTGACGGCCACCACCATCTTCGATTACTCACACAAACACAGTTTACCGCACCAATACAAAGTAAACACCGTGCACGTATACAACATATTTTCTATCTCAAGTGGTTACACAGGTTCCAGTAGTATAGAAATATGTATTTTCTCTCTAGTTGCTCTATGATGTATACTACATATATGTGTATGTATCGTATGTATAAGGAGCTCTAAAAATAATGGCTTTCACACAATCAATGAAATAAGAAATAAGTGTCGCCATATAGCGACGTTAAATGAAACTTTAACTTAACTGCTCATAGATATATATAGGTATTTTTGTACATCAAAATTCATAAGAACATAACGTTCGTGATGACTTTTTTGTCACTTAGTGGAAAAAAAATCACGAATTTTGATGTACAAAAATACTTACATAATGACCGTATTCCATTAGCAAAAACTTTACACAGTGTATGACACTGTATTTACTTTTTTCACTAATGGAACATCAACTTTTATTGTGTTTCTGCAGAGGGCAACATAGGCAAAGTTACTAGATAAAAAAAAAAAATAGATTCAATCTGCTTAGTATACTTTCTGTGATTCCCAATTACATGTATAATTTAATTAAAAGCAGATAAAAGGTTAGTTTCGCAATAAAATTTAAAAAAATTAATTTTTTTGTGAAAAAAGAATAGATTCCCCTAGATGCACTGTGTAACACAGTGTCGTTTGTGTTTGCTAATGGAACACGATCAATATATCTATGAGCAGTTAAGTTAAAGTTCCATTCAACGTCACTAGATGGCGACACTCCTTATTTCTTACACCGATATTCCGTTAACCGTACGACAATACATACACGTGGTACCCTTAACGGAATCATATACAGGTGTTTCTCTAGACAATTTATTTTTTAATAAAAATTAAAATATTTTTATAAAAATAAATTTTTAAGTCATATTTGAGCAATTCCATGTATAAACCGATCACCCAAAAATGGCATGTTCTCCAAATTTAATTTCCCTGTGTATATAATAAGTTTAAGTGGTGTTGAGCTATGTACTCGAATATTATTGAATTATCTTCTACTTTGTCGGAGTTATAATTATCCAAAGTTGCGTTCAAGGTCACAAAATGGGGATTCCCCAAAATATTTTATTAATTTTTTCAGAGTCTAAGAATAATTAAAAAATGATTACATGTGGCATTGAATGTACTTTACATACACTTTCAATCAGACCGATTTCCATTCCAATACATACACATATATTGAAGTAATTGCAAGTTTTATTTTTTTCTTTAATCGCTTATACTGAAAATACCTTATCTTCGATTTTTGATTTTCTTTTTTTAAATTAAAGTACTCAGTCCCCTCTATAACGTGGTACTCGATTTTCTTTGTTTTTTTGAGTTTTACGGATTTTACGGAGCTTAGTTCGAAAAATACGTGAATTTTTTAACTAATTATTAAAATAAAGTAATAATTATAATTAACCCACCTTTAATTTTCGATTTTCTTTCTTCAAATTAAAATAATCAGTCCTCTCTTTAACGTGGTATTCGATTTTCTTTGTTTTTTTGGGTTTTACGGATTTTACGGGGCTCAGTTTTAAAAAAATACGTGAATTTTTTAACTAATTATTAAAATAAAGTAATAATTATAATATCACCCCCATCTTTGATTTTCGATTTTCTTCTTTCAAATTAAAGTACTCAGTCCTTTCTATAACGTGGTACTCGATTTTCTTTGTTTTTTTGAGTTTTACGGATTTTACGGGGTTTAGTTTGAAAAATACGTGAATTTTTTAACTAACTGATAAAATCAAGTATTAATTGTAACATTACCCCACCTTTGATTTTGGATTTTCTTTCTACAAATTAAAGTACTCAGTCCTCTCTTTAACGTGGTATTCGATTTTCTTTGTTTTTTTTTGGGTTTTACGGATTTACGTGAATTTTTTAAGTAACTGATAAAATCAAGTATTAATTGTAACATTACCCCACCTTTGATCTTAGATTTTCTTTCATCAAATTAAAATACTCAGTCCCCTCTTTAACGTGATAATCGATTTTCTTTGTTTTTTTGAGTTTCGCGGATTTTACGGATCTCAGTTTTAAAAAAATACGTGTTTTTTTTAAACTAATTGTTAAAATAAAGTAATAATTATAACATTACCCCACCTTTGATTTTCAATTTTATTTCTTCAAATTAAGGTACTCAGTCCCCTCTTTAACGTGGTACTCGACTTTATTTGTTTTTTTTTTTTTGTTTTTTTTTTTTATTGAGTTTTACGGATTTTACGGGGCTCAGTTTTAAAAAAAAATTTAAAATAAAGTATTAATTTTAATATTGTTTTATCTTCGATTTTCCTTATTTATCTTTTAAATTGAAGTTTAGAGACCCCTTTATAACATGTTACTCGATTTTCTTAGTTTTCCTGAGTTTATCAAAGTTAAGGTAATATTGAAATTAATACCTTATTTTATCAATTAGTAAACAAATGAACGTGTTTCTTTAAAATTTAGTATCGTAAAATTCGTAAAACTCAAAAAAAAACTAAGAAAATTGAATAACACGTTTTAAAGGCGACTCTAAACTCCAATTTAAAATATAAATAAAGAAAATCAAAGATGAAACAATATTAAAATTAATACTTTATTTTAAAAATTAGTTACAAGATTCACGTATTTTTTTAAACTGAAACCCGTAAAATCCGTAAAACTCAAAAAAACAAACAAATCGAGTACCACATTAAAGAGAAGACTGAGTACTTTAATTTGAAAAAAGAAAATTCAAAATCAAAGGTGGGGTAATGTTACAATTAATACTTGATTTTATCAGTTAGTTAAAAAATTCACGTATTTTTCAAACTAAGCCCAGTAAAATCCGTAAAACTCAAAAAAACAAAGAAAGTCGAGTGCCACGTTATAGAAAGGACTGAGTACTTTAATTTGAGAAAAGAAAATCGAAAATCAAAGGTGGGGTAATATTCAAATTAATACTTTATTTTATCAATTAATTAAAAAATTCTGGTATTTTTTAAAACTGAGCCCAGTAAAATCCGTAAAACCCAAAAAAACAAAGAAAATCGAATACCACGTTAAAGAGAGGACTGAGTACTTTAATTTGTAGAAAGAAAATCCAAAATCAAAGGGGGGTAATGTTACAATTAATACTTGATTTTATCAGTTAGTTAAAAAATTCACGTATTTTTCAAACTAAACCCCGTAAAATCCGTAAAACTCAAAAAAACAAAGAAAATCGAGTACCACGTTATAGAAAGGACTGAGTACTTTAATTTGAAAGAAGAAAATCGAAAATCAAAGATGGGGTAATATTATAATTATTACTTTATTTTAATAATTAGTTAAAAAATTCACGTATTTTTTTAAAACTGAGCCCCGTAAAATCCGTAAAACCCAAAAAAACAAAGAAAATCGAATACCACGTTAAAGAGAGGACTGAGTATTTTAATTTGAAGAAAGAAAATCGAAAATTAAAGGTGGGTTAATATTATAATTATTACTTTATTTTAATAATTAGTTAAAAAATTCACGTATTTTTCGAACTAAGCTCCGTAAAATCCGTAAAACTCAAAAAAACAAAGAAAATCGAGTACCACGTTATAGAGGGGACTGAGTAATTTAATTTAAAAAAAGAAAATCAAAAATCGAAGATAAGGTATTTTCAGTATAAGCGATTAAAGAAAAAAATAAAACTTGCAATTACTTCAATATATGTGTATGTATTGGAATGGAAATCGGTCTGATTGAAAGTGTATGTAAAGTACATTCAATGCCACATGTAATCATTTTTTAATTATTCTTAGACTCTGAAAAAATTAATAAAATATTTTGGGGAATCCCCATTTTGTGACCTTGAACGCAACTTTGGATAATTATAACTCCGACAAAGTAGAAGATAATTCAATAATATTCGAGTACATAGCTCAACACCACTTAAACTTATTATATACACAGGGAAATTAAATTTGGAGAACATGCCATTTTTGGGTGATCGGTTTATACATGGAATTGCTCATTTTCTAGCTACATAATATTTATTTCTAATTGTAAGCTTGGAAATTATAATATATATGTGTATTAATAAATTTTATTATTACTATTATCATATATTTATGTTAACTTTCAAAATAATCGCCTGTATATGTTAAAAATTGAAGTTTTATTTACATAAAAATGTTTATTTACATTAAAAATTTTGTCACGTAGATTGTGTATGTATACACAAACACACACAAACGGTACGCATAATGGTAGTACGGATATCGGAAAACCGCGGTATTTCATTGGTTGTGTGAAACCACAGAGTACCAGAGACAACATTGCTATCTCTATACATAAGAACTCCAATATAACGTACTGGCCGGTACAAAATAAGGGGAAGTACGTTATATCGGATCACCAGGGCCGTTTTTTTAAGGGGGTACAGAAGCATAATATGCAAGCACATACGCATTTCATTATTGATACACACACGCATATACACTTCCTTAAATGTATGTTTACAAGAACACACGTCTTCAACTAAATACATACATGTACACAACTGTTGTACATTGTAGTTGTAAGTATATTAGAGAAATACATAAGCTGCAAAATTTGACAACAATTTTAGAATACTCTTTTTAGAAACCAGTCAAAATATTAAAAAACCGACTTCACTATTGGTTAGCAATTGAAAAATAGACCAAACAGTGGAATTTAATAATAGTTTTAGAATATTGTATTCGGAAACTAGGAAAGATATCGAAAAACTAACTTTACTATGGGATTTGCCATTAAAGAAATGGTTGAATAGCGAAATTTGACAAAATTTCTAGATCATTCTATTCAAAACCTAGAATAGATATCAAGAAATAAACTCTACCAGCAGATAGGTCATCAAAGAAAATGCTAAATAACGGAATTTGAGAAATATTCTCGAATATTCTATTCGGAAACTAACAAAAATATTGAGAAAACGACTTCATCAGTAGATTGCTCCTTGGCGAAAAGGGTTAAATAGTGGTGCTATACAAAAGTTTTAGTAATAAATTTACGCCAACGTATACAATTGCAAAAAAGTATAATATTTACATTATCCTTAAATAAAGTATCTTAACTCTTGTTAAATTCCGCTATTTAATCTTTTATTTAATAATTAGATGAGTGATAAAATCAGTTTTATGATATTTCTGCTAATTCTCGAATAGAACATTCTAGAATATTGTTCAATTTTTGTTATTTAGGCTTTCATTCGAGGACAAACCCTATGGTTAAATCAGTTTTCCGATATTTTTACTAGTTCTCGAATAGAACATTCTAGAACATTGTTCAATTTTTCTTATTTAAGCTTCTATTTGA
Organism: Brachynemurus nebulosus; assembly: GCA_035578155.1. NCBI lineage: Eukaryota > Metazoa > Arthropoda > Insecta > Neuroptera > Myrmeleontidae > Brachynemurus > Brachynemurus nebulosus. The sequence continues at coordinate 42,826,829 of JAPWDM010000005.1, forward strand.
TGACCAATTCGATGGTGAAGTCAGTTTCCCGATATCTTTACTAGTTCCCGAATAGAACATTCTAGAACATTGCTAAATTTTTGTTATTTATGCTTTTATTCGAAGACCAGTTCGATAGTGGAGTTAGTTTCCCGATATCTTTGTTAGATCCTGAATAGAACTTTCTAGAACTTTTACTGAGTTCCGCTGTTTAGTCCCTTCTTTGGTAGACTATCAAATGATGAAGTCGGTTTATCGACATCTTTGCTATTTTCCGAATAGAATATTCTGGAACTTTCATCAAAATTTATTAGCTGGCTTTTTTTCCATAACCAATCAAATCGTGAAATCGATGTGTACTCGTATATGCACACATATTTGTCTACGTATGTATATACGTGAAATAATGTGTAGGTACGTGTATGTCTGTATATTAGTGTAATTGTTTGTTGGTGTTGATAAATTTACCGTAAAAGTTCACAGGAATCTGAATATTTTTGAACAAGTTCATAGTTGTAAATGTGTATATATTTATACTGAATATATTTACTTGTGTATAAGTACCTATGGCTATGTGTGAATGCTATACGTGTATATGTGAGAAAATATGGGAACTTCTCAAACCCTCACATAAATTTGCTACGCCCCTGAATTGACGATTATGTATACTTTGACACAAATACAATCTCACGTCTTCAAATCTGTGAGAGGGTACCCCACCACTCGCTACGTTATATTGGAGTTCCTATGTACTATTGAAACCAGTGTAACCAATAAAGGATAGAAAATATGTTATATATGTGCACTGTATTTATTTTGTATTTGTGCGGTGATCTGTCTTTGTGTGAGTGATTGGAGGTGTGTTGGCCGTGGTGTCGCATACATATGTATGATACTACAACGCATGTATGTGGCTCGTGTGTCAATGCCAACAACAATCAAAACAATTGACTTGTGATTGACCTACACCATGTCCCTGCCACTTGTTTTCAAGGACGAATTTTTAATGTCACAGTTCGCTACGTGGCGCTAATGGCACTTGCTGGCATACTAAATAGACTTGGGACATGTGAGCATTTTTCATCAAATAGATGTCAAAATTAACACTATGAGGCCCGAGCACTTTCACAGTAAATTTTCCCAGAAGCCGACAATATTTTTAAGCAAATTTTATGTAAACAAGTACATAAAATGATTCCACAAAACACTAAAGGATTCAATATGCATGTGTTACTTATGCAGGTCAAAAAATGAGTAACACACATATACATACAATCATAGCATATAACACACACATACACACATATGTGGATAAAAATATTATTGTATAAACAAGCCTAGATATTTTGATGATAAAACATATTATGTATATTTATATGTACAAAAAATGAAAAGTATCCGGTACGTAGTACATAATAAATTATTTTTATAAGAATACATAATATAAAATCTTTTTTATAAATAGTTTTGTTTATTATTCTAAATATTGATCGCTGTCGGCCTCTGAGGATGTTTTGTTTGGTTTCGGATGCCGAAGCCATGGGACTGAAAGTGTTAATTATCATATGGTTGAGTACAAAAGTATCGTCACCAAGTTGTGTTAACGAAGAATTAAAATTTTTTAATATAATTAATCTTTCTAGATTGAATTAAAGTATTTTTTTTAAATATTTAATTTATTTCCAATTTATTTTAAATGAATCTTTGATGAAAAATAGCGAACTATCAAAACTCATGTCCCGACTCTATTTTAGAACAAGAACCATCAACACCATCTGGTAGTTACAGTGGCGTCAGTAAACGTTAATTTTTTTTTTATAATGGATATATGGAGAGTGGCAGAGAAATGACCTACACTCATCCACTACTACGGAGCTAGTAACTACTAAGTAGCCTAACTTGCACAGAACTGCACACTGCTGTTTTCATGATAAAGATAGTTATTAGTTGCGTTACCTTTGTACTCCGTGGTGTGAAAACCATTATCATTAAGTATTGCGTGTGTACCATAGAGGTAGGGGAATGAGTTTGGAATAGAGATAATATATTAAATTTATAAAATAAGTCATTTAGGTTGTTTAAATATAAATACTGGAACAAAAATCAATAATTATTAAAAACAAAATAGTCAAAAATAAAGAAGTAAACGATAATAATAAATTTATCTTACTATATTCACACCAGTCAAAAGGAATATTAGCGGCACAAGTGCTGAGAAAAGAAAACGTAATATGTACGATTTGCCTGGACAGATTCTGGCAATTCCCCCGTTTGAGTGCCCTCTCCTTATGTAGTCTCCATGATAAAAATGGTAACACAGGTAAAATCGGTAACACCAAGACGGCAAAAAAAAATCAAAAAATAGCAAAATTTATTTATTTAATATAGGTTTATAATGCATATGAAATTTACAGATTATTTAACAATAGTAATAAAAAACAAGTAAAGTGATTACCGTAAACTCACTTAAGGTTATTTACTGAATATAATTTTACTATACCATCAAAGAGTAAATATTACATAATATAAAGAGGTAATCTTTGATGGTATGGTAAAGTTGGGTCAAGTTATGTTCAATAGGTAAAAGGTTGTGTGAGTTTACAGTATATTAATTTGTACTTAAAGAGATAATATACATTACGGGAACTTGACTATATTTTTGCGTACTCGACAAAGAGCGGGAAAAATCATATAAAATCGGTTCTTGAACGATTGTTTTATGTAAACTAGTTTCCGACAAAAACTAACTTTTATAAACGGTCGCCGTATATACCACTGTCGCAGCATCCTGCATAACAGCGAATTTTAGTTTTTCTCGGAAACCAGTTTACATAAAACAATCGTTCAAAAACGGATTTTATATGATTTTTTCCGCTCTTTGTCTGGTGTAAAAAAAAAAAATTTGAATTTTGGGAAATTATTCCAAAAAGCTCGTTTTTTGGGCTTCCTGACATCGGACGTGTCTGAAAAATATTAGCGAGTAAAAAACCATTAATTTTTTTCCAGATTATTTTAGTTTACATCTTTGGGGTAAATTAAAAAAAAAATTACTACGGTTACTGCTATGCCTTTGGTTAATAATCACTTTTAAAGATTTTTTGTTTATCGATTAAAAAATGTCTCAAAATTTAAGTCTAACAAAGCATTACATAGAAACATGAAGTGATAATTAACCAAATTTACTTTTCCTGTAATCTCCTGACTTTTCTGAACATTTTGATGAAAAAATTATTGCTTTATGTTAAATATTACAGAAGTTATGGATTTTTTAATATAGTAACGTCACCGAAAGTGATAGCCACAGAAACACCATTTTAACCCAATTTTGTTAAATTTCAAAAATTCATAACTTGAAAACTATTAGAGATAATTTTTTTAAATTTTGTACAGATGATTAGAATGGTTAAATAAACAAATAAAAAAATTTTAAGCTAAATTTGAGGTCATGGGTGACATTTTATTTTTTTATTGGATGATTTGAAATGAAATGACCCACAAGAGAAACCGACAGAATGCAACTCGAATTAGAACAAAATCCACTGGATGAAAAGATATTGCCTCCAGAAGTGCCTAAGAACACGAAAAATAGTAATTGAATTTCAGTACGTCTTAAACGGGATTCCACGATGACAAAACTGAATCCCATGGGTATAGAGTATCCTCTCAAAAGCAACGACACCATAGTCGTTTAATCTGGAAATCAATATTGACTTTCCAAAGCCTCAAGAAGTTTGAGTCATGAAATACGTATTCATGAGGAATCTACGTTTGTAGCACCGATTGGTATCCATTCTACTTTTTTTATTGGTGTTTTATGATGTTTTGTGACGTGTTGATTTAAATTTTTTTTCGATATAAATCTTTGCGGGCAAATATCGCATTTAAAACGTCGTTCGCCATGAGTTTGTTCGTGGGTCGACAAATGATGTTTTCGATTGAAGGTTCTTCCGCACGTTTCGCAAATAAATGGTCTTTCGCCTAAAAATTATAAAAATTATTAACCTTAATTTTTTTTAAAATTAAAACTGTCACACTTTTTATGACAGGTTACGATATAGTATAATATTATCTGCCCCACCTAGATTTTCAGATATAAGATCCATTTTCTTATAAATAAAAGATTGGGGTTACTAGTGCTCGTTACCCTACGTTTAGACATACGATTTTAATTGAATGTTAATCGAATCGAACGAAAATCGCAATTGGATGTGTAAACCGGTGATCGAATTGTGATCGTATTGCATTCGATTTCAAAACGATTTTTATAAAAATAGGTTGCAATCCTATTTTAGTTGGACTTTTTGAAAATCAAAATGGCGCCAACTGAAAATATTAAGAAAGATCATGTGCATATTATTATTATTTTAAAGATAAGCATGTGTGCAATTTATTTTTTTATTGACATTTGACATTCCAATTTGTTCAACTTTTAATAAGAGTAAAAAGGTTTATATAATTATGTATATTTTATAATTGTCATTTAGGTAAAATGATTTATACATATAAAATTAGAAAGGTTATGTGAATACTTATAAGCTGATATTCTATGGAAGCGCCATTTTCTTTTTTTTAAATCGAAAGAAGAAATCGTATGTGTGTAAACGATTTTTATTTCGATTTTCATCCAATCAAAATCGTATGTATAAACGCTCTCTAACCGCTGTTACGATTAAATAATTTGAATTTTTTAAAATTAAATTAAATAAAATAGTAATGTTCTATAGAAACTAAATCACATTTATTTAATTTAATTTTTTATCAGCAGAATGCATCGCAGCTAAAATTAGAAGTTTTTATTTATTTGATACAGCTCCTAACTTCACCACCAGAGGCGTGACTGAGAATCTTTGCTTTACCAATATGCTCGAAGTATTAAAGATTGTTTTCATCATCAAAGAAATCATCAAATTCAAATCATCAAAGAAATTGAAAATGGTATTACCTGTATGAATTCTCATATGATTCTTTAACAATCTTCTCAATCGAAAACTTTTCTCACAAATTTCACATTTATATGGTCGTATATTTAACATTTCACGTCTGATCTGCGGATCTTTGTGAATTTGTTCATGCGCCATTAAGTGATCCTTTCGTTTGAACTGTTTTCCACATTTTTCGCAAGCAAACGGACGTTCCCCTGTGACATAAAGACGATTAGATAATTAAAAAATATAAATAGAAAAACATTTTTTGAAGATAATTTTCTAATTTTTTTTTCTAATTTATTAATTTTGCGACAAATAGATCGGCTACATTCAATCACGGTAGTTTTATTTTTTTTTATCCGGGAAACGAACCAGCAATTAATAGAGACACAGAGTAAAGGATAGTTTATCGTTTAAAATGTAGATGTCACATACCTGTATGTGTTCTTAGATGATTTTCTAGTCCAATTTTCAGTCGAAATTTCTTCTCACAATGGGTACACTCGTACGGGCGAATATTTAAATGAATTGTTCGATGATTTAGTAGAACGCTGCGCGTGCGAAAAGTTAATCCACAATACTCACAACTGTATGTGCGTGCGGTTGAATGTGTCTTCATATGTGACTGTAAATCACCAGTACGCACAAATTTCCGGCCACAAATTTCACATGGGAGACGGATGTCCGTGTGTGCGACCATATGTCGTTTCAAATGATATTTTTGTTTGAATTTTTTACTACACGTTTCACAGTTATAGAAGCCTTCAGCGTCCGGCAGTATAGGACACGTTTTTATCTTGTTTTTTACCTTGTTTGTTCCCTTATTTTTCTCTTCTTTTGGTTTTTTGAGGCGTTTTTTTTTAATTTTTACCACTTTATCGAAATCATTCTCCGAATTTGGCGAAGAACATGCTATAGGATCTTTTTCTAAGCCGGACAGTGTATCTTTCAAATCTGATTTGTTGTCAGAATCAATGGATTCATTGAATGGTATAGGCTATAAAAATAATAACCGTGTTATTTAAGCGTTACGTATATTCGCATGTATTGCATTCGAAAGCTCACCGATGTATTAAGTGTGTCTTCGTGCACTTCTTGTTTTGGCACCTTAAAATCACTATTTTGAGTATATCCACCGTATCCACGTAGTACAGCATCGGAATTTAAACATAAACTTCGAAAACTATAGACATTTTCCAATTTTTCAATACACATTTCACATATTGTATGTGGTAAACTATCTGTTTCTGATATCTAAACAAAACAAAAACATATTTTATATCGTTTTCGTGAAAATTTTGACATTACTGACTTACACTGATGGGAACACATTCCATGATCACGCTGCTTATTGAACTAAATAATGCTGTTGATGAGAATATATTTACCAATTTTGGTTCCTGACACATACAAACACGACAAATCGAATTTAATTCTAAATTAGGAACAACTGATGACATTTTGTAAATAATAGAATATTAAATTTACAATTACACTTGTTAACAAAACACATAGGATATATTGGGCTTGTTCCGAAATATAATCCAGTATACTGGCCAGTGTTAATGACGTCATGACTTCGACGCCATATTGTACTGGTGGCATCTATGGGCTTGTTCCGAAATATAATCCAGTATACTGGCCAGTGTTAATGACGTCATGACTTCGACGCCATATTGTACTGGTGAGCATCTATATCTATCATATCTATGATTCACACTGGGGCTGGTCGTCCATTGGTTGTGTAGGCGTACGAAATTTAATGCGGACGAATACGCATGAAAGGGACGAACGTTCCAAGCAGCTGTGAAGCAATACATCCTCGTCCATTGAAAGCGTCTCTCTCAATGGACGAGGATGTATTGCTTCACAGCTGTTTGGATCGTTCGTCCGTTTCATGCGTATTCGTCTGAATTAAATTACGCATCCAATGGACGACCAGCCTATAAGTGTCAAAGTTACGACAACGCATGGCCAGGCTGGCCAGTGCGGCCAGTGTATTTCGGAACGATTTACCAGCATGGCGTCGATTTATGACGTCATTCACACTGGCCAGTATGCTGGATTATATTTCGGAACACACGCTATATCTATCATATCTATGATTCACAACTAATGCTGGTCGTCCATTGGTTGCGTAGGCGTACGAAATTTAATGCGGACGAAAACGCATGAAACGGACGAACGTTCCAAACAGCTGTGAAGCAATACATCCTCATCCATTGAAACCGTCTCTCTCAATGGACGAGGATGTATTGCTTCACAGCTGTTTGGATCATTCGTCCGTTTCATGCGTATTCGTCTGAATTACGCACGACTACGCATCCAATGGACGACCAGCCTATAAGTGTCAAAGTTACGACAACGCATGGCCAGGCTGGCCAGTGTATTTCGGAACGATTCACCAGCATGGCGTCGATTTATGACGTCATTCACACTGGCCAGTATGCTGGATTATATTTCGGAACACACGCTTTATATACCATAAAAACTCCCGATCATTCACATGTGTGGACATAGAAATTGTAACAGCATGAACCAAAAAAATGTTCATAACAATAATTTAACAGGTATATAAATGTAACATATTTTTAAAAGAAAAAATAAACTATTAAAAATTTAATATGTTAAATCGAGAGCGTAAATTGTATTGAAAAGGTTGCTAGAGTTGGATCTAAATTTAATATAACAAGAAAAAAACGGATCCCTATATTTTTTGTCTCCGAGATTATTTAAGGGATGAAATCTTAATTTTATTTGATTACTCGAAAACGACAGTAGATAGAAGAACATTTTAAATTGACACAACACTTTATTTTCAGTTTTCTATTCATGCGTATAAATCCAGGATCAGACCTACTGGAGGGATTGTTCAAGTAAAATTGGGAATAAAATTTAAAATAGTGTATTAAAGATTTGAGTAGTATCTATAACTGTATAGAAAAAATATTAGTTCATCTATTATCGCTCAAAGTGAAAACTTGAGACATATAAGTAATTTGAGTTAAAAATCGCAAAATCTTACATGCATGCTTATAAAAATTTATATTTACGGCCCGATTTACATTAACGCTCTGCTCTCACTCCGCTCCAGGTTCGATAAAATATTCTTACACAATAAACAATGAGTGTATTCACATCATTGCTCTAATATCGGTCCGATATCAGTCACGGTTCTCTCTCGCTCCAATGTTACTCCAATATCAATACCACTCAGGTAATATTTTATCGGAGCGATATCACACTTGTTGTGACTTGTACCTATAGTGTAAACACTTTTTTGATTCCACTCCACTCCGCTTGCATTCAGTTGTTATGAAAATATATTTGTATCGAACTGAGACCGAATTGGGAGTGTACCCAGAGCAGCATTATAATGTCAATAGAGAACGAATAGGTACCAGCATGATACACGGAGAGAAAAATCCTATAATTTTTGTAGAGAAAATTTCAGAAAAATTACTATGCTCCCCTATAATTCGTGCGCGATCGACGACCAAAATAAAAAATATGTGCTAGCATGGTAAAATTTAATGTGGTGCTAACACAACTTTTATCACACTCTTATGCATGTATATTATAGTTTAATTCTTGTTGTCGTACTCTTTCATTTGCGCATCTGACTCGCAACCTTATATTGGTTGCACTGTACCTGTAAAAACATGTATACAAAAATTATTGCCAACAATATATTGTAATACATTATACTAAAGATAGGTAAATAACAAAAAGATGAATTAAACGATGACATCATCCTAAGAGAGTGTAAAAGCAACTGACTACTAAGCTGCATCAAGGTGCTTGGTGGGAGCTGTCTGACAAAGTTTCTTCCACAGTCCACATCTATGGTTCGCATGTAACCCATGTAACCAACTCGCTGATTGAGGTACATTTCATTACAGCGATCCCAACAAAACCAACCTTCTTTCTGTTTTTTTTCTTTCTATTATTAGCATGTTAGCATGGAAATTTTTTTAATAAACACAATTAAAAATTATTTTTTTGTCGGTAATGGAACTTTTTACTGTGCTGTTTTACACATTTTACGGAGATAATATTACGAAAAGAACATTCCATCCTTTAAATTTTTTATGATTAATTATAATCTTTATATTTTTACCTTACAGAATTTAATATGTTCGTCTTTTACACGTCGATTGTAGTGCTGAGCACAGTAATTTTTATAGGAATTTTCTCTCCGTGTATCAGCACTGTAATGTGAACACAACAAGATTATATCGAATCGGGAGCGTAGTGATATCGGAGTGAGAGCAGAGCGTTAATGTAAATCGGGCCTACTTTTTATAAGCTTAATTTACATAGAAACATTAATAAATACAGTGAAATATGTACTAATGAGGTTATGAAGAATGAAGATTGACATTGACTTTTTTTTAATTGTGATGTCGTTACAGTGAGCTGTTTTTGATACTGAGCAGTTATTTTTTTATGATTTTCACAAAACTTATCAAATATGAAGGAACCATTTAATTAATATGAAAAAGCAAGGTATTTAGAATAGTTTTGTAATTTCAGTCAAGTACTGTGTTTCAGTGTTCGAGTTTAAAATAAGAAGTCATTCTTAATTACGGCACATTAAGGCGCCACCCATCATATTGTCGCCAGTGCTGCCGTCTCTACCATGTTAATTATTAAATAACGTATTTATTTCATTATAAAATTTATTCATTGTTTGAACAATAATAAAAATACAAATTTAAATAGTATAATTAACTTGTACTTATTTTAAAAATAGTTAATTGAGTAATTCTTTTAAAACATTTTTTACTCAGAATAATATTTTAAGATCAGTGATGCAGAATATGTTGATTTAAACTTTGTTTCGTAGTAAATCCTTTCAAACAAATATTACATTTAAAACGTTTTTCGCCATGAATTTGTTTGTGATTTCCCAATTGATGACTTTGAGTGAACCTTTTTCCGCATAAATCACAAGAAAACGGTTTCTCGCCTAAAATTTAAAAAAAAAAAAAAAAAAAAATATTAAAAATTAAAAAGTTAAATTGTACTTCAGAAAAATACCCGTGTGAATCCTCATATGGTTCTTCCTCATATGTCTCAATCGAAAACTTTTGTCACAAACTTCACATGGGAATGGTCGTATATTCAGATGAATATTTCTATGGTCTTGCAAGTCAATATTCCTGCGAAACATAGCTCCGCAAAATTCACAACTATATTTTTTCGATTCATCCGTATGGATAAGCATATGTCGTTTCAAATAACGGGTTTCATAGAACTGTTTACCACATATCACGCAATGGTATCGAATATCGGTGTGCTTTGTTAAATGTTTTTCAAGTTGACTTTTGAATTTACATTTTCGTGGACATTTTTCACAGTGATAGTATCCATCACTGCTCCTCTCGATTGTACATTTTTCTGGATCTTGTTTTCGAAGATTCTCGCTTGATGGTGTAGGTATTTTGTTTTTTTCATTTGTGGGATCTTTTTTATTTTCAGCTTCTTTTTTAGTTGTGGCATTTTTTTTGTTTTTCCTTTTTTTTACAGTCTGTTTTGTACTTTGGTGTTTACTTTTTTCATCATTTATGCCACTGACATGTTCTGTGTCAGTACCAGCAATCCACCAATCTGCAATCTCTTCACCTTCTGATTTTACTTCAGGCACTTCCAATTCAGATTTTAATTCATCTGCCTTTAAAATATAACTTTAATCAGATCACCTTAACATTTATTTTGTTGTTATGCTTAATTTAACTCTTTTAAAAATTAAAACCATTTAAGTTGTGAAGCATACAGGCAATCTAAAATGCCTAAAGCGTATATATGTATATAAGAGCCTTCTCTGCGCACGCGTATTTGTGTGTGTGTTGTATATATATATATATATATATATATATATATATATATATATATATATATATATATATATATATATATATATATATATATATATATATATATATATACACCATATATTATATGTACCAAATATTTTTGGCATTTTTCGTCCAATAAATGAGTTTCTTCCCAAAATTTGTTAAAGTTCAAAACTTTTTCGCAGTTTTTTTACACTGTGGTGAAGAGCGAAAAAAATCATAATATAAGATGAATTATATACTATATAGTTTCAGGAGAAATTAAAAAAAAAAAAATTGATTATTCTCAGAGCAAATTACCTATAACTGTATACCAAAGTATATAACAGTGAGTTGTGTTGTTTTCTTTAGTTTTGAAGAAAAATTTCCAAAATCCTTAGGTTTCATAAAATTTTGCAAGAGTTGCAATTGTAAGTTACATACACGAGCGCAAATGTGCAGCGACGAGTGAATAATATGGTTTACAACCGAGTTACATACTATACTTTATCTACAATTAATCTGATATTCACAATAAAAATGTAAATCTGGTAGGAATACAATACATTAAAATTATATGAAATTTTAAATTTATTAAAAACAAACACCAACGTTCAGTTGTTAAGTAAAAAATTTGTAACAAGTTTCCAAATAATATACAATATAAAAATTAATAAAAGTGTAGAAAATTGTGGTTCTTTACACACAGGCATATGTAAAGTCCAAATTTCGTACAGCTTTGTGTAAAACATAGCTTACCTAGGTAGTATGTTGTACGATAAATATGTATCACTGACGGTAAATAACAAATTTAGTTAATTGTATACATCTACTGCAAAAAAGTTTTAAGCTATGACACATATTTAAACAAACAAAAAAAATTTTTACCGGGAAAGTTAACGACTTTTTGAGATTTTCCTCATTTTCATCTTTTATTTTCTCTGCGTAGCTAACTTTGTTACGCAAATTAAAATCCGAGTTGATGCATAAAATTCGAAAATCATAAGCTATTTCTAATTTTGCTAAACAGTCTCCACATATTGTATGAGGTAAATCATCTGATTCCGAAATCTATAATCAATAATTGTTACCACAAAATTTTAACGGAATCTAAATATTTTACAATTTTTAAATATAATATTACCATGACAGGAGCACATTCCATTATGGCTTTACAGATTGATGAAATATTTGATGTATTTGAATATATACTAATTAAGTTTAATTTCTTATTCATACAAGTTCGACAAATTTCTTCATTATTCGTACACATAATAAATATATATTTTAAATCTAATTTTTGAATTCGTTTAAATATAACTATTGCGTATGAAACCTTATATGAATATTTTTTTCATCATTGCGATGGCTGCAGAGTCAACAGACAACGCTAGCAATAAGCGATTAAGGACTCAAGCGATTAATGATAAACTGAAATATTGAAATAGTTTTTTATACCCGTGAACGTATGTATTTTATATTATGTAATCCAATTTAGTACAATGACAGTTAAAGTTTGAATTTAGCGGAAAATCATGGCAATTTGTGAGTAAACATGGTAAACATGGTAAACATGTTGTAATTCAGCAGAAAAATCACACATCGAATGCCGTTTAGGGTCCGTCCACACGCTCAAGCTTTACCACCGATTTACTTGCGCAAACCAAGTTTATGCAAGTAAACATGTATAGATTCACAGATTGATTCTGACCGTTCAAAGTCCAACTCTATTTGTTATGTATCCTTTTTATTGCATTAGTACAATACCAGTACAACATAGTGTAACAAAGATAGGAAACATGTTTGATGGGCCAAAATTAATCTGTTGAAGTATGTATACGTATTTTCCCGTCCATACGTACATGTTTACTTGCACAAACCTGGTTTGCGCAAGTAAGTCGGTGGTAAAGCTTGAACCGTGTGGACGGACCATAACGCAGGTTTAGAGTTCATAATGAGTGTCGCCATTTAATGACCATATATGAAACGTTGTGCAGTTCCTAATTAAGCACACATAATAGTAATTTTTCAATCAACTAATTTAAAAAATTCCTGAATTATAGTGATATAGTAAATAACACTAATTTCTGAGTTAGTTGATTAAAAATTCACTATTACATTAGAAAACTACACAATGTTTCATTCAGGATCACTAGATGGCAACACTCCTTACGTTGTTTTACGTCATTTTATTGTGTGAAATCCATTATCCAGCTCAATCCAGCAAAATATTTAAAATATCGTCAATGAAGCCTACATACAAAAAAGTGTGATCCGAAAGTTGCAATAAGTAGGAATTTATACTGCTTACCGATTAGTCGTCCATCGGCTCTTCAAGCGTACACATTCATTGTTAATTCGTGGCCACAGTGGTGGCTGTTCATTGTTACATCATTAGTAGTAGGTTCATGCATATTTTTGTTCGAGTATACGTATGCATTCCCACCTTGGACCACCGCTACATACATACAGAGTATTACACACACTAACAGCCACTAGCCCACTACCTTACACATACCAATACAAACTCTAAATACGTATATAGCCTCCCACCTCTCTGCCAAGTTTGATGACGTAAAATTCTGATTACAGTCAGAATGCTATCATAACAGTAGTTTGGCCCAATACTTATTCTGTGTTTGGCCCCTGGCCGTTCTATGACTGTTGCACTCCTGCTGAATGCACTCATATTTACTATATTTATGTTTTAAAACAACAATTTTTAACTGAACTGCTGTAACAGCTGAATTTTACTTTTGGACATTCGCTGAAACTATGTCGAGCAATTCTGATATCTGTCGAATTTGTTTAAAAAAACGAAATGTTATGTATTCAATTTTTGATAAACATTCCGACGATACAATTAACCAATGTGTGACATGATAATGTATTGCGCTTCCGTAATAGTAAGTTAAAAATTTCAAGGAATTTGAATTTTTTACAAATTATACAACTTACAGATTGGGAAAGAGGACAGATTACCAAATTTATTGTGTCGGACTTGTAAAGCTCGACTTGGGATAACTTATTTATTCAAACGAGAATGTGAAGAGTCGGATAATAAATTACGCCAAAAACGCCAAACTGTATAGGAATAGTACAAATTAACGGAATTAACTATGTAAGAAATAATATTTAAGGCAGTGGTTTTTAAAAATAGTTTACACATAAATAATATTAATTTTGGTTGCACAAGTGATTCACCTAATTCGCAAGTTAGGCTACTTAGTAGTCATTCGTTGGGTGGCAGTGGATGAGTGTAGTTCAATTGTTTCGACAAGAAAAAACACGAACGGTTTCTTACACTTTTTTATCTGTCTTCGAAATGATTTAAGAGGTGAAATCGCCTTTTTATTATTTGTATTCATGTGTATAAGTCCAGGATCAGAGCTACTGGAGAGATTGTTCCAGTTGGGAATAAAATTTAAAATAATGTGAATGCGTGGGTATTTTGAAATTTGAGTAGTATGTATGAAAACTGTGTAGAAAAAATACTAGTTTTCGCTTAGTAATAACTTGAGACATATATAGGTAATTTGAGTTGAAAATCATAAATTTTATATGTGTGCTTGATGATGTCAGCTAGAATCTAAAAAATTTATATTTACTTCGTATAAGCTTAATTTAATAAATACAGTGAAATATGTACTAATGAGGTTATAAAGATTGACATTCACTTTTTTTTTTTTAATTGTGATGTCGTTACAGTGAACTGTTTTGAAACTATGCAATTGTTTTTTTATGATTTTCACAAAACTTATCAAGTATGAAGGAACCATTTAATTAATATGGAAAAGTAAGGTATTTAGAATAGTTTTGTAATTTCAGTCAAGTACCGTGTTTCAATTTTCGAGTTTAAAATAAGAAGTCATTCTTAGTTGTGTCACCCATCATATTGTCTCCAGTGCTGCCGTCTCTACCATGTAAATTGATAAATAACGTATTTATTTCATTATAAAATCTATTCATTGTTTGAACAGTAATAAAAATACAAATTTAAATAATATTATAATTAACTTGTACTTATTTTAAAAATATTTGATTGAGTAATTCTTTTAAATCATTTTTTACTCAGAATAATACTTTAAGATCAGTGATTTAGAATATGTTGATTTAAACTTTGTTTCGTACTCAATCCTTTCAAACAAATACTACATTTAAAACGTTTTTCGCCATGAACTTGTTTGTGATTTACCAATTGTACACTTTGAATGAAACTTTTTCCGCATAAATCACAAGAAAACGGTTTCTCGCCTAAAAATTAAAAAAAAAAAAAAATTAAAAACTGAAAAGTTAAATTGTGCTTCAGAAAAATACCCGTATGAATCCTCATATGCTTCTTCATCACATGTCTCAATCGAAAACTTTTGTCACAAACTTCACATGGGAATGGTCGTATATTCAAATGAATATTTCTATGGTCTTGCAAATCAAAATTCCTGCGAAACATAGCTCCACAAAATTCACAATTATATTTTTTCGATTCATCCGTATGAATAAGCATATGTCGTTTCAAATAACGGTTTTCATAGAACTGTTTATTACATATTACGCAATGGTATCGAATATCGGTGTGCTTTGTTAAATGTTTTTCAAGTTGACTTTTTAATTTACATTTTCGTGGACATTTTTCACAGTGATAGTACCCATCACTGCTCCTCTCGACTGTACATTCTTCTTTTTCTGGATCTTGTTTTGGGAGATTCCGTTTTGATTGTGAACGTTTCCTGTGTTTTTTGTTTGTAGAATCTTTTTTATTGTCGACGTCTTTTTTAGTTGCCGCATTTTTTTTGTTTTTCCTTTTTTTTACAGTCTGTTTTGTATTCTGGTGTTTACTTTCTTCATCATTTATGTCACTGACATGTTCAATGTCAGTACTTTGGTGTTTCCTTTCTTCATCATTTATGTCACTGACATGTTCAGTGTCAGTACCAGCAATCCACCAATCTGAAATCTCTTCACCTTCTGATTTTACTTCAGGTATATCTAATTCAGATGTTAATTCATCTGCCTTTAAAATATAACTTTAATCAGATCAGCTTAACATTTGTTGTTATGCTTAATTTAACTCTTTTAAAAATTAAAACGATTTAAGTTGTGAAGCATACAGGCAATCTAAAATGCCTAGAGCGTATTCATGTATGTATATCGCGCGTTTTCTGTCTCAACTTATTTACAACAAAACTTATTTAAATCTGTATCTTCATCACTATGAACTTAAGATTTATGCTAATTACACCCATTGATGTTGGCTACCTATGTATATAAATATATATAGATAAGTATATGTATAAATACAGTATTTAATATGATTTTTGTGTGTCCTAAAACATGTAGTTTTTGATATACGAGGTTGAGACAGAAAACGCGCGATATAAGAGCCTTCTCTGCGCACGTGTATTTGTGTGTATGTTGTGTATGTATATGTATGTATAAATAATTATTTATTAATTATATATATGTCTATATTATAAGGAAATAAACAACCGGTTGTCCAGTTCAGTTATCATAAATTGGCATATTTGCTCTTCTTAACAAATTTCATACAGATAAAATTTCCACCGAGCCAGGCCCGGTCACACGGATATTAGTTTTCTTAATTTTACAATATAAATATTTCAAATAATCTAAAGTAGTTCCATAGATACATACTAGTTTTAAAATTCTGATAAAAATTTCTAATTGGCCAAATTCCAGAAAAGTTTGGACACCCCTCAAATGCACTGATTGCATAACAGTTCATTACAATGGAAAATATTTTTATAAATTTTTAATATTAGTTAGAAACAAACAACAATCCATTAATAACATGTTTATTCGTCAAACTACTTATTATATAATTTTTAGAAAAACAAAATCAATAAGTAAAAGTAAAAATACATCAATCCATCAGTAAATTTTAAAACACAATCGATCGACCATCGTTATTTTAATTATTTACTAATTTTAAACGTGGACATTCAACTCAACAACAATGGCATCAAAACGTAAATCAATACAAAATCCGGGTCGATCCCGTCAATCCATAACCGGTGAAATAGTTGAGCAAACATTGAAAACTGCAATGAAGAAACTACAAGATTTGGATCTCAATAAATATTTGCAACCCAATGGAAAACCGAAACGAAATTGTTGCTGTAACGGTATCATATGTGCTGGAAAAGGTCCACGAAAACCAAAAAAACCTGCTGAAGAGTCTTTCTCTGACGATTCGGACTCGTATAGCGAATGTTCGAATTCATCATGCTCTTGTAGCGATTGCATGGATGATGAATCTTGTTCGGATGATTGTTCCTGTTCAGAGTGCGGTGCCTCAGGTTCGTCATCAAGTGACGAAGAAGAGTATAAATCGAGATATGCTCAACGTGGTCAAAAAAAAAAAGAAAATTTGAAAAATGTGAAGAAAGAAAAACTTGCTAAAAAGGGAAAAGTAGCAAAAAATTGAATAGCATGCAAGCTGGTCTTTCGCAAGCACTCCAATATTGGTATTAGTTTCCTAAATATTTTTAAACTTTGTACTAAAATACACTTTTAAAATAATTTTTTAAAAATTACTAACTTTTTTAACATCAAGCTTGATTTTATGTTAATTACATTGTTGCAACTATAAAATTAATTTAAAGTGTATTTTTATTTTACTGATATTTTGAATTTATTATTATTTTAATGGTACTGATTATTGTATAGATTCAATGATTTTAAATATTTTTACTAATTTTTTTGTATAATTTAATTGCCTAAAAAAATAAATGTTTTATAAAAAATT
The DNA here is from genome assembly GCA_035578155.1 of Brachynemurus nebulosus. Lineage (NCBI taxonomy): Eukaryota > Metazoa > Arthropoda > Insecta > Neuroptera > Myrmeleontidae > Brachynemurus > Brachynemurus nebulosus. Next base: position 42,844,339 of record JAPWDM010000005.1, read on the forward strand.
AATTTCTCGAAACTTATTTAAACTTTCACCTAGTATATTTCTAAAATACATAATGTACGTAATATTATTAATCATTTTTATTCATTCAGTTTTATTTTTATAATAACGTTATTCAAATTGCTAAAAATAAATCGCATTTTAATTATTTAACGTTTATTAATCATATACAACAGTATAACTATAAAAGTTTCTGACATACAACAAATTGTTTAGGTTTAAATGTTACTACGAACCCTACAAACTTTGTTTTTTTTTTTTTTTTTTATAAATAATTATGTTTCCTTTTGATATATATTAAAAGTTCATTCTCCGCATTCTTTATACAATTTCCATGTTTTTGTAGAAAATATTGTTTAATAATAAATTTTGTCAAGAATAAAAAACATCTTTTAGGAAAAATGCGTATGTAAAGATAGGATATTAAAAAAGTTAATTTAAAACATGGTGGTTCTATATTTCAATATTATACTGCTAGCTGTTAGATAGCGCTAAATTCATAATCTAATTGTATTCGATATAATAGTAAGCTAACAACTGAAAATCCAAATTAAAAATTAATAATAAAAAGAACTTTTTTTGATAGATTTTTATTAAAATTGTATTTTATTTAATAAGTTATTAAATAAGTAAGACGCTATTTTAATGAAAATTTATCGAAAAATCGAAGCAGTTTTACTGTCGTATTTTATACATTATTCTTTTCTCAACTAGTAGTAAAATGGTAAATAATTTCTAATAATTTTATCAAAATTATTTTGTTTTCCTTCTATTAAAATTAATTTTAAAATATTGACCTCTTGTAGTAAATTATGCTTGATGTCATTTTTATCAATTCGTATTTACAAATTAATATTTTAGCGGCAATAAGAAAAACATTTTGAGTATCTAAGGTACCATTTTAGTGCTTTCAATTATCATAATAGTCTAAGATCCCACAACTGATTTCTGCAAGTACCTGTTTTTTTAATGAAACTTAATTTAAATGAATCCTTAATGGCAATGTAATAGATTGCTCGCGGGTTGCCTATCGAAAATTAGCCGTAAGCACTGAGCACTGAATCGAACATATTAACATATGTTTCCTAGAGATATCACAGGCATTAAATTTTGAAGCATGACTCCATTTTAGTAAGCCCAACTTGTAACCATGGAGGCTTGTTTATAAATATTAGATAAACCATTAAATTAATGGTTTGACCGCCATTAAAGTAATCCCATTAGTCAATTTTTTTGCTTCAATTTCTTAATGTATTTCTAATACACAGCATTCTCTCTAGTCGATTCTCTCCTCAATGGCCGTAAGTACCTTTAATTGCCGTCATTAAGCGAATAATCGAAAAGACATTTTTTGACGTTTTAAAGTGTCAAATATTTTCAAAGATTTTTAAAATTTACAAATTTTTCTCATAGTAACAAGAAAAGTAAATAATTTTTTCCTAGTTACAAAAAATACAAAAATAAGCCAAGAGCCATTTGATTTGATTTTGTAATTTTTTTTATTTATCTGTAAGAATATCTACAATATGTTTTATTATTTATAAGAAGCTAAAGAGGGAAAATCACAGATTTGTTAATTTTCTTGTTAATTGCGTGCTAAACCCAGCCTACAGACCAAATTTCAACTTTCTAAAACTTCGGGAAGTACTCTATAATTTTGATGATCATTAGTGAGTGAGTGACGAATTTAATAAAATTTACATATTAATAATATCGAAAGCAATAGAGCTATAAAATTGAAATTTGGTACATTTCATAAGACTGCTGACTACATTCTATCCTGACAATTTGAGCTCTTAAGTATTATCCAGACCGAAGTTATCAGGGTCCAAAAATAGGTTGAATTGCTTCTAGAAAAGATACAGCTGTGCTCTTTGTTTTGTTTTACCTCGTCTTGGTGGGGGCACGGGGGCACCGCCCCAGATTTTAGTAATTTTTTTATTAAAAACTGATGTTTTGATCATTTTATTAAACAATATACACATATTGTAGATATACTTATAGATAAATAAAAAAAATTAAAAAATCAAATCAAATGGCTCTTGGCTTATTATTAAGGTACTTACGGCTAATTTTCGATAGGCAACCCGGGAGCAATCTATTACATTGCCATTAAGGATCCATTTAAATTAAGTTTCATTAAAAAACAGATACCTGCAGAAATCAGCTGCGGGATCTTGTACTATATACCAAAACTCTCGAACGAAACATCCTATTTTTACGAAATTTGATGAAAATATTGTAAGTCTCAAACTCTTGAATGAGTTTTTCAGTCAGGTAGGGCCAGTGCCCGAAACCAAATATTTTAGGCATTTTTCGTCCAAAAAATGAGTTTTTCCCAAAATTTGTCAAAATTCGAAACTTTTTCGTAATTTTTTTTACATTGTGGTAGAGAGTGAAAAAAATCATAATATAAGATAGGTTTATGAATTATATTCTGTATAGTTTTCGGGAGAAATTAAAATAAATATGATGATTTTCAGAGCAAATTACCTGTAATTGTATACCAAAGTATATAACAGTGAGTTGTGTTCTTTACTTTAGAGTTTTGAAGATCATAAAATTTTTCAAGAAATTGCAACTGCACAAGCGCAATTGTGCAGCGATGAGTGTGTAATATGCTTTACAACCGAGTTACATACTATACTTTATCTACAATTAATATGATATTCACAATAAAAATGTAAATCCGGTAGGAATAGAATACATTGAAATTATATGATATTTTAAATTTATTAAAAACAAATATCAACGTTTATCTGTTCAGTAAAAAATTTGTAACAAGTAATACACAACATAAAAATTAATAAAAGTATAGTAAATTGTGGTTCTTTACACACAGGCAGAGATGTAACTTATTTAAGATACAAGTATTTGAAATGCAGATACAAGATACAAAATACGTATTTTCATCTTGTATCTGAAATACTTTTTTAAAAATGTATTTTGTATCTTGTATTTAGATACATTCTTTTGGTATCTTAGTACTTTGTAAATACTTAAGTTTGCTAAAATACTTTTACCCATCTTTACCAATTAATCCCATCATAGGGTTAAATTAAAACTGAGCCCTTAAAATTTTAATTTCTCAATCTATCAAAAGACTCTATGATCTATTTGTTTTTGTCTGCCGCCGTTGTGTCGCCACTCTTGCTGCGCCTGCGCCCTATTATTATTGTTGGCGTTGATATAAAAAAAAAAGAAAAAAATAAATTAATCAAAACTTATTAAATTAATTTTTAAAAAATATCATTTGGTTATAAACAGCACTACAAAAGATTGCGATATTTGTGATGTCATTAAGATATTTAATATAAAAATGTTTATAACAAGCAATAACTGCATACCACGAATAATTCAAAATAAAAATATATTAATGTTTTCAGTTAAGTAAACATTATGACGTCACATATGCGCTTGGAAACTGTCGGCATGTTACTGGTTCTAATTGTAAGTTTAAAAATTTATTGTTAATTTGATATAACTTTTTAAATATTAGGTAAAAAAATAATAAATACCCAATTAATGTGTAATGAAATAAACAAAATAAATCTCAAAATTAATAAAAAACTTTTTTTTTTTAAAAAAAAGTATTTTATCTTAAAAAAGTATTTAGAAAATACGTATTTTGTATCTAGTATTTCAAATACCATTTCCACAAGTATCTTGTATCTGGTATCTCAAATACCATTTTTAAAAGTATCTTGTATTTTGTATTTCAGATACTTTTTAAGGGGTATTTTGCACATCTCTGCACACAGGCATATGTAAAATCCAAATTTCGTACAGTTGTGTGTAAAACATAGCTTACTTAGATAGTATATTGTACGATAAATATATATCACTGACGGTAAATAAGAAATTTAGTAATTGTATGCATCTACTGCAACCAAAATTTTAAGCTATGACACATATTTAAACAAACAAAAAAATTCTTACCGGGCAAGTTAAAGACTTTTTGTTATTTTCGTCATTTTCATCTTTTATTTTCTCTGCGTAGCTAACTTTGTTACGCAAATTAAAATCCGAGTTGATGCATAAAATTCGAAAATCATAAGCTATTTCTAATTTTGCTAAACAGTCTCCACATATTGTTTGAGGTAAATCATCTGATTCCGAAATCTATAATCAATAATTGTTACCACAAAATTTTAACGGAATCTAAATATTTTACAGTTTTTAAATATAATTTTACCATGACAGGAGCACATTCCATTATTGCTTTACTAATTGATGGAATATTTGATGTATTTGAATATATACTAATTAAGTTTAATTTCTTATTCATACAAGTTCGACAAATTTCTTCATTATTCGTACACATAATAAGTATATACTTTAAATTTAATTTTTGAATTCGTTTAAATATAACTTGCGTATGAAACCTCATATGAATATTATTTTCATCACTGCGAATGGCGATTGCTGCAGTCAACAGACAGCGCTAGCAATAAGCGATTAGGGACTCTAGCGTTCGTGATAAACTGGAACGGTTTTTTATTTCGGTGAACGTACGTATTTTCCACTATCCATATGTCTTTTATAAAAAAATATATACCGTTTACCCCAAACAACACACACACTACTAAAAAACTGACAGTAGGAGCACCAGTGTTTGGCTTCAGATCATCTAACAAAATGACTAGTCCACCTACGTCATTGGTTTACCCCGTTTACTGTTATGGGTCATACACAATCAATGAAATAAGCAAGGGGACAAACTAGATTGGCTTTGCCTCTGTTCCACTTGTAATGAGTTTGTGACGTAGTCTGTTTGTGTACATACACACTGTTTGCAGTGTATTAGTTTGGTTTTTTGTAGTAGTATGTGTATACACGCATACAACCACAACACACGTATTACCAGAGAGAGCTGTTCAACGTGTTCAACTAACAATGGGTATATTGTTAATATAATGGTGTGTTGACTCGACGACGACTACTGACGGACTAATGCCTTAAGCTGTGACTGGCTTACAAATGACTCCAAGCGAATTTCACTTTTTTTATGTTAGTTGGCTTCTAGTGTTCTATGGAAATAAGGAATAAGAAGTAAGCCATCTAGTGACGTTGAATGGAACTTTAACGTAACTGCCCATAGGTATATGTATGTATTTAGTTATTTTTGTACATCAAAATTCATAAAAAAATAACGTTCGTGATGACTCTTTTTGTCACTAAAGTGAAAAAAATTAAGAATTTTGACGTACAAAAGTACCTACATATTTATATCTATGAGCAGTTACGTTAAAGTTTCACTCAACGTCACTAGATGGCATACTTCTTATTCCTTTGTGGGATGCGTGTTCATATGGTTGATTGATAAAATTGTACTCCGTATTTTAAGATTTATTCAATTAAATTACAAATAAAATTAATTAACAAAATTGTGATGAGCCAACACTGTGTACTAAGAGGAAACCATCTTGATTCATTGTCGCGTCTCTTTCTCAAAAACTCAATTCATAAAAAAAGGTTCAACTAACTAGTTGGTAATAAAGAATTTGATAAGTTTGATAATATTGCATGTCGGTAAAGTAGATTTCGACAATGCCCATATAGCTCCCCTCTTAGTATAAAGTACGGTAGTAAATAAAAGATTACAAAAGTAAATTTTATACATTACAAAATGATTGCTGTACATGAAATAAAAAATTATAAGGAAAAGGTAACTCTTTTAGTTGATTTCCTCCCGTAAACACGATCAGGTCCTATCGTTGACGGTGTAGAGGTCGACTGCGAGGACGATGATGTTGAAGGAAAAACAGTTGTCGTTTGACCAGTGTCGAATTCTTCTGAAGGTAAAAATGCTGGTTTCAGCCTTTCGATGTTAATATTGGTTGGTCTACCTTCAATGTCTACTTTGAAAAGAAAGTCGGAAATTCTTTCCAGAATCTTGAATGGACCATTGTACGGTTTGTCTAGGGGACCCTTGACGGAGTCAACTCTGACAAATACGTGGGTACACTTGAAAAGGTCTCTGAAACAGAAAGGTGTATTTTTAATTTTGTGGGCTCTAGGTTGAGGTCGGATCTGTCTCAAGTGTTGACGTAATTCTTCTAGGAATATTCTAGGATTTGAATCTAGATCTTCGCTGCTAAAAAATTCACCCGGTAATCTGATTGTGGTTCCGTAGAGCATTTCCGCAGGTGATCCTTGAATATCGACCTTATGACATGAACGAAGTCCGAGTAGAACGATTGGAAGTGTTTCTACCCAATTTTTATTATTTTGACATTTGAGTGCGGCTTTGACGGTACGATGCCAGCGTTCAATTAGGCCGTTGGCTTGTGGATGATATGGTGTGGTTCGTTGTCTAGATGCACCAATCATGGCAGCTAAGGCAGAAAAAAGTTCAGACTCGAATTGAGTTCCTTGGTCCGTGGTGATGGTTAAAGGGGTTCCGAAACGTGATACCCAATGTGTGAAGACTGCATTTGAAATAGTTCTGGCGGAAATATCTTTGATTGGTACGGCTTCAGGCCAGCGAGAAAAACGATCCATCATAGTTAAAATGTACTTATATCCGTGAGATTCCTGGAGTGGTCCGACGATATCGATATGGATATGTTTGAATCGTGCGTCTGGTTCGATAAAGCGCTTGGGCGTAGGACGAACGTGACGGTGAACTTTAGATGATTGACATTCAAGACATGTTTTGGCTAACTGAATAATTTGACGATGCATATGTGGCCAAACGTAATGTTGTGAAATAGCTCGATCTGTAATACGACCACTAGAGTGTGCTAAATTATGGAATGAGTCAAAAATTTTCTTCCTCATTGATTTAGGTACATATGGACGAATCTCTTCGGTAGATGTATCACAATAAATAGGAGTGTCGGTTGAACTGAACTTAATTTGATGTAATTTTAAGGAAGTTGAGTTTGATTTCAGAAGTTCTTGAAGTTCGGCATCTTCGGATTGAGCTGCAGCTATTTCGGCTGTCGAAAATTGTGCAGGGAAAGTAATTGCGTTGATACGTGACAGATTGTCGGCTAAGACATTGTCTTCACCAGAAATATGTTCAATTGTGGTACAAAATTCGCTGATGAATGCAAGTTGACGTATTTGACGTGGAGAAGCATTTTCTGAGTTTCGCTGGAGTGCGTTAACTAATAGTTTGTGGTCGGTGCGTGTGACGAAAATGTTCCCTTCCAAGAGATGTCGAAAAAATTTAATGCTGTAATAAATTGCTGATAGCTCACGATCATAAGTGCTATAGTTTCTTTGAGCCGGTGAAAATGGTTTGGAAAAGAAACCTAGTGGATACCATTGATTGTTAGTAAATTGTTCGACACATCCTCCCATCGTAGTATTCGATGCGTCAGTTGTTAAGCGTAGTGGAGCACCAATTTTAGGATGAGCAAGGAGTGCTGCGTTGGCAAGCCCTTGTTTGCAATTTTCAAAGGCTAAATTGGTTTCTTGTGTCCAATTGATTTTACGTTTGTCGTTTTTGGTGGCTCCCTTCAAGAGTGTGTTCAGAGGTGCTTGTGATTGTGCGGCATCCTTGATGCAACGGCGATAAAAATTAATTGCGCCGAGAAATTTGCGAAGGTCCTTGATAGTAGTTGGACGAGGACATTTGAGAATAGCCTGGACTCTGGTAGGTATTGGTTGAATACCGTTTTCTGATATTTGGTATCCTAGGAAATCGATTGTCGAAACGCCTAGAACACATTTAGAAATGTTAAGTACTATGCCATACTCACGAAATCTGTTAAAAATGATTTTGAGATGCTCTTCATGTTCCTCGTTGGAATTTGATGCAATTAAGCAATCGTCCAGGTAAGTATATACGAAGTCGAGTCCGTGCAGGACCTGGTTAATGTAACGTTGAAATGTTTGGGCCGCATTCCGCAAACCGAATGGCATGTATAAAAATTCAAATAAACCAAACGGTGTGGTGACAGCAGTTTTCTCGACATCTTCTGGTGCCATTTTTACTTTTAAGAAAGCTTTGTCGATATCCAGTTTGCTGAATACTTTCTTGCCATGTAAAAAGCTTGAGAAATCTTGTATGTGAGGTATTGGATATTGATCAGGGATTGTTACTGAATTGAGTCGTCTAAAATCGCCGCACGGTCTCCAATCACCTGAAGGTTTACGTACCATGTGGAGTGGACTAGCCCACGGGCTCTTAGATGGACGGCAAATACCTTCATTTTGCATTTCCATAAAGATTTTACGCGCTGCGTGGAACTTGGCTGGATCTAAACGGCGAGGTCGTTGGGAAATTGGGTTTCCAGTAGTTTGGGTATGATGTTCTATATTGTGTCCCAATGTTGGTTTAGGTGGAATTGCACCGGTGATCTCTGGAAATTGTTTGAATAGGTGTGTAAATTTATCATTTATGTTGACAATACAGAGTGAATTAAGAGATGGATTGGTAATTCGGCGAATTCTCCCGAAGGATGATATGTTTGAGTGGATCCAAGAGGCACTTCTGCTTAACATCCACTAGCAGACCGTAGTGTTTTAAAAAATCGGCGCCAATAATTGCAATTGGAACTGAAGCAATTAAAAAATTCCATTTAAATTCTCGACGGAGTCCAAGATTCATATTAAGGGATCTTCTACCGTACGTACTTATGACGCTTCCGTTTGCCGCGGATAATTTTAGCGAGGTGGGATGTGACACTGAATATCTAGGTCGTGGTATTACCGAAATTTCCGCGCCAGTATCGATTAAAAAGGATATACGATTTTTTCTATCGTAGATAAATAGGCGGTTTTGTGTGTTACCGCTATCATCAACCGCCGCAACTGATGAAAGCGGAGTTAGTTTCCCGAATTGGTATTTGATATCTTGTTGATTTGTTTGAAAGCACACGGCTGTTCGCATTTATTAGCATTTTTTCCGAATTTATTGTGAAACCAACACCAGTTTTTGTTCCAGCTTGGTCGATTTTCCCGTGATCTTGATCGATTTCGTCTATAATTGTTTTGCGATGACTGAGAATTAATTTTTGACATTTGAAATTTGAGTTCGTTTATTTGTTTGCTTAACTCAGCTACATTAGTTGGTGTCCCTTGAATAGCGAATGCTTCGGTGGAGTTAGAAATTGAGTTGATTGATGAAAAATTGGGAATTTCAGCTAATTGATCAGCTAGGGCAGTAATTGCCGTTTGTTGCATATTGGGAGCGGCTGCTAGAACGCCTGACAGTGTTTCCTGAAGACGTGTTGGAAGGCGATGAATCCATAATTTTTGTAATAACTGATCGTTGAATGTGCTACCCGCCAAACTTTTCATTTGAGCTAAAAGTTCTGACGGTCGGCGACCAGCAAGTTCTAAGCCGGAGATGAGTTTACGAATTTTTTGGTCCGTAGAAACTGAATAATGATTTATAAGTGTTCTTTTGAGATTTTCATATTTATCCTGTGGTGGCGGATTAGTCAGGATGCTTGAGACTACGCAAAGCTCTTCACGACCCAACTGACAAACAATCGCATGGAATCTTGAACTATCCGAATTGACTTGTTTGGCGTGAAATTCTGATTCGGCTTGTTTGAACCATAGTTCAGGATGTTCTGGCCAAAATTTAGCAAGCTTAACTTCGCGAAGTGCGGCTAAGTTAGTTTGTTGTACGCATTGGTTCACTGTATTTTCGTTTGTTTGAGCGGACGTTGGACGAGGCTGATCGGAAGAATTTTGACTTACTTGATTTTGGAATGCCTCCAATTGTTGTTGTAATAGTACATTTTCAGATTTGACTACTTCCAATGCACGTTTTAATTCTTCTTCCATTATTTTCGATTCGCTTCCGCAATAGTTTAAATGTGAAAACCAACACGTGATTTTTAACTTGATTTTATTAAATCAATCAACCACACGGAGGGGTTACCAATTGTGGGAAGCGTGTTCATATGGTTGATTGATAAAATTGTACTCCGTATTTTAAGATTTATTCAATTAAATTACAAATAAAATTAATTAACAAAATTGTGATGAGCCAACACTGTGTACTAAGAGGAAACCATCTTGATTCATTGTCGCGTTTCTCTTTCTCAAAAACTCAATTCATAAAAAAAGGTTCAACTAACTAGTTGGTAATAAAGAATTTGATAAGTTTGATAATATTGCACGTCGGTAAAGTAGATTTCAACAATGCCCATACCTTATTTCTTATTTCATTGATTGTGTAGACACCCTCATCGCTGTACCTAATATACAAGATGGTGTTGATGGTACTTGTTCTAAAATAGAGTCGGGACATGAGTTTTCATAGTAGGCTATTTTTCATCAAGGATTCATCTAAAATAAATTGGAAATAAATTAAATATTTAAAAAAGGTACATTTGTACACCTGCATTTTGCTTACTCGTTCTTCTGGATTTTCCCATTTCTTAACTCGTTTCCATTTTTCAATTGTATATTTCAATTGTATATTCTTACTTAAAATCGACTTTTAGTTCAGTAACCGAAAGTTAGCTCCTCGTAAAATTTAACTTTTGAATGATTAAGACAGTGCCACCATCTGTGACAGATTCTTTAAAATAGCGTGGCTGTAGGTAATGTTCAATTGATTCAATGAGTTCAATGTTCAGTGAGCTGTTTTAAAGATAATGAAAAATTATCTTTTGATGATTTTCACAAAATTTGTCAAAAATGAAGGAAACACTTAATATGAAAAAGCAAGGTATTTAGAATAGTTTTATAATTTCAGTCAAGTATCGTGTTAGAATTTTCGAGTTTAAAATAAGCAGTCATTCTTAATTATGTCACATCAAAGCGCCACCTATCATATTATTGTCGCCAGTGCTGCCGTCTCTACCATGTTAAGTGATAAATAACGTATTTATTTCATTTATAAAATATTCATTGTTTCAATAATAATAAAAATACAAAATTAAATAATATTATAATTAACTTGTACTTATTTTAAAAATATTTAATTGAGTAATTCTTTCAAAACATTTTTTACACAGAATAATATTTTAAGATCAGTGATTTAGAATGTGTTGATTTAAACTTGGTTTCGTAGTAAATCCTTTTAAACAAATAATACATTTAAAACGTTTTTCACCATGAATTTGTTTGTGATTTGCCAAATGCTGACTTTCAGTGAAACTTTTTCCGCATAAATTACAAGAAAACGGTTTCTCGCCTAAAAATTAAAAAAATAAAAAATGTTAAAAATTAAAAAGTTAAATTGTGCTTCAGAAAAATACCCGTATGAATCCTCATATGCTTCGTCCTCGAATGTTTCAATCGAAAACTTTTGTCACAAACTTCACATGGGAATCGTCGTATATTCAAATGAATATTTCGGTGGTTATCTAAGTCATTTTTCCTACGAAACATAGCTCCGCAAAATTCACAATTATATTTTTTCGATTCATCCGTATGATAGAACATATGTTGTTTCAAATAACGGGTTTCATAGAACTGTTTACCACATATCACGCAATGGTATCGAATATCGGTGTGCTTTGTTAAATGTTTTTCAAGTTGACTTTTGAATTTACATTTTCGTGGACATTTTTCACAGTGATAGTATCCATCACTGCTCCTCTCGATTGTACATTCTTCTTTTTCTGGATCTTGTTTTGGGAGATTCCGTTTTGATTGTGAAGGTTTCTTGTGTTTTTTGTTTGTAGAATCTTTTTTATTTTCGGCGTCTTTTTTAGTTGCGACATTTTTTTTGTTTTTCCTTTTTTTTACAGTCTGTTTTGTACTTTGGTGTTTACTTTCTTCATCATTTATGTTACTGACATGTTCAATGTCAGTACTTTGCTGTTTACTTTCTTCATCATTTATGTCACTGACATGTTCAATGTCAGTACTTTGGTGTTTACTTTCTTCATCATTTATGTCACTGACATGTTCAATGTCAATACTTTGGTGTTTACTTTCTTCACCATTTATGTCACTGACATGTTCAGTGTCAGTACCAGCAATCCACCAATCTGCAATCTCTTCACCTTCTGATTTTACTTCAGGTTTATCTAATTCAGATGTTAATTCATCTGCCTTTAAAATATAACTTTAATCAGATCAGCTTAACATTTGTTGTTATGCTTAATTTAATTTCTTTAAAAATTAAAACGATTTAACTTGTGAAGCATACAGGCAATCTAAAATGTCTCGAGCGTATATATGTATAGAAAAGCCTTCTCTGCGCACGCGTATTTGTGTGTGTGTTGTGTATGTATAATTGTATATAAGGTAAAAGACCCGGTAATTGACCCTGGCCCAGTTTCTGAACTTTTCAACTTTGTTATAAATTAATAAAAAAACTATATTTTAAATAAGAAAAAAAATAAATTCTTAATTTAAAGTAATCTATTCTGTGTCTAATGAACAGCAATTTAAAAAGTTTAGAATATATTAACTAAATAAAAAAAAATTTTAAGTTTAAAATGTGTGTAAAAACTATTTTTTTGGTAGTTTCCTAACAGTTTATGTTACAAAGTACTCATTTTGATCTGTGCAATATTCATCATGTAAGTATGAAAACTTAATTAAAAATATATGAGCAGGTTAATATTTGTTTAAAATTTATTTTAAAATATTTATAAAATACCTTAGAATGGTCTTTATTATGAGGGTCAATTACTAGGCTCACTTCTAAAGTGGTATGGCCCAATTAAATTCTAACCAGTTTTTGTTAGTTATTTTGTTATTTATAGTTATCTTCGATTAGTTTTTGTTATTTTTCATAACGTATATAACATTAAACATTCATTTTTATCAATAAAAAATTATTTATAAATTAAATTTTAAAAAACTGTATTTTTAAATTTAAGGATCAGAAACTAGGCCACTGTCAGGGTCAGAAACTGTCACATGAGAAATTTTGAAGGTCAGAAACTGGGTCCTTTTTGTCAATTTTTAAAACATTAATTTAAATTATTAATTCAATTCAAATAATTATTTTACTTGTATGACTTTATTTTGAAAGCCATAAACTAGTTGATAAAATTATTAATTGTCTCTTAAGTTGAAACTTATATTTATTACTGTCGTTTAACCTCAGCCATCACTCTTAAAAGGTCAGAAACTAGGCCCGTTACCTTACACCCCCGACAGAAAATTTAAGACCACTTCAATTTTTTTTTCTAAACTTTTTGGCGATTTTACATGAACTTAAACATAAAACACTATTTTTATAAAGACATATAAAATCGCCAGAAAGTTAAGGACCAAAAAATATATGTAGTACTGTCTATTAGGTATGGTCCTAAACTTTTTGCGATTTTACATGTCTTTATAAAAATAGTGTCTTATGTTTAAGTCCCTGCAAATTCGGCAAATAAATGAGAGAACGTTGATTTAAAAACAGAAGTAAAGCTTAGAATTTCTACTTTCAGAATCTTTTCTTAAAATTTTTTTATGTTTTACTGTTTTTGATTTATGGTCAAAAAAACTTGATATAAGAATTTAAAATGGAATTTTTACGTTCAAAGCTCACTATTAGTTCGAAGAATTTTTTTTCAATTAATTTTAATATTATATTCAAAAAGATCACTTTTTTATCTATTAAAAAAATTATATTTAAATTTAAAAAAAAAATAGAGAATATTCACTTTCACTCTTTGATGCGACGTGATCGTAAAAGAAATGCCTAAATAGTCTAAACACGTACATGGATTTGAAGCTGAATGTGTAGCCAGATCCTATACATAACGTTGTTTAAATTAAAGTTTCCATTGCATAGATAAAACCATTTAAAAAAAAAATTGAAGTGGTCTTAAATTATCTGTCGGGGGTGTATATGTATACATAATTTTATTAATTATATATGTGTCTATACGAAAACTATAGAACAAAACATCCTATTTTTACGAAATTTGATGAAAACATTGGAAGTCTCAAACTCTTGAATGAGTTCGTCCGTCAGATAGGTCCGATGCCCGGAACCAAATATTTTAGGCATTTTACGTCCAAAAAATGAGTTTTTTCCCAAAATTTGTCAAAGTTCGAAACATTTTCATAATTTTTTTTTTACACTATGGTAAAGAGCGGAAAAAATCATATGAGGTAGGTGTATGAATTATATTCTATATAGTTTTCGGGAAAAATTTAAAAAATATATTTTTCTACTCTTGTTGAAGAACACACTCATTACATGTATCTGTTAATTGTCGAGAAAGATAGGCATTATTCAAAGGTGTGGGGGAATGATCATTACTCAATACCTTTCGACCAATGCAATCACTGTATTAACCATTATTCAATGGGTTTGCGATTGTTTTGTGAGTAATATATCTATAAGTTTTAATTTGATATATGTTGCGTATTAACGTGTAAGTAAACAAAACAATTTGAGCTTTACTTTGATCGTTTCCATAGATACATATACGAACATTTAATGAAATTAGAGATAGATTAAAAATTTATATTCAATTTTATTTAAATCAAAAAGGAAAAAAGTCGTAGAAAATAGTATATTGTGCGCTCATTCACTTGAGTGGGCAATGGACAATCCCGCACGAGTTGCACATACTATTTTTTATTATGAATTTCACATACTTTTCTATTATTAAACTATTTTTGACATTTTTATTACTTTTAAAAATAATATTTTTGAGTGTTCGTCTTTTTTTTTCTGAATTAGTGGTGGTCTCTATAGAAATAACTATGAAATATTTATTAAATGAAAAATCACGAGGCGGCTTTGCGTGTTTTATTGTCAATTTGCGTGCGGAAAGTAACTTTCCGCACACAAAAAAGTATGTAGGAAGAGTACAGTGGGCAAACAGCTATTTTGCGTACAGAAATATGTGCCCCAAGTTAGTACTTCTCCCGCATGAGTAATAAAAAATATAATATTCTACTCGCTTGCAATAGTTATTTCTCACTCAGATGTATTACGACACTCGCCTCGTGTCGCAATTTCATCTTCGTGAGTAATAGCTATCATTACCAGCTCGTTGAATAATATACTATTATTCTCAGAACAAATTAGCTGTTGGCGACGCAAAGATTACGCGAGCGCTCCTGGTTTTTTAAATTAGAAGCTGTATTTTTGTATATGTTTAATTGTCGATAGAAAAATGTACTATACAAATTATGCGCGGATTATTAGATTTTATATCGTCCATTAATCGTATTTTTACTTGATGCTAGTTCTAATTTTACCACCAGAGGCGCGAGTGAGAATCTTTGCGTCGCCAATAATTTAGTAATTAGTAATTGTATACACTGCAACTAAAATTTTAAGCTATGACACATTGACACATATTCAAACAAACAAAAAAATTCTTACCGGGAAAATTAACGACTTTTTGTTATTTTCGTCATTTTCATCTTTAATTTTCTCTGCGTAGCTAACTTTGTTACGCAAATTAAAATCCGAGTTGATGCATAAAATTCGAAAATCATAAGCTATTTCTAATTTTGCTAAACAATCTCCACATATTGTATGAGGTAAATCATCTGATTCCGAAATCTACAATCAACAATTTTTACTATAAAATTTTTTTTTACAGAATCTAAATATTTTACAATTTTTAAATATAATCTTACCATGACAGGAGCACATTCCATTATTGCTTTACTAATTGATGGAATATTTGATGTATTTGAATATATACTAATTAAGTTTAATTTCTTATTCATACAAGTTCGACAAATTACTTCATTATTCATACACATAATAAATATATATTTTAAATTTAATTTTTGAATTCTTTTAATTATATCTCTTGCGTGTAAAGCCTCATATGAATATTTTTTTCATCATTGCGATTAGTGATAAATTCATTGATATATGAATACCATGAATACTATAGATATCACCAATGCAATCTTAAGTGAAGCATGAGTCTCCAGTTTGTCCAAGTCAGTAGCGTTCTAAAATTATGTATATTTAAACAAAAAATTAAAGGAATTTTTCAAAATTTTTATTTTTAATTGTATTTTTGGTTACAATAATATAACTGTGATGTAAAAATATAAAAAATATATATTTATACAGTGGCGGACATTTAAATAGGGACAAAATAAATTATCAGAAAAAACGTGTGCAAAATTGAAAGCCGTGTTTGTTTTCGTATAATATTTTTACAACATACAATGTACATAAAAGTGTAATGAAAAGCATAGTAATTATAAATAAAATTAAAATACTTACATAGAAAATTAAATATATACCATTTTTAGAATTAAGTAAGCGGACAATTAAATAGGGACACAAGTTTTTAAGTCACTAAAATAACTAAGCACTAAACATAAACCTAATATTTTGTCGGGTATCCTTTTGCTTTTATCACAGCAACACATCGTTTAGGCATAGATTCCACTAAATGCTGACATCTTGAATTTGGAATACTATACCAAGCGTCTTTTACTTTTTTTTCAAGTTCTTTTAAATTTTTTATTTGCTGACCCTGTAAATCTCTTTTTACATCTCGCCAGAGATTTTCAATTGGATTTAGATCTGGGCTACACGACGGCCAAGGCAGCAAATCAACCCTGTTTCGCTTTAACCACTTTGTTACGCTGACAGCGGTATGCTTTGGATCATTGTCTTGCTGGAATTTCCATAAAACAGACAATGAATCTTCCGCATACGGTAACATAATCTTGGTTAAGATGTCAGTATAGACATGCTGATCCATTATTCCTTCAATCCGATGAATTGGGCCTACTCCTTTCCATGACATGCAACCCCACATCATTATACTACCTCCAGCCCCTTTAACTGTTTTAATGGTGTACATTGGATTGAAGGCTTCGTTGATAAATCGACGAACATAACGTCGGCCATCTGACCCCAGTCTATTGAATTTACATTCATCGCTAAATAATACATGCTTCCATTGTGATAAATTCCAATTTAAATGGGATTTTGCAAATGTGACTCGATTTTTTCGATTTTTTTTATTAATTAAAGGTTTTCGCCTCGCAATTCTTCCATGAAGTCCTGCTTCCACTAACCTTCGGCGTACAGTTCGCACAGTAATATCAACTCCAGGCTCTTGTATGATTTCTTTATGAATGTCCACTGCCGTCTTTAATGGATCGGCTTTTGATAACCGTATGATTTTACGGTCAATACGTGGGGTGGTTTTTCTGCTACGGTGCCGGACTTGAACATTTTTATATGTTTCGTAGGTTTTGAAATATTTTAAGGCATTAAATACCATATTTTTGGAAATTTGTAAGTGATCCGCAATTTTTCTGATCGACCATTGTTTATCATTTTTCAGATTCACTATTTGCTCACGCATTTTTTCATCACAATGCTTACCACGTCCCATAATGATTGAATAACTTAATTAAAAGTATTTTACAAAATCTTTAATGTCACTGTAAGCTTTCCTACACTCAGTACAAATCACAACAATGTTCACTGAACACAATCGTTTGTCACTAAAATATTTCTGATCCCATACAGACCAAAGATATACATGTCCCTATTTAAGTGTCCGCTAAAATAAACAAACTTGTATAGTGCTGATACATCAAGTTCAAGTGTTTTTGCTTATCTTTTAATGAATCAACATAGACTCTTAAAATATATAAATTAAACATATTGGGTATAATTTGATAGTAGAGTGCATTAATATATGAATAATATTTTCGTTTCTGTATCACATTCTTTTTAGTGTTGGTAAACTAGGAATGTATGTCCCTATTTAAATGTCCGCCACTGTAATTATTTAATATATTTATATTTTTTGCATTTACATACATTAAACACTTAATTAATAATTACATTAAATGTGTGTAATATGATCCAACCTATTCGTTTTATAGCTTCTACCCAACGTTTTCGTTTCTTTTATCTTTTAGATACCTATGAGAAGTTTAAAAAAATTTAAAAACCGTATTATTCCTATTAATGCTACAAATAGCCTAAAAATATTGTATAACATTTCATCTGAAAATTTTGTTCATAATATTTATACTTCAAATGCATATATTTAAATCATCTTTTTAATTACAACGTTATATGCTTAACAGCGTTAATATATTCTTATGAAAAGTCAAAAAATTTTGTCATTCGTAATGGCACCGGGAAAGGTCATTAATTAATACATAAAATTAAAAAATTTTGTAATACTAGACAGAAAACTGAAAAATGATTCTCTACTTTCTTTCATCTCTCTATTTTAAAACATACATAAGGTATATTTATTTAAAGTAGTGGAGATAGTGGAGCTACGCCACTGGCTGTTGCTAGGGTCGCCATAGTGGTTGCTAAGGACGCCATAATTTAAAATTAACAAAATTAACATTTTCTCGCATAAAAATAGAATTTAAAATATTTCCATGCATTAGAAAAAAAAAAAACTTATTTTAAACTGTAGATAAAATACGTAATATTTCATGATTAGTAAGTATCTGAAACTAAAGTTTTTTTAAAATGAGGTTTAACTCCAATTTTAATAAGTGAGAATTAAATTCAAATATTTACTTATGTAAAAAAATGAATTCCTTCGTAGTTTTTACTCGTAGATTTGGTACAGCCAAAAGCAACGCACATAATCATTTTTAAAAAAAGTTAAAATTTTAAATTAATCACAATCAAATTTGCACAATACTAGATTAAAACCAAAGTAATATTGACGACTAATAGTCTCCAGTTGTTGTTAGTGGTGACTTCAATTGAGTGTATATAAAAAGTAGGTAGGGGCGCATCCATACTATTCATATATCAATGGATAAATTGAAACAGTTCTTTATTTTGGTGAACGTATGTATTTTATACTAATACAGTTTAGTACAATGAGAGTTAAAGTTTGAATTTAGTGGAAAATCCTGGCAATTTCCACAATTGCTGAGTAAACATGTTGCAATTCAGCAGAAAAATTGACATTCACACATGCATCAAATCAAATGCTGTAAGCAGTGTTGCCAACTTTTTTCCCCAGAGACCACTAGATTCATATATGACTAGATTCGACTTTGAAACCGTTAAAAAACCACTAAAAACCACCAGCTCTTCATCGACAAGCAAAAAGAAAAAAAAACGACAACAAAAAATTTTTTTAAAATAAAAATTTTAATAATTTAATTTTTATGATTTAATTACCTATAACAAAATAGAAAAATAGAACAATATTATGTAAATTAATAATGAAATAACCAGCAGTTTTAGTGGCAAAACCACTAAGATGGTAACGCTGAAAACCACAATCCACTAAAAAAAAACAGAACGAATACAACTATCTCTTTTCTGCAATCACTTATGTGCATCTTAAGGCTGCTTAGTGCTTGGTAGTCACTAGCTCAGTACCCGTCGTACCGGTCGTACCCGTCGCTGAGTGTAGGTCAGTCAAACAACAATGGATTTGATTGTTATTAGCATTGTAGAACCCCCACAAGTAGCGTTGTGGTATGACACATATGTATGCGAACCAGGGTCACGTGACGGCTATCACCACCACCGATCACTCACACTAACAGAGTTTACCGCACAAATACAAAGTAAACCCCGTGCACGTATACAACATATTTTCTATCTCAACTGGTTACACTGGTTCCAGTAGTATAGAGGTATTTTATCTCTAGTGATCTATGGAAAAAAATTTTCCCCACTGTGGGACGTTCAAAACCACTAGTTTTAGTGGTAAAACCACTAAGTTGGCAACACTGGCCGTAAGACGCAAGTCCCGCAGGTCATAATGAGTGTCGCCATCTAATGACCTTATATGAAACATTGTACAGTTCCTAATTAAGCACACATAATACTGATTTTTCAATCAACTAATTTAAAAAATCCCTGAATTTTATGTAGTGATATAATAAATAACAGTAATTTTTACTGCCATATAGTTGGCAGTCTAAAAATTTCTTTTAAATTGAAATTACTTTTATTCGATTGGGAATCATTTGGGAAAATTTAGAAATTTAATTTTTTTATTTAGGACATTATAATTAGTGAGTAATTAATTAGTCTTTTTTTAGCGTATAGTTAGCAGACATGAAAATAAAAAATATTTAATTTTACGTTATTTGATAGTAAATAGTTTGGGAAGAACATTAAAATTAATCACACCATTTGGGAATTCATAATTAATTAATTATGCCGATTTTTCTGTTTACGATTTTACATGTACAATATATTTAATGACTGACGCCACTGACTAATATGGCGGCAAAATTCAAACACTTGTATGTTAAAATTATGAATTATTTTTCGAACTCTACTTCATTAGTATGTTGTATATTTACATTTTACATAATTTTATTGACGGAAAGTATGAATTGAAAAGTTATGTTACAATATACAATATACTAATGTAGTACAATTCGAAAAATAATTCATAATTTTAACATACAAAAGTGTTTGAATTTTGCCGCCATATTAGTCAGTGGCGTCAGTCATTAAATATATTGTACATGTAAAATCGTAAACAGAAAAATCGGTATAATTAATTAATTATGAATTCCCAAATGGTGTGATTAATTTTAATGTTCTTCCCAAACTATTTACTATCAAATAACGTAAAATTAAATATTTTTTATTTTCATGTCTGCTAACTATACGCTAAAAAAAGACTAATTAATTACTCACTAATTATAATGTCCTAAATAAAAAAATTATATTCCTAAATTTTCCCAAATGATTCCCAATCGAATAAAAGTATTTTCAATTTAAAAGAGATTTTTAGACTGCCAACTATATGGCAGTGTAATTTTTGAATTAGTTGATTAAAAAGTCACTATTACGTGTGGTTGTTAGAAAACTACATAATGTTTCATCCAGGATCACTAGATGGCGACACTCCTGACGTTTTACGAGTCCCTATAATAAATAGAGTCGTGACATGTGTGCTGAACGCTGATTGGCTCTGGGATTTTCTATCCATTCGGAAGCCTGTGGGATGCGTGTTCATATGGTTGATTGATAAAATTGTACTCCGTATTTTAAGATTTATTCAATTTAATTATACATAAAAATAATTAATATAATTGTGATGAGCCAACACTGTGTACTAAGAGGAAACCATCTTGATTCATTGTTGCGTCTGTCTTCCTAAAAACTCAATTCATAAAAAAAGGTTCAACTAACTAGTTGGTAATAAAGAATTTGATAAGTTTGATAATATTGCATATCGGTAAAGTAGATTTCGACAATGCCCATAAGCCAAAGGAATGGTGAGACCTCTGACGAGGAATGCGCCGAACTGCTGTAAAGGGGGTTTTTGACAGGTAATTGGTGGTACCTATAGAAATACTTATTAATAAGTAATAAGAAATAAGAAATTAATTAATAAGAAATACTTATTAATAAGTATTTCTATAGATACCACCAATAATATTTTTAGCTACGACTACTATGAAATTACTTATTTACTAATATTTATCTGTCAAAAACCTCCTTTACAGCAGTTCGGCGCATTCCTCGACAGAGGTCTCACCATTCCTTTGGGTTCCGAATAGTTTGTGTAAAATACATTAGACATAAATTAAATATTAACAAAAATAATTTGGATTAACCTAGACTTTTAACTATTACTACTATTAACTTATTAACAGTAATTATGTACTCAAAAATATTTACCTTAATTTTAAAGATAATTAATTTTGAAGCTTCCCGCTCTGTTTTGGACAGAAAATGGATGACATGACACGACTCTATTTATTATAGGGACTCTAGTTTTACGTCATTTTATTGTGTGAAATCCATTATCCAGTATAATCCAGCAAAATGTCGTAAATGTCCTAAACCATGCCTAAACCTCCTAAACCGTTCTATGACTGTTGCATCCTGCTGAACGCACTCATTTTTTTACTACTTATGCTACTTATATTCATGTTTTAAAACACTTTTTAACTGAACTGCTGTAATAGCTAAATTTTGCTCTTGGACATTTGCTAAAACTATGCCGAACAATTCTGATATCTGTCGAATTTGTTTAAAAAAACGAAATGTTATGTATTCAATTTTTGATAAATATTCGGACGAATACAATCAACCAATGTGTGACATGATAATGTACTGCACTTCCGTAATAGTAAGTTAAAAATTTCAAGGAATTTGAATTTCTTTACAAATTATAAAACTTGCAGATTGAGAAAGAGGACGGATTACCAAATTTAGTGTGTCGAACTTGTAAAGCTCGACTTGGGACAACCTATTTATTCAAACGAGAATGTGAAGAGTCGGATAATAAATTACGCCAAAAGCGTCAAACTGTAGGAATAGTACAAATTAACGGAGTTAACTATGTAAGAAATATTTAAGGCAGTGGTTTTTAAAAATAGTTTACACATACATAAAATTAATTTTGGTTACAGAGACTACTGAAAACTGAAAATGATGATTTCAGTCAAATGTGTCAACTTCAAAACGTCATTAAAACAGAAGATTCCGACGATGATGATAAAATGGACGTAACTGAAGACATTCAACAATCAGAGTTAGTGTACTCCTAGACAATGTTTCTTATGCTTATAAACACGTACCGTAAAACCGGCTAGACCCGGACACGTTGCAGTTTGCACCAATCTACAATGTAAATAATTTCTATACTAGTCTGCAATAATAAACATCTGTTCCTTACGTCATTAAAGAGAGAAAAACATCCTCTAAACATCTATACCAATAAAAACTACGGATTTCAACTTTTACTATTTCATTTTACAAGATTACCATCCTCCAGACATGTAATTTTCGTCATAATTATCATATAGTTTTAGTTTGTATATATGCATGTTCAGAATTTTATCGCGCATCATTTAATGATGTTTGAAGTTATATTCGATGTATATATAAAAAAATGCATGCTATATATATATATATATATATATATATATATATATATATATATATATATATATATATATATATATATATACATATTATATATATATATATATATATATATATATATATATATATATATATATATATATATATATATATATATATATATATATATATATATATATATATATCCGTTTAGACCCGGACATATCAATTTCTTACACTATGGCCGCGATTCGTACCAGCCATGTCCCTGCCACTTGTTTTCAAGGACGGACCTTTTCATGTCACAGTTTGCTACGTGGCGCTAATGGTATAGGGGGTATACTAAATAGAGTTGGGACATGTGAGCATTTTTCATCAAATAGATGTCAAAATTAATTATCATATGATTGAGTACAAAATTATCGTCACCAAGTTATGTGTTAACGAAGAATTAAATTTTTTAAATTTAATTAATCTTTCTAGGTTGAATTAAAGTATTTTTTTAAATATTTAATTTATTTCCAATTTATTTTAGATGAAAAATAGCGAACTATTAAACCTCATGTCTCGACTCTAATTTTATCCCCTAGTAAATCAACGCCATCTGGTATATTAGTTACAGCGACGTCAAAAAACGGTCCATTTTTTTATAATAGACTAAATGGAGAGTGACAGGGACATGGTACCAGCTGTAACTCCCATTATCCATACGTTATATACCCGCCAGAATTATGCGGTTTATGCCTCCTTCTGATGTCATATCGTATGTTTACTTCATAGAGAGGAATACTATGCATTTACCCCTCTCCTTTCTCACAAAATGTTTTGAAGTCTTTGACAGGTTTAAAGACATCAGACGATATAAAACACTGTCCGAACCCCGACAGGATCACTTAATGTTTACATGTTATTACGTTATTTAAGTACGTGTCCGGGTTAAGACCGATTTAGGGTGTAGACCTAAAATTAACGAAACCTAAAATTAACTTAAAAACAGCAAAAAGTGTCCGGCTATAGCCAGTTTTACGGTACCTCTAAAGTCTGAAGAACATTAGGCTTACGAAGAAATTCCGATCAAATATTTTCCGACATTTTATTAAATATTCACATAATACCGTAGCCTCTTGATACTTTTCCTCTCAAGGGCGAAGGGGTGCTGTATATTTACATATGCAATAGTAGGAATACAAAGATACAAACCTGTATATAAATTTTAAAAATTATGCAAAAATTTTCATGCAAAATGTATGGACTTGAACACAATACATTTTTCAACAATATCATTTATTATTTACAATATGACTTAAAGAAAAGCTTAGCAGCGTAGCGTTTCAGTCAAATTTTCATTATTCCAACTGATTCTCAAGTAGAACGTCCTAGAATTATTGTGAAATTTCGCTCTTTTGTAGATTAATCCGATTATATAACCAGTTTTTCGATATCTTTGTTGGATTACGAGTAGAATATTCTAAAACTTGTTAAATTTCGCTATTTGGCTTCTTTGTTGATATGAATTTTTTTATCTAATTTTGTTCCCCAATAGAATATTCTAGAACTTTTCGTTATTTGACCCTTTTTAGGGTTCCGTACCTTAAAAGAAAAAATGGAACCCTAACGAGGTTACTCTTGTGTCCATCTATTATAGAGGTTTTTTTCAAAAACTATGTAGTGTAAGAATTTGAAATTTGGCATAATGTTAGATCTTGATGACGTGCACACATATCGTTAAGTAACGGTAAGAAAAAAAATTAATTTGGGTTAAATGGGAGGGGAAGGGTCAGTTTGGTCAAAGAGTTTTAATTGATATATCGTTTGAGGTGTTATTTTAAAGAAATGCCTTTAAAGATTCTAAAAGTATTTGCTAAAAATAATCATTACCAAGCACCTGCATTTGTACACCTGCATTTTGCTTATCCGTTCTCCTAGATTTTCCCATTTCTTAACTCGTTTCCATTTTTCAGTTGTATATTCTTACTTAAAATCGATTTTTAGTTCAGCAACCGAAAGCTAGCTCGTAAAAGTACATTTCAAATTTAACTTTTAAATGATTTAGACGAGTTAACTCGTCATGCAATATGGCGACTCAAAATGCTTTGATATGTACATGATGTACATATTCACCAGAGTCCCTATAATACATAAATAGAGTCATGACATGTGTGCTGAACGCTGATTTGCATTTTCTGTCCACAGCTTGCATAAAATACATTAGAAATAAATTAAATATTAACAAAAATCATTTAGATTAACTTAGAAAGAATAATTAAATTAAAAATTTTTAATTGTTCATTAATTCATAATTTATTAACAATAATTATGTACTTAAAAATATTTACTTAAACATGTGATAATTAATTTTGAAGCTTCCCGCTCCGTTTTAGACAGAAAATGGATGACATGTCACGACTCTATTTATTATAGGTACTCTAATATTCACTACACATAATACATAATCCAACTACGTATCTCTATACTAGCAAGATCATTGTGGCAGAAAGATGACGTATCTATGTATACGTGATATACGCTTGTGTGTGTCATACGTCATACTCTATCTGTGGCGAGTGGAGGGTGTCTAGTGTAATATGTCTAGTGTATTCTAGGCGTACGTATGCATGTATTACATTGTTGTAAGTGGTTGATAAACAATGACCAACAATCAATGTCCGCGATGTTTGCACCACTACAACTGGTGCGCACGACTGAATCACCTAAGCTGTGACAGACCAACAAATGACTCCAAGCGATCTACACTTTTTTTTATTTTAGTTTGCTTCTAGTATTCTATGATTAACTAGTATCAGTGCCACTATCTGTGACAGATTTTTTGAAACAGAGTATGCTTGTAAGTAATGTTCAATTTTACCAACATGGTTTAAGTATAATTTCTATTTTGGAAATTCCTAGAGTTGGCATTTTTTGATGTTGGAATCTTTGATTTTTTTTCCTTTTTTGTAATCTTATCTATTGTACTTGTCACTGGCAGTAAAAGGTCCAGCATTTTGAGACAAAAAAATTTTCTCTATGTTTAAAATAAAATAGTTAAGTGAAAATTGACAAATTAAATATTTTATCATAATTATTATGGATTTTCATAAATTATCTACAGTTAATTATTTATTTTTTTGTGGCTGTTAGAAACGAAAATTATTTTATGGAAAAAGTTTCCGAACCTAAATACAGTGTCTGTGCAAACTTTTGCTTTTAATCGAATATATTCTTCAATTTTAGGTTCGATGCTGATAAACTAACACCAAATGAAAGTCCACCGGAAGCGGCTACATCACTTAACACTCCATGTACTGTGCTGGTTAAAGAAGAACTTGAAGAACTTGAAAAAGTAATTCCTAAGAAAAAACTCAAGAAACCTGAGGATAAGAAACCTGAAGATAAGAAACCTGAAATAAAGAAACCTAAAAACTACTACTGTTACGGATGTAGTGTAATGTTTTCCACAAAGGCTGGACTTGACACACATATGTCAGAAAATCATCCAGATCAAAATTTCGTTTGCGATTATGAAAACTGTAATAAGGAATTCACAGATTGGTTAAAATATTCAGGACATTTAAAACTTGACCATTCTATAGAAAATTGTTTTATTTGTCAACAGTGTCGGACAAGTTATCAGAAAAAAAAATATTTAGATGTAAGTTGATTAGACGTAGTCTATTATTTTCAGTCATACACGGGCAAACTGCATGACAAAAAATTATTAACAATAACTTCAAATATACATACACTATAGCTTTGCTTTAAGAAAAGGTAACTGCGTATGTATTGGTCACACGGATATTAAAAAATAAAATAAAATAACATGTTGTAAGCAAGTCATCCAAAAAAAGTCATTATACATATACAGGGTAGAATTTTATTTACTCTCACACGTTTCAGTGAATTTTGATAAAATTTTATCCGATGATTTAGAACGGGTTTTGTTGGAAACAACATAGCTTTTTTATAAAATAATATTTATAAAAACTTAATTAATTAGAAATCTGCTTGAATAATATACAATTTTTTCCGTAAATAACAGATGACGCGAGATGTATTCATTTTGTGTTCTAAAATATATTATTCAAATATAACAAATTCGTTCTAAATCATCGTAAAATAGTATCAAAATTCACCAAAAGATATAAGAGTTAATGAAATTCCACCCTATTATATATATATATATATATATATATATATATATATATATATATATATATATATATATATATATATATATATACCAGGTGTTTGAAGCAACTAAGAACATATAAATTTTAACACAGGGAAAATTTGTTATGATCAAGGGATGCTTTATTTGCTTCATTTTATTATTATTATATATTTAGCAAAATTTTAAATAATATCGCGTCAAAATAATATTTAACAATAATTAAAAGACAATAGCAGTAAATTTATTGAGATAACTATTAAATAAATCTTAATTTAATGTTGAAATATTTATTAACAAATAATACTGGTTAACAAAAAATTGGACACCTATTGTTTTGTTTTCAAATTTACCTTTTTGCAATTAAAGAAAATTTTAATAACTATGGATACCTATATAAAAATGATACCCATAAAAAACAAGCATACTCTGATCCCAACAATTTTTTCCCATGTTAAATTTTGTATGTTCTTAACTTCAGACTGTATAATGGTTTGTTTAAAAATATTGTAATTTTTTTATATCCGTGTGATCAATATGTACGCATTTGCCTTTCCTTAAATCAAAGCAATAGTGTATTTAAATAATGTGGAACCAATGTGGAACATTTCATAGTTGAGTTTTAGTTTGTGACCCCAAAATTTGACATTGTAATTTTAGTGGTGTTAAGAAACTTACATAAACAGACAACTACAATTTTTTTTAAATTCACGTATATCAATAATTTCAAATAGTGGTTTAAAAATTCCTCTGTTCATTTTCTCAAAAACTGGCACGCTAAGAAAAATTGTATTCTTGATTTTTTTTATAACAAAATTACTTCCGTTTTCAGACATTTTTTTTTATTAAAAAGGAACCCTTTCAGATTTTGGAATTACTGAAATTAAAATACTCCTCCTATTAACTTGTCTGATTTTATTTATATTTTAGGATTTTGTTGCATTTTTTAAAATTAAACTTTACAGAGACACATAATTGCTCAACACGGTGATCGTCTTTACGTGTGCGAACATTGTTCAGAACGATGTCAAACAGCAAAAGCGTTAGAACGTCATGTGAATATGCATACCGAAAAATACAAATGCAAGTTTTGCGATAAGGTGAACTTGTAATTGTTAAAAATTCCATCTCAATTTTCAACGCAAGTAATAATTTTTTTTTTTTTTAATTTTAGTGTTTTCCATCAGAGTTTGTGTTAAAGACGCACCTACGTATTCACAATATCGAAGATTCATATAGTTGTGAGGATTGTGACGAAAAATTTTCAACAAAATTATTTTTGAAACGTCACATCTGTAAGAAAAATCGCAAAGGTACATTTCGACTGGAGATGTCGGTTTTCGACATTTCAATCGAAAATCGATTAATCGAAGCTTAAAAAATCGATTCTTTTTTCGATTTTTTTCATTTGAATAATAATAATAATAATAATGCGTTTAACGTCCGTTTTTGAGACTAACTAGTCTATAACAGACGCCACCCACATCATTATTTGTACACTTTATTTATTCGTACACATTTTTATTCATTACATTATACATTTATGATGTGGGTGGAGGACAAGGAAAGTGGTGTGAGGGCTAGGATTTGGTAGGTATGCGTCTGCAGCCGTCTTTTGAAGGAACTATGCCGATATTCATCTGGAATTGTGAAGGGAAACTGCAGAAAACCTTCACAAGCATAGCCGGCCGCGGGATTCGAACCCCAGACCTACCAGTCGGCAAGCGCTTAGTGCACAAGCACGCTCGGCCACTCCGCTGGTGTTCATTTGAATCGATTCATGAATCGATTATTAAAAGTAAGAGATCGATATCCGATTTTTTCCAAAAATGATTTCATTTTAATTGTAATTCTACAAAGAAACATGTGTTAAAATAAAACACCAAAAACGTTATTGTTAATGGGGAATTTGACTAATTTTGGGAAATTATTTTAAGACACACATATTTATGTATTATGCATGTATACGTTTTTAATTTTTAAAAATAATGTCGAAAATTATTAAAAAAAAATTATTTTAGTATTTGTTCTCAAAATTTGCGCGAAAACGTTTACTAGCTGTCAGTTACGTCACATTCTCTAGATAGCAACAGGTGTCCTGTAACTAAGAAAAAAAAATGTTTATTTTTCCTGTAACTAGGAAAATAAATTGATTTTAAAAAAAATTAATTAAATTTCGATTAATTTCCATAGTTACGTTTGCCAACCGGAAATTAAGTAGCGACACTAGTGGTGATAGTGTTGAAATATAAGAGAAAGCAACGTCACAGCCCGTTTCTGCTTACGTGGATTTTAGCTAAAAAATTACTTTTTTAATTAAATTTTTTTAAATCAAATAATGATAGTTAAGTTGAATTAGTATAATAAATTGCTATCTTTTATTATAAATTTTCATTAAAATTTGTTTTAATTGCTTTTCTTTGATACTGTCAAATACCCCATTATCACTTTTTACTCGTTTTTTTCAACAAACCCCTCATATGGCTCTATATAACTAATAAGATTGGTTCTGACCGTTCCGAGTCTAATTCTATTTGTTATGTATCCTTTTTTATTGCATTAGTACAATACCAATACAACATAGTGTAACAAAGATAGGAAACATGTTTGGTGGCTTAAATTAATCTGTTTCTGTTCACATATATATACGCACTATCTTGTCTAGTATTTTTTTTTTATAGAAGGCTGCTAATACAAAAGGACGGAAGACTACCTACCTGGCAAACGATCCCTTTCCCACAAAAACAACTTATTTAGAAAACCTTTTTTTGTTATTTTTTTAAATTTTTGTATAAACTTGGTTCATTCCGTGGTATTCGTCCTACATATTCAATTGCGTTATTGGCTATAATTATAATTGAAAAGTTAACTCATCGCCTTTATAAATATAACGTAAGGCGTTTTTACACGATATTACCCATGTATTATCAATTAAGTTCCTTAACAAAAATTATCAGCTAATTTTATTAAACTTTTCAAAATTTCGATTTTTTAGATCGATCTCACAAAATCGATTTTTTTTAGCCGATTTTTTTAATTTCGATTTAAATCGATCCAAAAATCGATCTTTTTTTTTTTTTTTAGAGAATCGACATCTCTAATTTCGACTTTCTGAAAATCTTTTTTGATATGTTAATTTACTTTTTTTGTTTTTTTATTTGTAGCCGAAGAGAACAAAAAGGTGAAAAATCATCTGTGTCCGTACTGTGCCCACCGATTTTCGCGACGATTTCATCTGGCAAGCCATATTCTTCTTCATACTGGTATAAAACCGTTCAAATGTGACTACTGTCAATATCGTGGTAGCACAAAAGAATTACTTGCATCGCATGTGCGAACTCACACCGGTGAACGGCCGTACAAATGTAATTTTTGTGGTAAAGGTTTCAGACAGAAGTCAAGCTTGACGATTCACGAACGATTTCACACCGGTCATAGACCGTACGTTTGTTCAACTTGCCAAAAAGGCTTCACAAGCAGCAATGATCTTAAAGTACACGAACGAACTCACAGTGGAATCAAATTATTTTCTTGTGATGTCTGTAATAGTAGTTTCACCACTAAACATTATCTTGGTGTACATCAGAAAAAACATTCGAACTGATTACAAAGAGGACAAATTATTTTTTATGGTTAATTTTTTTTAAAATATATCAGAATTTCTTAAGGCTATTTTTAATAGGGAGTCTGCGTATTTTTTTTTTTTTTATTAAAATAAAAAATATTCGCAATGATAAGATTCCCTAGCGACGAATCGCGGAACTAACATATGACAGACACACTTTTCACACTTTGACATTTGACATTACTTAAATTTCGTTCTTTCGTACTAACACGCGTTAACATTCCACTTGAAAATACTGTTCACCCTGGCGAAAAGGTATTGTGGCAGTTTTGATTGTTTTGTAAGTGTCCAACAACGAAATCGTCGAAAAAATTATAAAACAATGAAATAACATTTAACCTGGTACATTTATCATACAGCTGTCGGAAAGTATTCGTCATATATTAGTTCCAGAAACACCCACCAGTGAAATTTAATCGTTGCCAATATTAATAACTTAATTTCACTAAAAAGTAATTTTTTTTATTGTAATTTACTACAGTTTAAATTGGTTCCGATACCTTAGCTCCCCAGCAATTACTTTTTGAAATTTTATCTTCACATATGGTTAGTTCGTTGTTTGTTCTTTATTGTTCGTCATTTATTATTTTTTGTTTGTATATTGTTTATTTATAAAAAATTACATAAAAATGCAAACTCAGACTAGCTCCTCCACATAGTAATTATGTTTTTTTTTTTTTAATTTCTACTGGCCTTTTATTATGAATAAACGTTTGTTCTTATATAAACGACGTTTGTTCTATCATCAAAGTGACTTCTTTCGGCTTTAATTAACAATTCCTTACATTTTTTAATTAGTTCAATTGTCATGGCATAGTAGCATTGCGCATGCACCAATTGTACTTTTAAGCGGTTCTTTTCAATTAGTAACGACGTTATGTATAAATTAGTAATGACAATAAATTATTTTATTTATACGCCATATTATATTAAGTAACCAATACCAAATATTATGTAACTCGTTTTTATTTAATTTCTAGACATAAAACATGTTAAAAAATAATGAAAAGTTATTATTAGATTAGCTATGAGTATATTATAAGATTAATATTTATTAAAGTGTACGAAATTTTAAATGGATTCATGTTATATTTTTATTGATGAAGTATGATTATAATACGGTACTTGACTGTATTCGAAATTTGTTTTAAATGTGAAATAATTTTATGTATTACCCTTAAATATATTCAATTTTAGCAGTGACAAATAAAAATATTCTTTAGTTATTTAAAAATTCTATTTTGAAAATTACAAATTTTTAGCTTTCATTTAAATGACTAAAAACGCGGTGCTATTTGAAAATGACGTCATTTTTTGTAGTAAATATTATTACCGTAGTTACAAATTGCATTTTCACATTGACATTTTCACAATTCTAATTGCCCAAGTGAAGTTGTTTTTCTTTGTAATTTATTTTGAATTTTTTGGTTTGTAATTAATTTTGCACTCAAATTATATTCATGGAAGAAATACACCGTCACTTAATATGTAAAATTTCTTTATCAACTTGTAAATATTATGTTAAAAATGCTTTTATTTTTGCTACAATTTTAAAGTTACGTAAAACTGTTTTCTTAAAGTGCATGCTTTAATACTTGTAAGGCTTCATGAAAATCTTATGGTGATGATGCAATTGATTACATCCAAGTGAAACCAGAGGGGATCATCTGTACTGTTAAGTGTAAAATTTTGCTTGAAGATAAAATAAAAATCCAGAACATATTCTGTTACGTTAGCTGTAAATGAAGAAGATAACAAAGTAGAAAGTTGTAAATACCACTAAAACTGAGAATGATGACTGCTGAATGTTGTGTACAAATTTAAAATCGTGTTGACATGAATGAAAGCGACATCTGTTTGATTCAAATCGTGACGTCATTGCATACGTCACTACGACGAGTCGTTATTCGCGCCAATTTGTTTATTTAAAATTGAACGGTGGTTTTTCAAGATTTTTAAAAAATTTAACAAAAATTAACTAATTTGTACGTAAGAACAAAGCATTTAGAATCATTTTTCAATTGCAGTCAAGTACCCTATTATAGGAAAAAATTTAAATACATAAAATATGTATTTTTATACATTATATTTTCAAAAAAAAAGACAATTTTTACTTTACTAATACCACTTTAATAAAGTTTACAAATGTCTGTGAAACTTTAATTAAAGTGGTATTAGTAAAGTAAAAATTGTCTTTTTATTTTAAAATGGAATACCATAAAGTAACACTTAAATCTATCAAATACATTATACTTTCAATTAAAATAAATTGAACGGATTAAAATAATTATTCCTATTATACATAGCTTATCATTACCCCTTTAATCAGCCATAATAATTTTTGATAATTAAGAAAACTTTTAGAATTCTCGTAGAGAAAGCATCTGCATAGTTAAGTTTTATATATGGAGGGTAGAGTATCAGGAGAAGTATCTCCATATATAAAAAGTGGCCTCAAAAGTGGGTGAAATTAAGATGGCACTAGTGTACTAAAATTCTTAAATTTAAAATTAAGCGCTGAAAATTTTAAAACTGAAACAACAGTTTTTATTGTTTTTAACAGTTTTAATTGTTATATTTAATTCAATTTTTATTGTTTTTAACAGTAAGTATTTCCCTTTGGCATACTTCACTTCACTTATAATCGCCAAGTTCAGATCGAACCCTGATTGCTTATCAGCGCCGTTCTGGGTAATTATTGAACTATTATTTCATCAAATTCAGGGACCACTTTTTCGATTCAAGTCCCATATGAGATACTTCTCCTTTAACTCTACCCTCCGTAGTTTTATAGCACATAAAGAATACATTGTATAACTTTCATAGACTATGTCATTTTTATTTTGAAAAGAACCGCTTAAAAGTAAAATTGGCGCATGCGCAATGCTACTACTATACCATGACAATAGGACTTTTCATCACAATTTTTTTTGTGCGCATGTGTCAATATCAGCCATTTTTTTCGTACTGTTTTTTGTAAATAACCATGTTAAAATACCCATGTACAAATAATTAAAATTAAAGAATATTTATTGAAAAAAAGTAAGAAAAAATAAAAAAATAAGTGTTTTTAATTGAAAATTAATTTTTTTTCAACCCATTACTATAATGTTATCTGTAAAAAAAGGAGCAAAGAAACGGTATTATGGAGTTTGTAAGGGTGATACACGCTATAAATCATTTAAAGTTGTACTAAAAATTGATTGACATGTGGTTGACATTATTAATTAGAATAAAATTATAGATATTGTTTTTTTTATTATTATTTTTGACATAGTAAACAAGTAGTATGGATGCCTAACCTCTCAATCAGCTCACTTTTTTCCGTTTTTGCGGACGTCCATGACATTTTAGCCACCTTTTCAATTGTTTACAATTATGGGTGATTATGGGCTTCAACTGAATTATAAACAACTGAAGCACCATCGACGATTTTTTCCAATAATTCATTTGTTTATTGAGATAATATTGCTTTCCTACCTATTCCTGACCAAAACAGTACGAAACTTTTGAATACCACTATTTTAACATGGCGGCTGCGCTTGCGCTCGTCACATGATGAAAAGGCCTATTGAACTAATTAAAAAATGTAAAAAATTGTTAATCAATGCCGAAAGAAGTCACTTTGATGATAAAACAAACGTCTTTTGTATAAGAACAGACGTTTATTCATAATAAAAGGCCAGTAGAAATAAAAAAAAACCATAATTAGTATGTCGGGGGCTAGTCTGAGTGCATTTTTATGTAATTTTTTATAAATAAACAATATACGAACAAACAATATAATAAATGACGAACAATAAAGAACAAACGACGAACTAACCATATGTGAAGATAAAATTTCAAAAAATAATTGCTGGGGAGCTAAGGTATCGGAACCGTTTAAATTATATATATGCCACTTTTACACGTTGTGTGATATAATTCGGCTGCGTTCGGTTTTATGAATTAATCGTCAATCATATTGTAATTTGATCGTCAACTGACTGTCATTTAATGTAAAGGTACGTTCACACGGCTCAAGCTTTACCACCGACTTACTTGCGCAAACCAGGTTTGTGCAAGTAAACATGTACGTTTTTTCCCGTCCATACGTACATGTTTACTTGCACAAACCTGGTTTGCGCAAGTAAGTCGGTGGTAAAGCTTGAGCGTGTGGACGGACCCTAAATAACAATTGCAAATTCATCAGTTGATTACATTGACATTGGTTGAGTGAGTTGAGTTAATGCAGGGTCGGTATAATCTACAAGAATTTTGCGCATGACGCAAGTTTAAAAAAAAGGAGAAAGAAAGGAAAAAATATTAAATTTACGTACTTAGTGTTTCCATTTTCTTGTTTTGATTCCACTTTATCTCTTTTTTTCACAGAGTTTTCCTAACTTATACTAAAATCATCTGCAAAACCGAACGACTGTCAAAAAATCATCTGCAAAACCGTACGAATGACAAAAATCATCTGCTGTGCGGATGACAAAAACGAACGCAGCCTTAGGTATATTTGATTCTTGATATTGACACCAGAGAAGGCAAATTATTCGATTATAATTGTGGAAGTGTAACTTCTGTCATAATTTGTATAAGTGACAAAAATAGAAACCAATAAACTTTCAACCAAAGTTCTAAAAAGAAAATTGAATCACAATAACCTCAATAGCATTCGTCTAATTAATTTATAAATAACATTCATATAATCATATTGTATTAAAGTTCCATAAACCACGTAACTCAATTAAAGGGGAAAGGTCGTACACTTCGAGTCAAAATGATGAAAATTAAATGTCAAGGTTAAAATACTTATCACTCCCCAGGGGGGAAGGAATTAAGTCTAAGGGTCCGTCTACACGATAACGATTTGCCTGCACGTTCAGTTTGCGCAAACTAGTTTGTGCAAAAACACGGAACATGGTACGATGGCTACACGTTCCAGTATGTTTGCGCAAACCTCAATTTGTTTTCAGGGTAGTTGCGGTATGTATCAACGGTATCAACTGTCAAATGTATTTAAATTAGTTAAAATGGAGGCAAGTGAAGAAATACTTTTATTACAAGCTTTATTATTCTGCTTGTTGATTAAAAAGAAGGAATTTAATCGACGGCCAAGATCGAAATGGTACAAAAAATGGTTGCTAAATAGAAAGATGCACTCTCACGTTAATTTAATTAACGATTTAAGGGATGATCCAAATGATTGGCGTAATTATCTTAAAAAGGATGAGACAGCATATATTGAATTATTACATTTGGTGACACCTCTAATTAGAAAAAAAAACACTTTAATGCGTGAATCTATATCGCCGCATGAAAGATTGACCTGTACCTTGAGGTTTTTAGCAACTGCAAGATCGTACAGAGATCTACGATTTACAGCTGCGATTTCTCACCAAGCTTTGTCAATTATTATTCACTCGACTTGCAGTTCTTTTAAGTCAAACTTTTCTGACTCAAGTTGTGTACTACTATCTTTAATACACGTCGATAAGAAATGTTTTTGTATTTTGAGTAGATGATTTTCATAATTTTATTTAGAAGTTGCAGTCGTAGCGTCGTCAAGGTTTGAATACGTTAAGGCCGAATTAAATTTTACAATATTTTTAAGTAACAATATTAATTTAAGTTTCATTTTCATATCACGCAAACTTGACAAAATTTTCTCAAAAGACTACCTTTCTTAACTTCTTTTTTTTTAATTAATGTAAAATAATGATATAGTTATAACGATATATAATAATCTAAATAATAATAAAAACATTTATAGAATAAATTTCAAGTAAATTTTGCATTTTATAATCCATTTTAAATAACAATTTTCCATTTTCAATTTTAAATATGTTCAGCAAAACCATTTTCCATTTTGTATTTTAAATGCAATTTTGGAAACCATTTTCTATTTTCAATAGTTTCTATGAACCATTTTTCCCAGCCCTGGTTTTGAAACCGTTAAAAAACCAGTAAAAACCACCAGCTTTTCATCGACAAGCAAAAAAAAATCCTTTTCACTTTTCGACAACAAAAAAATTTTTAATCACATAGAATAAAAATTTTTATAAATTAATTTTTATGATTTTTAATCACAACAAAATAGAAAAATAGAATAGCTCCTTCAGCTTGTACACATTGTACATGTGGTACAAGTGATACATATTGTACATGCGGTACAAGTGGTACATCTTGTACATGCGGTACATGTGAAACATGTGGTACATCTTGTATATGCGGTACATGTTGTACACTATCTACACACGCAAACAGAACCATGCATACAAAAGTTTGCACAAGTAAAATCTTCAGCAGTGCGACGTTTACGCAAGCCTCACCAATGGGTTCGTACGTAATACCGTTTTCCCGTCCATACTGTACATGCTTACTTGCACAAACTGGTTTGCACAAGTAAGTCGGTGATGGTTGTCCACACGACACAAGCTTTACCACCGACTTACTTGCG
Organism: Brachynemurus nebulosus; assembly: GCA_035578155.1. NCBI lineage: Eukaryota > Metazoa > Arthropoda > Insecta > Neuroptera > Myrmeleontidae > Brachynemurus > Brachynemurus nebulosus. The sequence continues at coordinate 42,881,225 of JAPWDM010000005.1, forward strand.
CAAACCAGGTTTGTGCAAGTAAGTCGCTACGTTTTTTCCCGTCCATACGTACATGTTTACTTGCACAAACTGGTTTGCGCAAGTAAGTCGGTGGTAAAGCTTGTGTCGTGTGGACGGACCCTAAAACTACGTCAAGGTTTGTGGAAGGCGGTTCCGAAAATGACACAAGTTAGACAATGTGGTTTATGGAAGCTTCAAAAAGGATTATTTTATTTTTTTTAATATAAAAATCTTTTAATTACATCATAATATATAATTAATAAATTTGTTGAGGATACCATGAAATTGATTTTTGTATAAATTAACATATATTAGTAGTCTTCATATTCTTTGTTAAACATATTATAACATGTTAAATGTATTATTTCGAAGAAAAAAATTAACAAATCGAGAAAAAATTGATGAAATTCGACAGTAACAAATAACAAGGCCAAGAGCATGTTATTTGTTAAATTGAAATCGAGAACTGGTTTAAAACTATAAAATAACTCTCATAACTGTCAAATATGTAATAATTAACACAGTTGCAAATAGGTCGTTCATTATTTTTATCTATTTCGAAGAATAACATAAATAACATTTAACAAGTTTAACAAATTTAACAAAGATTATGAAGACTACTATTATATGTTTAAATATTTTAGTCAGTTTTTTTCTTTTACATCCGTGGCCTTTTCTATAGAGATGGATCAAATTAGGAAAGGGGAATAAATTTTTATAAATCAGCGCCTCGGAGGTAAAGTATGTTAAGTCACAAAAGTAAAATCTTTCAAGGTGCTTTAATGATACTTAGAAACTATCGCACCTTGTAGAGCATAATTATATTATTTTATTGTTTTATTGACGTATTGTTCTTAAACTAAAGATAAAAAAAAATTCGTCAAGTGCGTGTTTTGACACGCACTAAGTAATGTCACCTCAGTGAAAGTGTTAATTTATGATTTTTTGGCTCGTTTTTTAAGTACAGTGAGAATACAGCCCTCTTGCGTTTATTCAATATATGCATGTACAACTCTATAATTATTATATTATATATTATTATTAATTTTTCCCCCACTATAATCACACAACGAGATTAATATGTCATCCTTCGGTGACATAAAAACTGTAATATTTCTTAAACAAAAACTTTTTATTTTTTCTAAAATTATGATTTTGATGTGACTTAGAAAAAATTGTAACTTAACATAGTATACCTCTGAGGCGCTGAAATGTTTCATCTTTTTCTTAATCCTTAATGTACTATATATATAAAAAATGTTATACCTTTTAAAATTTTTTTTTTTGTTAAGAAAACCATTTGCACTTTAAATAAAACTTAAGTAATATTTAAACTCCTCTGTCACAGCATCCTGCACACATAGCGAATTTCCTAGGACTTAATTTTATACCTTTTCAACGTGTTCAAATATTTTACCACCACCCTTCCAAAAAGCCAATAACCTTTTGTATTGTTTTGACACGTATAATTTTCCTAGTTTCATAAAAAATAAGAAAATACTGCCAAGAAGCTGCAATTGCAATTGTTAGGTTTAAAATACTAAGCATTTCTCATTTATTCCACATCAAGGCGTCACTATCGACTCCAGTACTGCCTTTAATTACTTAATTAAATAAATCATAAAAAATTAATATATTTTTTTTTTTTTTTACTGATAAAATAGTATTTTAAGATCAGTGATTCAGAATATGTTGATTTAAACTTTGTTTCGTTGTAAATCCCTGCATACAAATATGACATTTAAAATGTTTTTCGCCATGAATTTGTTTGTGATTCGACAAATGATGTGTTCGTTTAAAAGTTTTTCCGCATATGTCACAAGCAAACGGTCTCTCACCTAAAAATTAAGAAAAAAAATTATTAAGAGTTTGTAGTCAGACGGTATTTCAGGAAAATACCCGTGTGAATTCTCATATGGTTCTTCCTCATATGTCTCAATCGAAAACTTTTGTCACAAAATTCACATGGAAATGGTCGTATATTCAAATGAATATTTCGGTGATTTTCTAAGTCAATATTCCTGCGAAATATAGCTCCGCAAAATTCACAATTATATTTTTTCGATTCATCCGTATGATTCATTCGCATATGTCGTTTCAAATAACGGGTTTCATAGAACTGTTTATTACATATTACGCAATGGTATCGAATATCGGTGTGCTTTATTAAATGTGTTTCCAGTTCACTTTTTTTTCTACATTTTCGTGGACATTTTTCACAGTGATAGTACCCATCACTGCTCCTCTCTGCTGTACATTCTTCTTTTTCTGGACCTTGTTTTGGGAGATTCTGTTTTGACTGTGAACGTTTCTTGTTCTTTTTGTTTATAGAATCTTTCTTAGTTGCGGTATCTTTTTTATTTTTTCCTTTTTTTACAGTTTTTTTTGTATTTTGTTGTCCACTTTCTTTATCATTTATATCACTCACATCTTCAACGTCAAGACCAACTTCAAGATAATCCGCAATCTCCTCACCTTCTGATTTTACTTCAGGTATATCTAATTCAGATGTTAATTCATTTGCCTTTAAAATACAACTTTAATTGGGTCATTGTAGATTAATATTAACTGTTATGCTTAATTTAATTTATTTTTATTGATTAAGGCGTTACATCTGGTTCAGTGTTTCCCAACCACCGGTCCAAGGACTAGTACTGGGCCGCGAAAATATATCACTGGTCCACAGAAAGGTGGATGAATTACAATAAATTAGACAAATATTTATCATTTTTATTTTTTGCTTTAAAAAAATAGAAAATGGCAGAGCTACCTTGGTGGGGACATATGGTCGGAAAACGACACTTCATATTACACAACCTAATGTTATTCCCACCTCCGTGGTTATTCCAATTAATGGCGTAAATGATTCCCGGCTATAAAAATTCTATTTAAAATGTACGAATTGCTTTTAAACATTTCTCCAATGCTTAAAAAAGTGGCAATATTAAATCTGAATTACATGATAGACAAAGTGGTCGAAAAACGACATTTCATATTACACAAACTAGTGCTACTTCAGCAAACGGTGGAAATGATTCTAAACTACAAGAATTCTATTTAAAATTAAAGAATATTTATATGAATTACATGGACAGCTACAAGTGGTCGGAAGATATTGTGAGATTTTACCGAGCCGTGATTGAAAAAAGATTGAGAAACGCTAATCAAGCTGACTTAAATATATATGTATATACAAAAAGAATTCTTACCGGGAAAATTAATGACTTTTTATCATTTTCATCTTTAATTTCCTTGACGTAACTAACTTTGTTACGCAAATTAAAATCCGAGTTGATGCACAGAATTCGAAAATCGTACGCTACTTCTAATTTTGCTACACAGTCTTTACATATTGTATGCGGTAAATCATCCGATTCGGAAATCTGCAATTAATAGTTTTTACTAGAAAACTTTAACAGAATCTAAATATTTTAGTAATTTTAAAATATAATCATCTTACCATGACAGGAGCGCATTCCATTACTGCTTTACTGATTGATGGAATATTTGATGTGCTTGCATATATACTAATTAAGTTTAATTTCTTATTCATACAAGTTCGACAAATTTCTTCATTATTCGTACACATAATAAATATTCCTTTAAGAATTTAACTTTTGTGCATAAGGCTGCATATGAATATTGTTGTACTTTCTTCACTTACAATTAGATGACTAAAGCGGCCCCTACACGCTCAATAATATTGCACAAAATCTGAAGTGGCACAATATTATTGATCGTCTGTAGGTTATATTGAAGGATTGTACAATATATTGTGCTGATCAAAAACAGTTTGAAATATATTGTGCAATGAATGAATATTGTAACGTCTGTAGGCTTTGCAAATATTATTGCGCAATATAACTTTATTTATTTAAGTTTCAATTTATTAATTGTTTTGTAATGCCATATTTGGTGGCTATTCATTGAATCAGTTTGACTGATTAATTTGAAAGAGTAATTATTTACTGCTTCGCAACATCTTTATCACTTAATATTTAGAATTAAACCACAATTGAATTATTGTAGAATTCATACATTCAATTTATTGTACAAATTTATTTTACAAATTATTGAACTGTCTGGAGGGAAGTTCAATAAATTGCACAAGTTGATTGCACAATATTATTGAGCGTGTAGGGGCCGCTTAAAATGAGTTTCATGATGTCAAATTTCATACTTTTTCAATTGTTTCAAACGAATTCAAACTTTTTACGACGCCCATTCAAAGATTTACTGGTTTTTGTATCGTTCTCACCGCATAATAATTATAATAATAGTATTATACTTAACTGTACTTTTTAAGATCCTAGAATAAATTTACATTGAAAGAAAACAGTTTAAAAACAAAATTTATAATAAAATATTTTATCAGTCAGGGAACTTGAAAACTCACGAAAGAATTCATACCGGAGAAAAACCGTTTAAGTGCTATATATGCCAAAAACCATCTCACCCGTTTAGTACCGCCATATATTCCAATTTTTTAGATAAAAAATTTAATATCTCTATATTAAGTTTAATCGCAAGTGTGGTACATTTTGTTTAATTTATTTACAGTATGGCCGGTCTTTACTATACAGCCTCCAGTTATCGATATAAAACAATGCACACTCGTCAGTTGAATTTTTTCTAAAAATTAGCATGACGAGCTGAGCTCGTCATTAGACCTAAATGGGTTAATCACACCAGCACCCTAGTAACCAGTCCTGTCGTCAGAAATTTAGATCAGATTTACGTCCATCTGCGTCGTTTCTGACGAATATACAGACGGCAGACTGACGACAGAATCTAACGTCAGGAAAAGACGGCATAGATACGTAAGTCTGACGAATAATTTTTATAATAACTCTGTCGACAGACTTACGGCAGGAAGACGGCAGCTACTGCTTTAAGGTCTCCCCTCCCATAAGTTTTCAGCGGTTCTCATTTTCATTTTTTAAATTTTGTTAATTCAAAGTGTCAGTCCTTTGTTAAAATTCTTGTTTCCATATATATGTACCAAAATATACATAATAAGAAAGATGAGAGTAGTTCTTATTATTAAACAAAACTGAAAAATTATAAGTTTTTTCTGTTATTGACCAATATAGTTTTATTAAACGTTTAAAAATGAAACAATTTTCTTACATTTTAAGGTTATTTTTTTACAGATTCAGTTTAAAAAAATCATGTAAGCTTATAAGCTTACATGATTTTTTGTCTTGACTTTCTGTCGACAGTCTGACGTCTGTATATTCGTCAGAAACGGCGCAGATGGACGTCAATCTGACGAAGGGTAATGTAGACCTAACTACGTAGATCTGATGTCAGTCTGACGACAGGCTGGTTACTAGGGCAATTTGAAACTACATAAGGAAGTTCATACTGGTGCAAACCGTTTCAATGCAATGTGTGCCTAAAATAATTTACATATCAGTTTTAGAAACTCATGCAAGAACTCATACTGGTGAAAAACCATTTGAATGCCGTATCTGTTTTAAATCTTTTAGTCAAACAAGTTTTTTCAAGTTACATAAACGAACGCATTACAGATGCAAAACTTTACCAATGTAACATGGTAACATCCGTTCAAAAACATTTTGCCATTCTGGGAATTTAAAGGCGCATCAACGAGTACATACACCGGAAAACCGTTTCAGTGCAACATATCTTTCCAACGCCTTTAGTTTCCCGGAAAATCAAAAAAATTCATTTGAGCAGCATATAAAGACAAAAATTGAAAATATCTAAATCTGAACCAACGGCGGTAATTAGATAAAGCTTATATAGGAATTTCGCGCTATTTTCGCGCTCATCATAACTGCTATTAAAATCTTTCCAGCGCCAATACTTTCCCGGAAAATCAAAAAAATTCATTTGAGCAGCATATAAAGACAAAAATTGAAAATATCGAAATCTGAACCAACGGCGATAATTAGATAAAACTTATATAGGAATTTCGCGCTATTTTCGCGCTCATCATAACTGCTATTAAAATCTTTCCGGCGCCTATAGTTTCCCGGAAATCAAAAAAATTTATTTGAGCAGCATATAAAGACAAAAATTGAAAATATCGAAATCTGAACCAACGGCAATAATTAGATAAAACTTATATAGGAATTTCGCGCTATTTTCGCGCACATCATAACTGCTATTAAAATCTTTCCAACGCCTATAGTTTCCCGGAAAATCAAAAAAATTCATTTGAGCAGCATATAAAGACAAAAATTGAAAATATCTAAATCTGAACCAACGGCGGTAATTAGATAAAGCTTATATAGGAATTTCGCGCTATTTTCGCGCTCATCATAACTGCTATTAAAATCTTTCCGGCGCCTATAGTTTCCCGGAAAATCAAAAAAATTCATTTGAGCAGCATATAAAGGCAAAAATTGAAAATATCTAAATCTGAACCAACGGCGATAATTAGATAAAACTTATATAGGAATTTCGCGCTATTTTCGCGCTCATAATAACTGCTATTAAAATCTTTCCGGCGCCTATAGTTTCCCGGAAAATCAAAAAAATTCATTTGAGCAGCATATAAAGACAAAAATTGAAAATATCTAAATCTGAACCAACGGCGATAATTAGATAAAACTTATATAGGAATTTCGCGCTATTTTCGCGCTCATCATAACTGCTATTAAAATCTTTCCGGCGCCTATAGTTTCCCGGAAAATCAAAAAAATTTTTTTGAACAGCATATAAAGGCAAAGATTGAAAATATCGAAATCTAAACCAACGGCGATAATTAGATAAAACTTATATAGGAATTTCGCGCTATTTTCGCGCTCGACATAATTGCTATTAAAATCTTTCCAACGCCAATACTTTCCCGGAAATTAAAAAAAATTCATTTGAGCAGCATATAAACACAAAAATTGAAAATATCGGAATCTGAACCAACGGCGATAATTAGATAAAACTTATATAGGAATTTCGCGCTATTTTCGCGCTCGACATAATTGCTATTAAAATCTTTCCGGCGCCTATAGTTTCCCGGAAAATCAAAAAAATTCATTTGAGCAGCATATAAAGACAAAAATTGAAAATATCGAAATCTGAACCAACGGCGATAATTAGATCCTACAAGACACAGATATTCGGGAATATCTGTACAAAAATGACGCCAAAAATATTTTGTCTTAGCACTCTAGTTCTTAAAAAAATAGTTGAAATCCACTGTTATGCCAAGAATATATGTAAATAACTCTGTTTTGGTACAGGCATTATTTTAAAAAAAACAATCTAAAGGAAAAAATTAAAACAAATTTCCGGAATGAAAACTTTTGTTGTACTTAGCTCAAATTTTCGCTTAATATTAAACAAAAGTAAAAAGTTTGAGCCAAGAACAACAAAAGTTTTCATTCCGGAAATTTGTTTTAATTTTTTCCTTTAGATTATTTTTTTAAAATAATGCCTGTACCAAAACAGAGTTATTTACATATATTCTTGACATAACAGTGGATTTCAACTATTTTTTTAAGAACTAGAGTGCTAAGACAAAATATTCTTGGCGTCATTTTTGTACAGATATTCCCGGATATCTGTGTTTTGTAGGATTTCACTTATTTTTGTTTTGCTTTCTGTTAAACGGTAAAATATGTACAGCTTTTCAGATATATAATATATATTTTTTCTAGATCTATTAAAATATACCTTTATAATATACATTATATATTTCCTATTGGATAATGATATCCATTATTCAACACTTTCATTATTCAACAAGCTGTAGGTCAACCAGAAAGTTACATTTGTGTCATTTGTAAAATATTCAAATAATTTATAGCAGAAAGTAGGCTTTGAAATAGTACCATATTTGATATGTATTAATTAATGCAAAATGTCCGTTGTTTTTAAATTAATTTTGATAGTTTCTGTGTTTCCAGAGCTCTTTTTTTATTTTTAATTTTAATAGTTTGACAAAGACACATCTAAAAAAACACATACATTTTTTTATCATATTTACGCCAAAATATCGTAATTTTCTACTAAAAAGTTATAAAAAAATACATTATTCTATTTGCTTTCAATAGCTATAACACTCGAATGAATTGTGATATTCACTTTATAAACTCAACACATGTCGCAAATTTCATCCTCTTTAACGATAATAATCACACATATTCTAATTCAGATTTTATCGCCATTTCATCGAAAATAAGCACACATTTCCTGTCTATTATAGTCAATTCAGCAGCCTTATTCCGTAACAAATTTAAGACAGTATCAGATATGCCAGGTAACAAACGAATATTAGAATGCCAGCGTTGTATGGTGCTAATACTTGGTAATTCAAAACCTGTATCTAATAGATGTTTATATAACGATGGCGATTTGTAACAAAATTTTAAGCTGATATCTCTTTTTTCATTACTCCATACTGACCTTTTTTTGTGAAATAATTGACTTTTTACAAATACTGCAACATCTTCCCCCTTTCCCTTTAAAAGTTCATCAATGTCGTTTTCTAAATCCCGATATTTGGCTCTTTTCACTGATTCGGTAGTATTAAATATGGAAATGGAATGAGGTAATTTATTAGCAGCTCCAACTGGTTTTTGCTTTTCATAATACGTGCCTTCGGCTTCAAATAATAGAGTGCATTTATCAATATTTTCAATATTTATATCTTCAGCTACCATCAAAGATTGATTACGTGTATAAGTTTTAAGAGTGCCAGCATAGTTTAAAGTTACGGGTGGAGATACTGATGTCGAGGGTTGATTTAGAACCATATATTGTACACTTTCACTACCACTTTTCAAATTAGATTTTAACAATTCTTGACAAGTCTCATCTATTTCAGAAACACTGCATGAGCAAACAGATTCATATGGTTTATGAAGAGCATTTTTTTTAAGTATTTTCGACCTCCTGTCACAACAACTGAATTTTTCCAAAAATGTTTTTCACAAAACACAACAACTTTTCAGTTTGAATTTTTTAAAACTTCATTACCCGAATGTTTTATCCATACTGGTTTTCTCTCATCACAAGGTAATTTAAAAAACGATAAAGCTGAAGTCGGATGCTGTGCATTATTACAATTCACATACCTACTTGCAACGGCGCAACATTGTAAATATTTACAAATTGCAGAATAGTGTTAATCTAAAGAGGTCGCGAATCTTAGATTGAGACTAAAATTTAGATTGAGACACTGATATCCAGTAGTTCAAAACCAACTAAACTTTTTATGTCATCGAAGATGACATATTAATATCGTCGTGTGATTGAATAATTATTGAGTTGTACAACCATATTGAATAAACGCAAGAGGGCTGTAGAGTTAACAACTATAGAGTTAACAAAAAATCATAAATTAACACTTTCACTGACAAGGAAAGGGCAAGAAGTCGAAAATTCAAAAAAATCTGAAACTTTGTCAGTATGTAGAAGACCTATTAACATAAAAAATATCAGTTGCTGCTAAAAAACGTTTTTAAGGGGTGAAACATCCCCTCAAAGTTGGAACTCAAAAATTTAAAAATCGATGAAATTTTGTTTATGGGTACCTTAAAAAGTTCTAGTAACAAATATAACATTATTTTTTGCATCTACAAATTTCTAGGGGTTGAAACCACCCCTTCATATGTGTACTTAAAAATTTATAAATTGATGATATTTTGTTTATATATACTATATAGAGCTCTAGTAATAAATATAACATTACTTTTTGCATCTACAAATTTTTAGGCGTTGAAATAACCACAGCTGAAGGGGTGGTTTCACCCCCTTAAAAATGTATAGGTATAAAAAAAAATATTATATTTATTACTAAAATTCTTTATAGTAGATAGGTATATAATATATAGGTATGTAAATAAAATTTCGTCAATTTTAAATTTTCTAAGCACACACTTGAAAGGGTGGTTTCACCCCTTAAAAATGTGTGGACGCAAAAAATAATGTTATATTTATTATTAGAATTTCGTATAATGTGTAAAAACAAAATATCGACAATTTTTAATTTTTTAGGTACGCACTTGAAGGGGTGGTTTGAAAATTTGTGGATGCAAAAAATAATGTTATATTTATTACTGCAGCTCTGTATAGTATATATAAACAAAATATCATCAATTTTTAGTCGAATTTTCTCCGAAAAATTAGACTTATACAGCTTATACGATAAGAGCGGCGAGAGGCGAGATTAGGGACGCTATCCGTTTTGGTACCCGTAGGACACGATTATGTAAAAAAAAAGATGTCTGATATATATATATATATATATATATATATATATATATATATATATATATATATATATATATATATATATATATATATATTCCCGCCACCTTTTAATTTGTGTAGGGCCTCCCTATGGAAGTTAAGAGATGAAATTTGGTAAATGGGGCTCATTTTCGAGGCACCTCATACTATCAAAGTGGGGTCAAATTTTGGGCAAATTTTTTTTCGGACCCGACCTTTAAGGGGGTGGTGGGGGGCAACAAAACAATAAAACTTTTCCGAATCGGTTGGAAATAATGTTTCGGTCAATTATCTATAACATATCCAAAATTCAACTTCCTAGGATGATTTGGAGGGAGTAAAGGGGGAAAAACGATTTTGGCTGGATCTAACACGCCCCCAGCCCCCCAGAATTAACGTAGAGGGTTGAAATTTGGTGTGTTGATAGAGTTCGTACTTAGGTTGTGCTTTTTGGAGGTTTCAATGTTTTACCCCCACCCCCCTCATTTTTAAGCTACAATTTCATGCTTTTTCGAAGTTTGTACCACTCGCACAGGTCACCCAAATAAACCTAGAGGGCTGAAATTTTGTATTCGGATTTAGTTAGTATCAAGGGGGTGCCTTTTGGGGGTCTCGACTTTTAACCCTTACCCCCACCATTTTTATACCAAAAAGAACATGATTTTTCTTGTTTTTTAACAGTTTCGTTCGGGTCATAATCTCCCCAAATAAACCTAGAGGGCTGAAATTTTGTGTACAGGTTAAGTTAATAGCCAGCCACTGCTTTTTGGAGGTTTCAACTTTTAACCCTTACCCCCACGATTTTTACACCAATATTTCCTTGATTTTTTTGCTTATTTTCTAACACGCCTAGAGACTCTCTGAGTAAACTTAGAAGGCTAAAATTTTGTACATGTATTGAGTTAGTATCCAGCTAGTGCCTTTTAGGGATTTCACATTACTTTTCCCCCACTTCTCCCATTTTTACATCGGAATTCAATTGTATTGTTAAATGTATTTTAAATGTTTATTTTTATTCTCTAATATAAGCAGGCGTATACTAATTTTGAAAATTAAAAAAAAAAAATGAACTTTTTTTTTTTTTTTTTTATTTTAACAAATGTAATATATAAATATTAAGTAATTTAAAAATGTGTTTCATATCACTGTTTATTTATAAAGTAGGAATTTTGGATTTTTATTTATAAAATAGAAATTCTGGATTTTTTTGAAAAGAAAAAATATCTTCATAAAGATCTTCCAGTTTACTATTTAAGGTCTTTTTTTAATATTTAAAACTAAAACATAAAGGAAATTGGCGGATAAACATGGGCACGAATGCCCTCATACGAATTGTGTTGATTTCTTTCCTGCTACCTGCTGTCGGCACAAAATTGAAATTTACTGAGATACAGCCCTTAAATACTTAAAACCTTTTTTTAAAGCCGCGATCAGCCGGACACTCATCATCAGTTTTGAAACCAACAAAATGACAAATCGGTTGTAGACTTTCAATCACATTTCGCTTGTAAACAATCAATACCGAAGATGAGGGGAAAATTCGACTACCGTGATGGGGCCCCACTGCTCACGGCGTTTTTTTTTTTTTTTGATACAAATATTGTTCGTTTATTTTATCATAAAATGATTTTTTTTTAATTTTAATATTTAAACCATTTTGAAACTTTGCTCGATTTATGATTCAATCCATCTACTAACTCAACCTGAACTACTTCTACCAAATTCCAGCTCAACTGGTCAAGAAATAACTTATATTTATAAAAATTAACAGCTTATATTTATAAAAATTAACACAAGAGTGCACTGTAATTAGTTTATGTATTGTAGAGTAAAAGTACAGAGAAATTAATTTGATACTAATCTTGAACAATGGGCTTTAATTTGATACTAATTTTTTGGAAAAAATATTTTTTTTGGAAAGCCTCAAAACTTGCTTTTGAAAATTTTTTTGAGATAGTGTTTTTTGAAAATTAAGAATATATATTTATAATAGTGACCTGGGGAATGTACCATAAAAATTTCAAAGTGAGACCATGATGGGATCAGCAGTTATGATAAAAAATGCATTTTAGTGTGTAGTATTTTAACGTATTCTGACATAAGAGCTTGGATCTTCTTTGAAACCAAGCCCAAGGGTATTTTGCAATTTTCAAAAGTATATAACTCAAAAACTATAAGAGTTAAAATTTTTTAAAAATTATATTTGAATTCAGGAAGTTAAAGAGTATAATTAACCAAAGTTTCAAAAAAATCTGTGATAGTCAGGTTGAAAATCATTTATTAGTACGGTGCAGTTATTCAAAAAAACGGTCTAACCTCAACATCGAAAGTAACAGCTTCATTCCAACTCCAAATTTTTCTATACAGTCCACATATTGTTTGGCCAAAAGTCACACCATTTTGAGCGTCGGGTTTTGAGGCGAGAGGGGTAGAAGTAGGTAAATTAACGGATTTCATCAGTTTTTTTTAAATATTTCGGAAATTATGGGGCTTAGCGTAAAAAGTGTCAATACAAAAATAATCTACATTAAATTGCGAACAAAAATGATCCTGTGCATAATCTTGCTAAAGTGAACAGTTCCAGAGTTATGGAGGATGTAAAAGTAGCAATTTTTAGTATTTTTAGCCACTGCTGCACCTATCACCAGATGCAGCAGTGGCTGAATAAGCAGAAGAATCCTCTCGAGTGGGGGTGGAAGAACATTGACGAACATCTGAGACCAATTTCGAGACGAACACCTGAGACTAATCGCAATTTGCATTTACAAAACACAACAATCTTGTATAAAAAAAAATTTGTTTCCTTAGTAATAATGAATCATATTTTTTCCAAAAAATCTAAAAATACTAAATAAAAATTGCTACTTTTACACCCTCCATAACTCTGGAACTCTTCACTTTAGCAAAATTATGCACAGGACTATTTTTGTTCGCAATTTAATGTAGATTATTTTTGTATTGACACTTTTTACGCTAAGCCCCATAGTTTTCGAAATATTTAAAAAAAAAAGTAGTCAAGTGCGTGTTAGACACGCATCACGGCAGGATTTCGTAGAATTCGAGATAAAATATTTTTTGCATTTACTTAAAACGTTGACGGTCATGAGCACCGCACAGCATTAAGTTAAACTGACTAACTGTGATACAACGCTGTACCGTATCAACAATTCTATAATAAGTGTACTAATTGGGAGTTCCGTCATAGTAGGTTATGATCATCTACACGTTAATATTAAAATTAACCTATAATTTTTTAATAACCCCATGCACGGAGGACTTTTGTCACCGTGACATTTTTGTCACTTCTATCTGTTATATGTGTTAGAAAGAGAGCTAACTCTATTGTGTGCTTCTAACACACAAATTAAATAGGAGTGACAAAAATGTTACGGTAACAAAAGTTCTTCGTGTGCGCATGGGCTTATAAGAAAGAGTATACAAACCTTTTACCTTGTACATAAGCTAAAAAAAAATTAATAAGAATGCCGAACATTTGCCGATTCCATCCATAAAATGTTGCCAAACTTTCCATTTTTGTCTTCCGTTTTTTAGAATGCCCACCTTTATACATTATACATATTACCGTAGACAGGGATGAATTAGGACAGGCGGATGAATAGGGACAAAACGAAAAATGTTATTTATGAGCTTAGTTTAAAAATACTAGACGTAAAAAACATATATCTCCTTTAAATTATAGTAAAATAATTATTTTTTCGGGTAACAATAGACCAATAGTGACTAAATTTAAAGTTGGATAAAAAATATTAAAAAATCAGTTTAGATTGACGTCTTCAAACAGTGCTACTTTTTGTTTTAAAATTTTATCTAAAAATTATTTATTTTGGCGCTCTTAAGAATAAATTGTTATTTAATTAAAAATTCAGTTATTTCGAAACATATCTGAGAAAAGAAGATTGCAAACTTTTAGTTGTTTTTGTTTTTTTAAGAAGAAATAATAAGGACTTGACCTTTGGACTAAGTTGGAGGTTAATAGCGATGGGAAAGATGTGAATAGGGACAGTATATAGCTTAATAGGGACGTTATATCAAGTATAAAGGGACGAATGTGGAGTGATTAAAGATGGATGAAGGATGTATTGGAACATAGAACAGAGTACTTTCAAGGTCATCAAATCGTTAGATATTTTTATAAACACATTCAGCATAAAATTTTTATACTTTATAAACTTTACTTTAGATTTTACGTTTATTTCTACAGGAAATCATGAAATATTATTTCTTTTTTGAATGTATAAATACAAAAAATTCGAAATTATGTTATATTTGAATTTCAATTTTGGTCAGCCCTACGGGTCGTTCCCATTCACCCTTTTATCGTCTCTTTTAACCCCAATTTGTCATAGAGAAGAAATTATTATATGATTTTTGTTATTTTTTCAAAAACCACCGATATTGTCAAAATTTTTTTTGATACTGTGATAAAGTGACCATCCTTGCGTAAATTTTTAATATATTAAAAATTAGATACTAAAAAAATAAATACAAGAAAATACGGTGTGAATTCTGAATTCGTTCATATTCATTCCTATTTAAGGTATACGCTGTATTCTACAAAAACTCGTTGTAAATACTACGTTCACTACGCGACGTACGTACGTCATTCGATTTCATTCATCAAAATTGTGTGCGATGAATACTTTTTAACCGAATTATCATGGCACGGAAATAGTATCCATAACTTGACACTCTGTTTAAACTGTATTAAGCGTACTCTCTCTAATTCCAAATTCCGTGCAAGCCGTTTCGGTCACTACAAGCCGTTTAACACAAAGGTACCTCAATTTTTAACAATTAAAATGTAATATTTTTTCAGTTTTTTCACGATTTTCACCTTTAATTCATCTCAGTTACTGCATGTAAACACAAAATTTTAATTTTACACCTCGCCTGAATTGTAGGACTTATTTACAAGGTTCAAATTAAAATTTATACTTAAATTCTGAATCAACTACTATTATCAAATGATTTCCACAACACTTTATAAGGCTGCTTACATTAAGTTGGTTAAAATTAAAGAAATATTATAATTATTATTTATTACACTAATTTGAAAATAACACTAGTATTTATAAATAACCACTTTAGTAAATTCTTCTTAAAGAAAACAATTAATAGTTCGTCTAACTCGTTTATGTCTGCTGTCCCTCTTTGTCAACCCATAACTATTATTTTTACACCTTACATTTTATTGGAAAAAATACAAAAAAAAATCTGTTGGTAAATTAATTTTTTTATAGTTTATAAATTTGAATATAGATGTCAGCGATGATTCTAAAAACAAATCAAAACATACTTATGAAACTTCAATTTCAATAGAATAAAAAGAGATAAATATACTCATGTCTGTATAAAATAGAAGAGAAAAACGAATATTGAAACATTCCCAGTAATTTTACATAAAATTAGCTTTACACATTGGTGTCGATATTTTTTTTTGCATTTGCTTCTAATTTTAATAATAAAAATAACAGAAAAATCGAATTAATTTTTAATAAATTGATGACAGTTCGTTCAATTATTGAATAATTAGCAATTTTTTTAAGTGTTGCTTTTTAAATTTGTTAATTTGTATTGAAAAAAACTGTACCTCAATTCAAAAACAAATATGGGCGTCTTATTCAAATACAAATGTTCGTAAAGTGTGGGTTGACCACACTTCGATGACAGAAACCGGTAAATTATAATGATTTCCTAGTAAGATTGTTTCTACGAAATCCTAAAAACTGACAAAAACCGTTAATTTGCCTACTTCTACCCTCCTCCCTCCCAAACCCGACGCTCAAAATGGTGTGACTTTTGGCCAAACAATATGTGGACGGTACAGAACAATTTGGAGTTGGAGTGAAACTGTTACTTTGGATGTTGAGGTTTGGGTTTAATTGCACCGTGCTATATGTTTGGTTGGTTTTAAAAAGAATGACCCGTATGTCTATTACGTCAATAAGAGATGTTTGTCATAAACAAAGCGAGGAATTATAGAGTAGTAATAAATCATTATGTCAAAAAATTGAATGTTCTCCAATAGTGTAAAAACAAGTATGAGGGGTTAAAAAATGAAAATAAACTGTAATTTAAAAATCTATAGTCATTTACAAATTTTAATTGTTATTATGTAAATGCAAAGGAAAATGCAAGGGGACAAACTAGAAAGTCTGCCCAACTATGCCTACTGTAATCAATGGGTGACGTAACACAGTACCACATACAATCACATAGAACACTAGAAGCCAACTAATATCAAAAAAGTGTAATTGGCTTGGAGTCATTTGGAGCCGTGTCACAGCTTAAGGCATTAGTCAGTCCCCGTCCGTCGTCGAACGCACACTGCATTGTATTAACAATATAGCCATTGTTGTATTAACAATGTACCCAGAAAGCAGTGTAGGAGGTCTGCGACGTGTATGTATGTGTGTATTATTAGATTACATAATATAAGGATATTTGTAGCAGTCACATCATTTATTTTCATTACCATATTTATTAACTTCCCGTTGGAAGTTATTATAATGGGTCCGATTTTACGAATCGCTAATTTGGACATATCTCCACGTTTCAAGGTCACTAGAATCCGAATCCATCGTTTTTAGCGTGATGTCTGTGTGTGCGTTCGTTAGTTTGTTCATTCGTTCGTGAATTTTTTTTCGTCTCGCATATCTGGAGAACAAATGATGATATCAACTTCGAACTAATTTCATTAGATGTATAATCAAAAAATGAAGACCGGATAAAGTTTTTAGCAAATGCGGATTAGCGGTTGTTTTTTGTGATATAAAGACGGAATTAACTTCATTAACATAACATAGATTATATGGATTTTTTACCATGTCTTTATTATATAATGGCCTAAGAACCTTCCTTGATGTTAAAAACGCCAGTAAATTATTATAAAATTTAAAAAAAAGAAAAAAAAAAAGAAAAGAAAAACGAAATAAGAAACTTTTGTCTGAAACTGTCTCGCGTATCTTGAGAACAAATGATGTTATCATTTGTTTGATAAGGGTGGAGCCCCCACCCTTAGGTGCAGAAGGCGAAGCCCCCCGTGTGGTGCAAGGGGCAAAGCCTCTATCGGGAGCCCAGAAGAGGAGTCCCCTGAATTAAAAAAATGTTATTCATGTGCAATAGTCTTTAAGGGCATCCAATGGGAAGTTGACAGTGTGGGTAGACCTGTCTCTCCAAATTTTTTATTTATCATTTTATCGGTTAATGAAGTATGAATGCAGTTTACTTTTTAATAAAATAAGACTGCTTTTAATAATAATAAAAGACTGCTAAAAAAGAAGGAAAGCCATATTGTTAATGAGTTATGCACGGAGGATTTTTTAGATTTCAAACCCGAAAATTATAATTTTAACATCGACAATGCTGGAAATAAAGTTAAATGGACGGAAATTAAAGTAATCACTTTTGGAAAAGCATGTCCTTATCAATTATATTTCAAATATAATTTCAAAGAAGATTTTAGGGGTAATCGAGTTGTCCAAAAATAGACGAAAAGATAAATCTGGTGTTGATGAGTTACATAAAGCCTGTGACACCTCACCCTGTATTTCAGCAGCTAAAAAAAATGATTTTTTAGATTTATGCAAACATTACCAAAAGTATATCATAATTATTATGAAAATTTAAAATGTAAAGATAATTAAGTAGACTGCTTTCTTAAAAAGAAGAGCAAAAACTTTTTTTTTGGAAATATTTAAGTAATATTTTTTTGTTGCATGAAAATATGTAAGTTTTCGTTTTTTATGAAAAAAGATGTTTATTAATAATTATTACCTACGTTTTTCTTAATAATGTTATAAATGCTTTTTGTTTTTTTCTTTTTTAATTACCTATATGAAAATACCTAATAATAATAAATTATTATTTATAACTATAGTTACTTAAATAATATATGTAAGTTTTCATTTTTTTAATAATAAGAATAAATGTTTATTTTTTATGTGTCTATATTTTTATTATTAATAATGTTAACGTAACATGACTCCAATAAAATTAACAAATTTTGATTATCAGTTAAAAGTGATAATACAATAAGGTAATATTTACACTTGTGTCATTTTTATAGTATTTTTTGGAGATGTTTTGTATTGAAAGTTAGAGCAATAAGGACACCATCGTTCATAAATTCGAAATTAGTTAACTTTTGTGAATCTACTCTATTTCCTATTAAAAGTTCGATTTGCTTAATCACCGAGTGAAATTTCATCATTTTTTGACGCTTCGTTTTGATTTTACAAAGATTTTAAATTTAGAAGCAAATTATTTTTTTCAATATCTCAAAACAACAAAAGTGCATTCGTGCCCTTATTGAAGTCATGGTGCGATTTAAAAATTCTATAGGTAATAAATTATACAGGATTGTGTTTTAGTAGACAGCATACGAATACATACACACACCTAACACACAAATACATGTATTGTAGATGTAAGATAATAACTTCCTCTTTACGTTTCTTGTTATGATAGCATTGGCGGTTTTTAAACAAAAAGATTTAAGATATTTTTTTAAATATTTGAAACATAAATGCTGAATAAATAAAAGAGTAGTTCTGACCAGCGTTACCAACATTAAATTTCTTCTCCCGTTGTAGAGAACGCTACAATCCCGTCAAGACCCGTCAAGTAGGGATTTTCGAGTTGTTACTTTTCCCTAAATTGAGAGAATGAGATAAATTGAGACGTTGATAGTTTTCTGTATATTCAACAGTAGTGTAGGGTAGACCGGGGTTAGTTGGGTACAGAGGTAAGTTGAACATGTAAAAATTACCCCACACAAAAGATATGGTCAAATTACCACACTTAAATAAATCAGTCTTATCCAATTAACCACATTACAGAGGTAAGTTGAACATATAAAAATTACACCACACAAAAGATATGACAAAATTACGGTTATTTGGATAAGGGTGACTTAAATAAGTTAGGGTAGACCGGGGTTAGTTGGGTACAGAGGTAAGTTGAACATGTAAAAATTACCCCACACAAAAGATATGGTCAAATTACCACACTTAAATAAATCAGTCTTATCCAATTAACCACATTACAGAGGTAAGTTGAACATATAAAAATTACACCACACAAAAGATATGACAAAATTACGGTTATTTGGATAAGGGTGACTTAAATAAGTTACCCTTATCCAATTAACCATATTAAAGAAATTTGTATCATTTATAAATAATTTTTTTGAAATATTTATATGGAAATATTATCACAATTAATACATATATATGTATCACTAGTATTAGGTACGCAATTAATATGCGCCCAATTTTTGCACAACTGACATTCAATCCACGTTTCTTTGGGGCTACACTTTGAAAATAGTTCATTGCATATTAAGCAAGAAATCCTTGGTAATAATATTAAGCAATTACTATTAATACAAATATTAATTTTTTTAGTAACTTTTTTACACTTTTTTTTATATTTTGTTCTTTCTCTAATGTTTTTATTTCTATTGAATCGGTTAAAACACTAGATTTTCTTTTCCTCTTGGTTTGACCCTGTTCTTTTGAAGCAGCCCTTGGGTACGGTCGAACTATTTCTGGAGAAAATATTGTAGGTGATGATGTTAAAATTTGCGATTCTGGGGGATCAGTTACGAATGACGGAGCGAAATCATCTTGAGTAAAAATATTTTCATTATATGGAAATATTCCAGTCTTTTTAAATCCTTTTATGATATTTGTATTAGTTGTAGCTAATGGTAATGAATCTGCTACTATTTTTGGGATATCATATATTGTTATTTTTTCACCTGGATTATTTCTTAACCATAAATCTTGTGCAGTTGAAGCATATTTCTTAAATGGTCCATACACAGCCACATCAAGTGGTTGTAATTTATGGCTACAATGTGGTGGAAAGGATAACATTACGATCCCATTATCTTTCGCTAAGTTTAAGGTTGGTACATGTAAATGTGAGGAATGATTATCTAATAAGAGTAATACTGGATTATTAATAGATGGTTTAACGTGTGCGATGAAATGCTGCATGTACATAAAAAATTCTTCATTTGTTACCCAACCGCTAGAATTTCCTGCACCAATAGAACCTTTTGGTCCATTATTAATAAAATGATTTTTATATTTTTTTCGTGGAAATACGAACATAGGAGGCACTGTATTTCCGTTTGCAGAAACAGCACATATTAGTGTGACATTAGTGCCCCGTTCAGCAGAAGTTATGGAGCCAACATTTTTTTTACCTTTGGCAGCAATTATTTTAGGAGGTTTTAATACAGTACTAATTGAGGTTTCATCAACATTATAAATATTTGATGCGGTAAATTGATATTTATTCTTAACTTCAGCTAATTTTGTGAAAAATGGTTTTACATTTTGAACATTAAATGATGTCGCTCGTCCGATACTTGTTGCTTCTGGTTTTCTAATTGATAATTCTCGATTCCTTTTTAGAAAACTAGTAAGCCAC
The DNA here is from genome assembly GCA_035578155.1 of Brachynemurus nebulosus. Classification (NCBI taxonomy): domain Eukaryota; kingdom Metazoa; phylum Arthropoda; class Insecta; order Neuroptera; family Myrmeleontidae; genus Brachynemurus; species Brachynemurus nebulosus. The sequence goes on from JAPWDM010000005.1 coordinate 42,901,892, forward strand.
TCTTTGCCAGCTATTTTATTAATTTTCCATATTTCAGGCATTTTAATATTAAATTTTTCAGCACACTCATAAGCAAGCTGGCGAACATTTTTCGGAGTCAATCCATAAAATATCGAAGCCATTTGTAGTAAATAATCTTTTAATGCAATTTCCTGGTCCTTAGAAAATACTTGTCTAGGTTTTTTATAACCAATTGTCGGTAAATCTTGCGTTTCCTTATTTTTATATGCTTTTAACTTAATTATATAACGTGATAGTGTCGTACGTTTAATATTAAATTCCTTTGAAGCAGCATTGATACTTCGGTTTCCAGAAATTATTGTTCTTGCGGCATCATTAAATGTTTCGATAGATATAAAACCTCTTTCAGTTTTACGTTTATAATTTCTCATATCTAATAGAAATAAAAAACAAATATATAATAAAAGAAAATCTTAATCATAGTTTTGTTAATGAAAAAAATTTTACTTACTTGTTATTTGTAAATGATACAAATTGATAATTGAAACTGATGTATTTTGTTAAGATAAATCTATTACTGTTTTATATTAAAAATTTATATATTTGAAGAAAATTTCAATTTTTGTAAAATGAGTGTACATTATAATATATAAAATAGCATTGTGAAATAAAAGCACATAATATATGAAGGTATATGCACTTAAACTTTGTAATTAAACAATTACGGTCACATACAAAAAGTAGTCACAAACGCCACAAACTTCACAAACACAAATCGTTCACATTTTTATATGTAAAATTTATAATTTTGAAGAAAATTTCAATTTTTGTAAAATTAATATATATTAAAACCACTTTTTAAGTAATAGTTAAAAAAAATAGAAACAAGTTCGCATTTACATGTATTTTGTTAAAAGTAACACAATTCGTTCACTTTTATTATATATAAAATTTATAGTTTTGGAAAAAATTACAAATTTTTTTAAAATTAATAATGGTTGTAACCACTTGTAAGAATAATTGAAAAAAATAATAAAAACAAGTTCACAAAAAACAATGTTTAAGTGCATATAACAACACATATTATGTGCTTTAACTTCACGACGCTGTATCGTACACTAAACTTTTTATGTTTCCTATCATTTAATATATTCTGGTTTATAAAAAAAGGGGGAAACATCACAAACACATACGTGTTACTAAACATATATGTGATATATGTGGGATGTTATTATGTATATGTTTTAATATTTAAAGAAGGGTGCGACTCCAACATATTTTACTGAATATATATATGTAAAACTTTTTATGTTTCCTATCATTTAATATATTCTGGTTTATAAAAAAGAGGGAAACATCACAAACACATACATGTTACTAAACATATATATGATATATGTGGTATGTTATTATGTATATGTTTTAATATTTAAACAAGGGTGCCACCCCAACACATCTTACTGAATATATATATATATATATATATATATATATATATATATATATATATATATATATATATATATATATATATGTGTAATATGTGTTATGTATATGTAGTTAAAATACAAATATTGATTTTTATTTTTCTTACGTATTTAGAAAGGTTTTTTATATGATATTGTATGTATACTGTACATTGTATGTATACAGTATTGAAATATACAGTATTGAAATGGCTTTTTATCTTATGATAATGTATGAAAAATGTAGATTTAAAATACTAATGGAAGTAAAATATTTTAATACGTTAACAAAAGTCAGGTGAATGTATAATATTTTAACCAAAAGTAAGTTAAAGTATTGAAATATTGGTATATGTGAATGTTTTATTATGATTTTTCTAACTATTCATAAAAGTTGATAAAACGTACACCATAAATAACAAATTATAAATTTACTCTTAAACTATTATTTTTACATAAAAAATACTTATCCACATTTGTTTATTTTAAGAAAATACATCATAATTTTAAAAAAAGTTTTAATATTTATGAATTTTTAATAGTTTTGTATCTTATGATAATGTATGAAAAATGTAGATTTAAAATACTAATGGAAGTAAAATATTTTAATACGTTAACAAAAGTCAGGTGAATGTATAATATTTTAACCAAAAGTAAGTTAAAGTATTGAAATATTGGTATATGTGAATGTTTTATTATGATTTTTCTAACTATTCATAAAAGTTGATAAAACGTACACCATAAATAACAAATTATAAATTTACTCTTAAACTATTATTTTTACATAAAAAATACTTATCCACATTTGTTTATTTTAAGAAAATACATCATAATTTTAAAAAAAGTTTTAAAATATATGAATTCTTAAAAATTTTGTATCATTTACTATTAATATGTAAAAATTTTTTCTAAGTTCAAATATACATTGATTTTGTATGTAAGCGATGTTTTTGCAGTCATCTGACTTATATTGAGTACAAACATCGTCTTACGATGTGTGTTGTTACTGTACTATGTTTTATGTGTCTATATAAAAATCAAAAAAACTGAAAAAAAAATGAAAAATTTTAAAAAAAATTCTTATATTTTAATATAAACTTTAAAAAACTTCATTAATAATTATATATTTTATAGTTTTTATCATTTTTATAACAAATTAAAACAAAAAAATATAAAAAAAAAGTAAAATTTACCACGCTGCAAAATCCAAAACTTATATATGATGATGGTACCTTTTTAAATATCGATGTGTGTAGTTGACTTAAACATTATGAACGGTTCGGTCAAAGTATATATAGCTATTATGTATGTGTGTAAGAGCATTACATTAATAGTTTTATTTTGACTAAGTTCTGTTCTTTTGAAAATATTATTTTTTATTTAAGATGATATTTTCAAATAATTTTAATTTACTATAGTAACATCGTAAAGGTACTTCGTCGAAAAATTATGAAAATATATAAAGTAAGTGTTTTGGTATTAAAAAAAATATGTGTTTTTATTTATTAAAAATTTTTATGATTTTTATTAATAATTCACATATATTTTTATTAACCCAAAACCATTTATATATAATTTTTATAATTTTTTAATATTATCCTATATTATGTCAAAGCAAGTCCATGGGCTATAGGTGTTAAGCCTTAGGCTCTTATGTGGACAAACAATTTTATAAAATAAATTTTTTAATAAATTTATAATGCAGAAACTCACTACATACCAAGCGCGAATGAAGTGTGTTATTCGAACGTTAAATAAATGTATATTTTATATATTTAAAAATTGTCGCATACAATCTACCGAAGAGTTATGAGCAAATGTTTGAATTATTTCAATAAAACTATATTACTTAAAATATATGGTAATAGTTTTTATTCAAATATGAATATTTTCAAAAAAGAATTTTTTTTATTTTTTTAAATATTAAAAATTTTAGAAAATATTTTTTATATAAAAAGTAACAAAAGAAATAAATTTATTTTTATTTCAATTTTTGTTATAATTTTTATATGTTTATATCAGTTTATGAAGAAATTTCATACTGATTAATAAATGAAAAACTTTTTAAAATATTTCTTTTTTTTTAAAATTGGAATAATTTTATTAAGTTTGGAACATACAGTTCCCTGGTTGATCCTGCCAGTAGTCATATGCTTGTCTCAAAGATTAAGCCATGCATGTCTCAGTACAAGCCATATTAAGGTGAAACCGCGAAAGGCTCATTATATCAGTTATGGTTCCTTAGATCGTACATACATTTACTTGGATAACTGTGGTAATTCTAGAGCTAATACATGCAAACAGAGTTCCGACCAGAGATGGAAGGAATGCTTTTATTAGATCAAAACCAATCGATGTTAACATATTTTTATAATATATTTTATGTTTTTTTTATAATTTCATATATATATTTAATATATGTGCATCGTAATAATTTGGTGACTCTGAATAACTTTTAGCTGATCGCACGGTCTTTATAGTACCGGCGACGCATCTTTCAAATGTCTGCCTTATCAACTGTCGATGGTAGGTTCTGCGCCTACCATGGTTGTAACGGGTAACGGGGAATCAGGGTTCGATTCCGGAGAGGGAGCCTGAGAAACGGCTACCACATCCAAGGAAGGCAGCAGGCGCGCAAATTACCCACTCCCGGCACGGGGAGGTAGTGACGAAAACTAACGATACGGGACTCATCCGAGGCCCCGTAATCGGAATGAGTACACTTTAAATCCTTTAACGAGGATCCATTGGAGGGCAAGTCTGGTGCCAGCAGCCGCGGTAATTCCAGCTCCAATAGCGTATATTAAAGTTGTTGCGGTTAAAAAGCTCGTAGTCGAATTTGTGTCCTACACTGTCGGTTCACCGCTCGCGGTGTTTAACTGGCATGTTTTGTGGGACGTCCTACCGGTGGTGAGGTATAAATTATATATTGTATAATATGGTTATAAATACTTGTATTTTTATTTAAATTTTTATTTTTATGGTAAGTTATTATTTATATTTTTACTTACTTGAAAAGTTTAAAGTATACTAGTTAAATTTTATATACTAATATGTACATTAAAGTATAATTTATCGTAAGTGTTAAAGTTATTTATTTTTTATAATTTAAATAATGGAGACAGCCTCCCAATTATAATCCTATCGCGGTGCTCTTAATTGAGTGTCGAGATGGGCCGGTACGTTTACTTTGAACAAATTAGAGTGCTTAAAGCAGGCTTTAAAATTTAAATAGTGCCTGAATATTGTGTGCATGGAATAATGGAATAGGACCTCGGTTCTATTTTGTTGGTTTTCGGAAGTTTTTCCGAGGTAATGATTAATACGGACAGATGGGGGCATTCGTATTGCGACGTTAGAGGTGAAATTCTTGGATCGTCGCAAGACGGACAGAAGCGAAAGCATTTGCCAAAAATGTTTTGATTGATCAAGAACGAAAGTTAGAGGTTCGAAGGCGATCAGATACCGCCCTAGTTCTAACCATAAACGATGCCAGCTAGCGATCCGCCAAAGTTCCTCCGATGACTTGGTGGGCAGCTTCCGGGAAACCAAAGCTTTTGGGTTCCGGGGGAAGTATGGTTGCAAAGCTGAAACTTAAAGGAATTGACGGAAGGGCACCACCAGGAGTGGAGCCTGCGGCTTAATTTGACTCAACACGGGAAACCTCACCAGGCCCGGACACCGGAAGGATTGACAGATTGAGAGCTCTTTCTTGATTCGGTGGGTGGTGGTGCATGGCCGTTCTTAGTTGGTGGAGCGATTTGTCTGGTTAATTCCGATAACGAACGAGACTCTAGCCTACTAAATAGACGTACTTTATTACCGGCATCTCAAGGCCCATCGGCTGTATTGTTACTGAATGTTATTTGTATATTTTGTTTTAATATATTTATAATATGTATGATTGATAATATTCATTTATGTTTTTTATTTCTTTGGGGATAAATTTCTATGTGTAATTACTTAATCTGCATTAATGATATATTTAACATGATACATTAACTAAAGTGACATCAGTTTTTTGATGTGGTTTTTACTGCCGGCGTACAAATAATTCTTCTTAGAGGGACAGGCGGCTTCTAGCCGCACGAGATTGAGCAATAACAGGTCTGTGATGCCCTTAGATGTTCTGGGCCGCACGCGCGCTACACTGAAGGAATCAGCGTGTTTTCCTCTGGCCGAAAGGTCCGGGTAACCCGCTGAACCTCCTTCGTGCTAGGGATTGGGGCTTGCAATTATTCCCCATGAACGAGGAATTCCCAGTAAGCGCGAGTCATAAGCTCGCGTTGATTACGTTCCTGCCCTTTGTACACACCGCCCGTCGCTACTACCGATTGAATGATTTAGTGAGGTCTTCAGACTGGTGCGCGGCAATGTTTTTAAAAGACATTGCCGATGATGCTGGAAAGATGACCAAACTTGATCATTTAGAGGAAGTAAAAGTCGTAACAAGGTTTCCGTAGGTGAACCTGCGGAAGGATCATTAACGAAATATAACAAAACTTGATTTTTGTGATTTTTTATATATATTAATGTTTTGTTAAAATATTTTGTTTATAAATTCCTTATATTTTTATGTAAGTAAAAGAAAAATTTACTTTTTTTCTATAACTTACTTTATAAAATATATAATTTTTATAATATAAAAATTCAGGGGTCTAATATCAAAGACAGCAAACTCCGTCATTTTTTGAAATTGAGATATTATAACGTCTCCTATAAGAATATGAATCACTAACAAATTAACAAAATTATTCAAACCAAAGACAGCAAAATCCCCTTAAAAACAGTGTTCAAATTTATGTGAAAATATCAAAAGCAGCAATCTCCAGCAGGGTACAAAACCAAAACAGCAAACTCCATCTCAACCAATCAGGAATAAGAGCGGCTAATTAAATAGTATGGTGGATTAAACGTTTTTGGTGGCATAAGTGTTCATTATTTCTTTCGTTTTAAATAGTTTTACATTTAGTAATATAACTTTCAAATAAAAATTCATAAAAATGGAATTTCGTTGTGCTCCAGTGAAAAAAAAGTTTCGCTAAAAAACGAGCTAAGAACCCTGATAATTGGAAAGCAAATCAGGCTAAGTTATGCAGGTATGTAACATTTAAACCAGGGTTGGACTTCAGTGAGTGTTTGCAATAGGGATGGCGGTTTTTCAAAAATAATCGGTTTTCGGTTATTTCGGTTTATTTTATGCTCGGTTTAACCTGACGCTTTAAAAAACGGTTAAATCGCTTAAAATAACCGGTTTTCGGTTTTTTTCTAGGAAAAACAACACTTAAAGGCAAAAATTTTTTATTTTATAATTATATTTATTTTTAAACGAATTTAATACCGTAAATACCAACAAAACTAAAAATTAAGCAATTTAACGAGAAGAATAACTATCAACTAACAAAAATGCAAAAGCAAAGTATTGCTTTTACACAACAAAGAGCTATAGAAAACACAAATTTATTTAAAAAAAAATATAGAACTATTTGTCAATGTAATACGGTAAAACAAATTAACAAATAATTCATATATTTATTATGTAATTACTAAATATTCGATAGCGGTGAACGAAAATTTTATTCATTTTCCTAAATTTTTCATGATTTTCAAAAATTCTAGTAAATTACTGATTAATAAGCCATTTTGAAAGGTGAATGAAATTTTGATAACAATATCTGGTAAATTTGCTTGTTGCTTTCCTCTTTGTTTTATTTACTTGAATCTTGGTATTGGTCTGTCAGGTTGGACCGAGACATTAGAATTAGAGATTAGAATTTAATTTAGAGAAGTTAGAATAATAAATTAATTAATTATTATTATTTTTTTTTTTTGTAATAAAAACAAATCACCCACTGAATGACTTAAATTTTTAATTTTTTTTAAAAAATAAATTATCCGTTTTTATTTTCGGTTATTAACTAAAAAAAAACATCGGTAATAACCGAGTCAAAAAAATAACGGAAATAAACCGGTTAACCGGTTAAGGCAAAAAAACATTCGGTTTTTCTAACAATTTTGTATGAGAACCAAGGAATTGAAGAGCTTATTCCAAAAACAGCACTTGTCAAAAATTCAAATTTTTCAGTATAAAGAAATTATTGTAAGAACTATAATTGACAAAAGTTTTTTTTGTAGAACTGACAATATTACTACAATTGGCAAATGTTTGACAAATGTTTTTTTTGTAGAACTAACAATATTTTGTCAATATTTTGTTTGCTTATATCTCATGAGAAATAATATTTTTGGTGAAACCATTTAAACTATTACATAGATAGTTAAAAACGCCGTGAGCAGCGGGGCCCCATCACGGTAGTCGAATTTTCCCCTTCATCTTCGGTATTGAATGTCTACAAGCGAAATGTGATTGAAAGTCTACAACCGAATTGTCATTTTGTTGGTTTCAAAACTGGTGATGAGTGTTCGGCTGATTGAGGCTTTAAAAAAAGGTTTTAAGTATTTAAGGGCTGTATCTCAGTAAATTTCAATTTTGTGCCGAAAACAGGTAGCAGAAAAAAAGCCAACACAATTCGTACGAGGACATTCCTGCCCATGTTTATCCGCTAATTGCCTTTATGTTTTAGTTTTAAATATTAAAAAAGGACCTTCAATAGTAAACTGGAAGGCCTTTATAAAGATATTTTTTCTTTCCAAAAAAATCCAAAATTTCTATTTTATAAATACTAAAAATCCAAAATTCCTAATTTATAAATAAACAGTGACTTCAATAACATTTTTAAATTACTTAATATGTATGTATTTCATTTGTCATAAAAGTAAGTTCACTTTTTTTTAAATTTTTTAAAATTACTATTCGCCTACTTGTATTTAGAATAAACATAATGCTTTTAAAACACATTTAACAATAGCATTCAATTCCGATGTAAAAATGGGAGAAGTGGGTGGAAAAGTGATGTGGACTCCCTACAAAGTACTAGCTGGATACTAACTGAATACACGTACAAAATTTCAGCCCTCTAGGTTTCCTTATGGAGTCTCTAGACGTGTTAGAAAACAAGCAAAAAAATTAAGGAAATATTGGCGTAAAAATCGTGGGGGTAAGGGTTAAAAGTTGAAACCTCCAAAAAACAGTGTCTGGCTATTAGCTTAACCTGTACACCAAATTTCAGCCCTCTAGGTTTATTTGGGGAGATTTTGACCCGAACGAAACTGTTAAAAAACAAGAAAAATCATGTTCTTTTGGGTATAAAAATGGTGGGGGTAGGGGTTAAAAGTCGAGACCCCCAAAAGGCACCCCCTTGATACTAACTCAATCCGAATACAAAATTTCAGCCCTCTAGGTTTATTCGGGTGACCTGTGCGAGCGGTACAAACTTCGAAAACGTCGAAAATGCATGAAATTGTAGCTTAAAAATGAGGGGGGTGGGGGTAAAATATTAAAACCTCCAAAAAGCACAACCTAGGTACGAACTTTATCAACACACCAAATTTCAACCCTCTACGTTAATTCTGGGGGGCTGGGGGCCTGTTAGATCCAGCGAAAATCGTTTTTCCCCCCTCTACTCCCACCATATCATCCTAGGAAGCTGAATTTTGGATATGTTGTAGATAATTGACCGAAACATTATTTAAAACCGGTTTGAAAAAGTTTTATTGCTTTTCCGCCCCCCACCACCCCCTTAAAGGTCGGGTCAGAAAAAAAATTTGCCCAAAATTTGACCCCACTTTGATAGTATGAGGTGCCTCGAAAATGAGCCCCATTTACCAAATTTCATCTCTTAACTTCCATAGGGGGGCCCTACACAAATTAAAAGGTGGCGGGAAAATATATATATATATATATATATATATATATATATATATATATATATATATATATATATATATATATATATATATATATATATATATATATATCAGACATTTTTTTTTCTACATATTCGTGTTCTACGGGTCCGAAAACGGATAGCGCCCCTACTCTCGCCTCTCGCAGCTCTTATCGTATAGACTGTATAAGTCTAATTTTTCGGAGAAAATTCGACTAAAAAATCTATAGGATGGCGTCATTATTAGAATTTTTTAAAAAATTGACATGTGTTGTTTTTGGAATAAGCTCTTCAATTTTTTTTATTTTATTTAAAAAAAAAAAATTATTAGTAAAAGGAATTGTACTTTGTTTATAACGTTTGTAAAGTTTATTAATTAACAATCATTTTTGTACATTATGTAAAGAAATTTCAAATAAATAGTTGATTACTGAAATTTAAATAGCCGAGGTTTAAATTGTTAGTCCGGATCTGTTCGTTGCTGTGACGTTGTACAAAATTAGGATACTAACAAAAACAGCAATCTCCTCGGACATGCAAAACAAAAATAGCAAACTCCGTGCTTAAATATCAGAAACAGCAATATCCAAATTATTTCCTCCTATAAAACTGTAAGCACACTGTATTGTGCCTTTTTTTGCTACTTTCTTAAAATAAATGAATCTTTTATTGTTATAAAATCTTTTTAACCATGCTTTACAGCTCAGAACTCATACAGAACATTTTTCGTTTTTTAATGAGAAAGATATCGGTGGCAGTTTGCTGTCTTTGATATTAGACCCCTGAATTATAATATTGTAATAAATAAACACGTATTTGGATACCAATTTTTAATATATTAAATATATTATTGGTTATAAAGTTTTACATCCAAATGTTAATTTGATTTTTTAATTTTTTTTTGATATGTGTTTATTTTTATATATCAATATATAAATTTTTTTTTTTTTTTATATTAACAATATTAAAAATTTATTGAATCTATATAAAATAAATAGCATATTCGTAAAATAACAAAACAAGTTATTTTCAATATGTCTTATTTATAATATAGTTATTTAATAAATGAGTTTTCTTTAAAAAAAAATTTTTTTTTTTTTAATGTTTTGTCAAATAAACAAGCAAGCACTGTATCTAATAAAATTTTATTAAATATTATTATTTATTCATTTATACAAATGTAAGTCAATATAAAACAAACAAAAAAATTGTTTTTTTATTGCAGTCTTTTTATTATTATTTTATAATAATAAAAAAAGTATAAATTTTTATTTAATATAAATATTTTTTAAAATTTAATAATATAAAGATTACCCTGAACGGTGGATCACTTGGTTCGTGGGTCGATGAAGAACGCAGCTAATTGCGCGTCAACTTATGAACTGCAGGACACATGAACATCGACATTTCGAACGCACATTGCGGTCCTTGGATACTGTTCCCGGACCACACCTGGCTGAGGGTCGTATACAATAATATATTAAAAGATTATTTTTAATAAAAGATAATATATTTTTTAAAATATATATCTTATAAATAATAAAATGAATGTTCGTATATTTTTTTAATTTATACGTCATTCTAAATTATATGATGTTTTTAATGTATGTATTTTTAATATTATTTTTCTATATCTTACTTATTATAAATGTGTAAGAATAAGAAAATCAAATAATACATCACATCATTTTAATTTAATAAAAATGAAACAATATTTTCTAAAAAAATATAAAAATAAATTTAAACACATATAGTAATGAAAACCAAAAATTATTCATGTATATATGTGTTTTAAATATCTAATTATTTTTATTTTATGAAAATATGAAATAACGAAATAATTTATTTCTTATTAATTTTCATATAAATATTAAATGATAATATTTAAAAATTTAACATAATAACATAAGATAAAATTTTTTGGTTTAAGTAATAGTGTTTTTATTTTTCCAAAATAAAATTTTTATTATATTTATAAAGAAAATATCAAAAATTTTTTTTTTTATTTTATTTGTTTATAATTGCGACCTCAGAGTAGGTGAGATTACCCGCTGAATTTAAGCATATTATTAAGCGGAGGAAAAGAAACTAACTAGGATTCCCTTAGTAGCGGCGAGCGAACAGGGAAAAGCCCATCACTGAACCCCATGGCTAAATAAAAATGGTCATTCGGGGAATGTAGTGTTTGGGAGGATCCATAATTTTTTATATAACCTGTTATTTTATGTAATAAGTCCAAGTCCATCTTGAATGGGGCCATATACCCAGAGAGGGTGCCAGGCCCGTAGTGACTATATACTGAATAACAGGTGGATCTCTCCTTAGAGTCGGGTTGCTTGAGAGTGCAGCTCTAAGTGGGTGGTAAACTCCATCTAAGGCTAAATATAACCACGAGACCGATAGCGAACAAGTACCGTGAGGGAAAGTTGAAAAGAACTTTGAAGAGAGAGTTCAAGAGTACGTAAAACCGTTCAGGGGTAAACCTGAAAAACCCGAAAGGTCGAAAGATGAGATTCATTTACTTTTTATCGTATATTAACCAACTTGTATTTGTTAGTGACAAAATTTATTATTATTATATATTATAATTTTTTATGGTATATTTATAATTTATAAAATTATTGCACTACTATATGTTGTGTATAATAACGAGGTATGCACTTCTCATCTTGTAGGACGTCGCGACCCGTTAAATATTGATTTATGAAATATTTTTGTGCATTGTATATTATATTATAAATTTTTATTTATTTGTGTAATATATGCCTATATTATCTAATTAATTGTTTGACGGTATAAATATTCATAATATAAGATTAAGTGTAAAAATTTTTTTTTTTACACGTTCATTACCTAAAACGAGTATATATGGGTTTTATTAGGTTTTTTATATTTCTTAATAAAACAAATGATTTTATTTGGTTTTTATACCAATAAATCATACCATATTACTGTCAGTTTTTAGGTATTAATTTGAACAATAATCTTTTTGTCAGCGACGCTATAGCTTTGGGTACTTTCAGGACCCGTCTTGAAACACGGACCAAGGAGTCTAGCATGTGCGCAAGTCATTGGGAATAAAATATTTTTTCATCGAAATATTAATAAATTTTATGAAACCCAAAGGCGAAATGAAAGTAAAATAATTTTTTAAAAAAAAATTTTTTTTTTTTATTATAAATTTGAGGGAGGATATATTTTTATTATGTTAAGATATTTTTATCAGGTAGCAGTAAATAACTTATTGAGTCAGCATTTGAAGAAATATAAATGAATATATTGAAGATTAAAGAACACAAAACAGATTAAATATTACATAGAAAACATTTGTGACATGTACGTAACTTGAACACAGAGAAAAGAGAGAGTAGACAGTACTACTCTAAACAAAATTAGAAAAATATATTCTTATACTTGACTAACGTGACGTAACGAATTTGGCGGAAAGATTTAAATCTAACACCTCCCTCTCAAATCGTACGTCACTGAAACATAATATTTTTCAGTCCTAAATTATTAGTACAGAGTTCGTGATTAACACGAGGTAATGGCTTTGTTAAAACATCAGCCACCATTTCTTGCGTTGGAATGTGTTGCACGTCCACCAGTCCATCCTTGATTGTACTTCTGATATGATGAAACCTTATATCAATGTGCTTAGTACGTTTATGAAATACTGGATCTTTGGCTATACATTCAGCACCTCTATTATCAGTGAACACTGTAATTTTACTCAATTGATTGAGACCAATTTCCATCAATAGGCTTTTCAAATGGATTGCTTCTTTTAAAGCTTCAGATAAACTGACATATTCAGCTTCTGTGGTTGATAGAGCAACTCTTTGCTGTTTCTGTGATCTCCAGGATATAGCTGCATTGCTTAATATGAAAACATATCCTGTGAAGGAGCAGCGATCAGTGGGATCACCTCCCCAATCAGCATCTGAATATCCAACTACTGGTTTATTTGATTTAGTATAGACTAGACCTAAATCTTTGGTTCCAGCAAGGTATCTAAGTACCCTTTTTGCCCTGACTATATGCCATCGTTTAGGGCAACTTGTGAACTGTGCCAATCTTGCCACGGTGTTTGATATATCTGGTCTCGAAGACACCGATAAGTACATTAAGGCACCAATGAGTTCACGATATGGGAATTTTTCATTCACCTCATTATCATTACTTGAGCTATTATTTGATTCATAAAATTTAAGTTCAGACGGTGTAGAGACTGTATTACATTTGCTCATTCCAAACCGTTGTATAATATCTAAGATATAGCTTCTTTGGTTAATAACTATTTTATCTTTGGTTTGACTTATTTCAAGTCCTAGACACGACTTTGCTAATCCCAGATCTTTGACTTCAAACTTAGCTGCAAGTCCTCTCTTAATTTCTTCTATCCATTTTGTACTTTTAGATGCAATCAGAATATCATCTACATAAAGTAACAGGAACATAACATCATTATCACGTCTTGCATAATAAAGACATGGTTCACCTATGGTTGGAGTTAATCCTAGACTCTTTAATCTTGCATCAATAGCCTCATTCCATTTTCTTCCACCTTGACGAAGTCCATATAAGGCTTTGTTGAGTCTACATACATCACCACCGGTTTTGATAGCCTTTAACAACTTATTAGCTTTGCATGCGATATTTTTGTCAGCATCATTAGCTATCTTTTTCAGCATATCTTCCAGCATGTCGGGCATCTCCATAATAACTTCTTCATCAAGAACACCATTTAAGTAGGCTGTCACAATATCAACTTGATGTACCTGTAGTCCATACGTAGCGGAAATAGCCATCAAAAGGCGAATAGTTTGTAGCCTCGCTACTGGAGCAAATGTTTGGTGATAATCTACTCCAAATCTTTGACTATACCCTTTTGCAACAATTCGGGCTTTGAATCTTCCAATTAACTTATCAGGTTGATACTTCTTCGTGAGAACTACTCGAGATCCAACGACATTTTGACCATCTTTATATTTTATAATATCAAATGTGTCATTTTTTATTAAACTGGTTATTTCAGACTGGATTGCGCGTTCCCAAGCATCCTTTTCTTCACCATTTAAGGCCTCACTAATTGACATTTCTGCTACACCGGCAAATTTTTCATTATCGTCGCCTTCTCCATCGATAAATACATCATCATCACCAATATCTTCATTTGGAGTACTATCTCCACTTGCCTGTGATTGAAATATTTTTCGAGGACGACCTCTACGACCAGTACGGTGTAACGTAGGTCTACCTCGACCCCTTGGAGGTTGTAGGTTCAATGGAACTGAAGCAGGTGTTTTAAGCTGAGTTGAAGAACTGCTACTTGACTTAGTACTTTTTCTTTTGGGACTTTGAACACTTGAGTTACTTTTCTTCGGACTAGGCGCTACAGAAGGTACATTTATATCAACTGCCTGTATTGCACCATCACTATCACTTGAAGTATCTTGATTATCAGTATCTTGTCCATCTAGAAATTCTTCTAATACATCATCTTCGCTTGAATCTGGAACGTTTTTCACGAATTTTACATCTCGGGCAATCACTACTTTTCTTTCATCAGGTAACCACACCCGAAATCCTTTAGCTTCTCGAGGATATCCAACAAAAATTCCTCTTGTTGATCTAGGAGCAAATTTATCTTTTGTAGGAGTTTTATCCAGCACATATACGGTAGATCCAAAAATATGTAGATTTGATAAATCAGGTTTTTCACCTTTTAATTTTTCATAGGGAGACATTCCACCAAGAGCAGACGTAGGCGATCTGTTACGAATATAACAAGCTGTGGCTACAGCATCAGCCCAAAAAGCTTGAGGAAGTTTTGATTGCACCAACAGACATCTGGCCATCTCAATGATTGTACGATTGAAACGTTCTGCCACTCCGTTTTGTTGTGGAGAATGTGGAACAGTTAATCTACGCTGAATCCCATAACTTTTAAGTAAATTATTAAAATCATTGCTACAATATTCTCTACCATTATCAGACTGAAGACACTTGATACTTTTTCCTGTCTGATTTTCCATGTGACTTTTATACATTTCAAAAGCTGATATTACTCCACTTTTTCTTCCTAACAAATATATTTCCGACCATCTTGTAGCATCATCAATGAAGGAAACAAAATATTTGGCTCCATTTAGTGATTGTACTCTTGTTTTACCAACAACATCAGTATGTACAATCCTTAAAATCTCTTTGCATGGAGATTTGCCTTTTGTATAAGGTAAACATGTCATTTTTCCTCTAATACAAATATCACAATCTGGAACTTCTACTTTTCCAGCATCCAACCCCATGGTATCTTTAATTAGCTTGGCCACGTCCCTGAAGTTTAAATGACCTAACTTCTCGTGCCATTCTAGGAGATCACTTCGACTCACCATAGCAGATACCTTAGCAAACTGGGAATTCTGTGAAAGAAAATATAAATTATTCTTTCGAATTGCACTGAGCCTTACCTGGCCATTTGGATCCATAATCTTTGCAGAATCTTTAGTAAATAGAACACTGTGACCCTTATCAGTAATTTTGGCCACTGACATCAAGTTTGATCTCAAATCAGGAACATATAGGGTATCTTTTAGTTCAACCACCCGTGGGTATCCTTCACGATCCATAGGAATAACAACATTTCCGCATCCTTGAACAGTTGTAGATGAATTGCTTGCTAAATTCAGAGTACCACAAGTTGATTCCTCCAGAACTTCAAACTTTTCTCTGCTGTTGCATAAATGACTAGTACATCCACTATCTAATATCCAAGGTTCACCGGATAGCAAATTGCATTCACCAATATTGTGAGCTATAGCACCAAAGCATATTCCATATGACTCATCTGCTTTGTTTGCAGCTTGTTTCTTTGGACTGCGTTTATTTGACTGACTAGATTTGCTTGATTCCTTGCACTCTGGAGATTTATGACCAAGTTCTCCACAAGTATAACATCGGATCTTACTTTGTTTGGATTTAGCACCATTTTGACTACCCTTTTTGTATTTTGATCCTTTTGAGTTGCTTTTGATTGCCATTGCTCCTGCAGCTTGAACTAATTCATCATTACTTTGAGCTTCAGCATGCTCCAATATCTTTGTTTTTAATACATCAGCAGATGGCAACTCATCACGAGCTTCAATTGCAAGCTTGAACTGCTCAAAACTAGCAGGTAAACTATATAATAAAGCAATTGATACCACATCTGGATGAAAAGTAATCTTCATTGTAGCTAACTTATCTAAAGCACCAAAAAATCGACGAATATGTTCTCTTGTATCACCTCCTTCTTGAAGTTTTGTAAATAACAATGTTTTTAACAATTGTACCTTCTTCAAAGGTCCTTTAGGAGCAAAAACAGACTCCAATCTGAGCCATACATCTCTGGACGTCGCACAGTCACCAACATGATGTAGTTCATCAGCTCCAATTGATAATATTAGATCAGCTCTAGCTATCTGATCTTTTTCAAGCCAATTTCTACGCTCTACATCTCTTGAAGCAGCATCGGCTCCACTTAGACTTGAAGGAATAACATTACTTCCATCAACATAACCCCAAACGCCATTCTTCACAAGCATAGCTTGGGCGTGGATTTTCCAGGAATCATAGTTGTCCTTCTTAAGTTCACAAATCTTGATAACACTCATTTTTATATTTTTCAATTATTTGACGGCACGTGTTAATGTAACCTCAAATTTTGCCTAACCAATTTTTACCAGTTAAATTGCTCCTGGGCCCATAACCTGTTAAGATATTTTTATCAGGTAGCAGTAAATAACTTATTGAGTCAGCATTTGAAGAAATATAAATGAATATATTGAAGATTAAAGAACACAAAACAGATTAAATATTACATAGAAAACATTTGTGACATGTACGTAACTTGAACACAGAGAAAAGAGAGAGTAGACAGTACTACTCTAAACAAAATTAGAAAAATATATTCTTATACTTGACTAACGTGACGTAACGAATTTGGCGGAAAGATTTAAATCTAACATATTATGTATTAAATATCGCACTCCCAGGGCATCTTATATTATTCTTATAATTTTTTTATAATTTTTATTATGAATAAAGGTGCACCTAGAGCGTACACGCTGGGACCCGAAAGATGGTGAACTATGCCTGGTCAGGACGAAGTCAGGGGAAACCCTGATGGAGGTCCGTAGCGATTCTGACGTGCAAATCGATCGTCGGAACTGGGTATAGGGGCGAAAGACTAATCGAACCATCTAGTAGCTGGTTCCCTCCGAAGTTTCCCTCAGGATAGCTGGCGTTCATCATTCAACGAGTCTCATCCGGTAAAGCGAATGATTAGAGGCCTTGGGGCCGAAACGACCTCAACCTATTCTCAAACTTTAAATGGGTGAGATCTCTAGCTTGCTTAAAATCATATATTGATTTTATTTTTAATTTTATATATATGTGAAGCTATGAGAATAATATTTTTAATTAAATAATATTTATGGATCAGAATGCCAAGTGGGCCACTTTTGGTAAGCAGAACTGGCGCTGTGGGATGAACCAAACATAGAGTTAAAGCGCCAAAATCGACGCTTATGGGATACCATGAAAGGCGTTGGTTGCTTAAGACAGCAGGACGGTGGCCATGGAAGTCGGAATCCGCTAAGGAGTGTGTAACAACTCACCTGCCGAAGCAACTAGCCCTGAAAATGGATGGCGCTGAAGCGTCGTGCTTATACTATATCGTCAATTGTTATTATAGATATTTATTTTTTTTATAAAAAAATTTTAAATATCATGAAAACTTGACGAGTAGGAGGGTCGCGATGGTGTGCGCGGAAGGATTGGCCGTGAGGCTGTCTGGAGCCGCCATCGGTGCAGATCTTGGTGGTAGTAGCAAATACTCCAGCGAGGCCCTGGAAGACTGACGTGGAGAAGGGTTTCGTGTGAACAGCCGTTGCACACGAGTCAGTCGATCCTAAGCCCTAGGTGAAAACCGATGTTAATGTTGATGTGTTTTAATAAATTATATAATTATTTTTATAAATAATTATTATTTAAAATAATAAAATTTTATAAAATAAATAAATAAATAATAAATAATTACATCCATTGGGCGAAAGGGAAACCGGTTCCTATTCCGGTACCCGGCAGCGGAACCGTATATAAGTCGGGCCCTCATTCACATTATATATGTGTATATGAGTGTTCGTCGGGGTAACCCAAAGAGGCCTGGAGACGCCGTCGGAAGATCCAGGAAGAGTTTTCTTTTCTGCATGAGCGTTCGAGTTCCCTGGAATCCTCTAGCAGGGCGATAGGGTTTGGAACGCGAAGAGCACCGCAGTTGCGGCGGTGTCTGGATCATTCCCTCGGACCTTGAAAATCCAGGTGAGGGCCACGTGGAGGTGTCGCGCCGGTTCGTACCCATATCCGCAGCAGGTCTCCAAGGTGAAGAGCCTCTAGTCGATAGAATAATGTAGGTAAGGGAAGTCGGCAAATTAGATCCGTAACTTCGGGATAAGGATTGGCTCTGAGGACCGGGGCGTGTCGGGCTTGATTGGGATGTAGGTTATGGCTAACGTGCCGGGCCTGGGTGAGGTGATACCATATTACCTACTAAATGTTATACATATGTTTTGTAAATTTTATTTATTAAAATAATAAATAATTATAATGTGTGTATTTATGTATTATATAGAACAATTATTGGAAAAATCGATTTTATTTGTAATTATATTTAATTATTGTATGGTACAGTACTGATATATAAAAATCTGATTTTTTATTTTTGTTATTTTATTAATATGTACTCCATAAGAATAATTTATAAATTACATAATTTTCTAAGTAATTAGTTATTATGTGTATAATAAATGAATATTTGGGGATTTAATATATATTTGATAATAATCATTTATGTAAAATGATGGCTAAAGTTTTTATATACAAAGGCTGTATTATTTATATAATAAAACTAAATATGATTTATTTATAATAATTTCATTAAAAGTTTTTTCATTTGTTCGAAAAATACTTTACATATCTATGTAATTATTGAAAATTTTTTAAATTATTATTTACTTGTATGCTATTAATGAATTAGTTTTGGGTATATGTTTTTGTGGATCCGAACTCGGTCCCGTGCCTTGGCCACCTACGGAACTTTCTTGCTGCGAGACTTTACTCAACATATATATCATATAATTTTTATATTTATATTTTTATTTATTTAATTATATTATATTAAAATGAAAAATATATATGCGTAAATGTTCTCTTCGGCCGCCATTTAACGGTTAACTCAGAACTGGCACGGACTAGGAGAATCCGACTGTCTAATTAAAACAAAGCATTGCGATGGCCCCAACGGGTGTTGACGCAATGTGATTTCTGCCCAGTGCTCTGAATGTCAACGTGAAGAAATTCAAGCAAGCGCGGGTAAACGGCGGGAGTAACTATGACTCTCTTGGGTCTCGGTGCGGAGTCTCTCCTAGGCACCAGCTAATCGTCGTGTGTCTGTGTCGCCAATGAGGGGACACACACACACGGCGATTGGTTCCTTACGCACCTCCTCGTGGTGAGACCTGGGCAACGACATGTGTTCGGCAAGCGTAAGGCAGAGAACAGATGGGGGACTAGCCATCCACCATTCTAGGTCCATATGGCTCCTAAAAACGACGATATGGCCTCGGCCCGCGGGGACCACGTTCCCGGTACCTCGCGGGAAATTCAGGGGAACATTGATGACGGCCCGGACTACCTTATTAAAGTTCCCTTTGCACAAAGAAACTGTTCTATATGCGTCAGCACAAACAAGGGGAACTATATACATCTGAGTCTGGTAGACGAAGAAAGCCATTTAAAACAGCGTCACCCACTGGTGAGGGTGACGTACGTCTGCCAGACCTGCGGCAAGAACTATCTGAGGAGGCATGCCGCGCTGACGCACCTGCCCAAATGCCCTGGTGGGGACATTGGAAACTTGGAGGGCGTCCAATGTCCTAACTGTGAACTTAAATTTGTTAGTAAAAGAGCTGTAAGTACACACCAGAGGCATGCACACCCTGAGGAAAGAAATATAGCAAGGCAAGAGAAACCTCAGGCTGTGCTCGTCCCTGCTCCTCGTCAGAACCGTCGACGAAGCTGGACCGACGAGGAGCTACAACTATTAAATGATTTAGACCAAAGATTTACGAATGAAAAGAATATAAACGCCAAAATTGGCGAAATTTTAACAACCAAGACAACTCAACAAATTAGGGACAAAAGGGCAGAGATAAAGAGAAAGGAACAGCGCACACTGGGGCGTGCGTCTGGCGAGGATACCCTAGGTCCAGAGGGTCCTCCCCCTGCCGAACCTCAAGGTACCGATCCACCACCAGAGCCTCCAATCGGACCTGCAGGGAAGCAATCACCCGCCGATTTAGGTGTCCCGGCGGTGCTGATTGAGGATGTTGATGAAGGGGCCCAGTCTACTATCAATTGGGCAGTGGAATTACTAGAATCCACCTTGGCGGAATACGATTTTAATACCACCAAGCCTTCATTACATCCCGTGGAACGCCAGCTTCTACAGCTAATTGATTTTACCACTGTTAACCACGGAATTTTATCACAAAGACTAATCGATGACACGTATGAATTAATACACGAGATTTTAATTAATCATCCTGACAATAAAGAGAAGCGGCGTCCAAGAAAAAGGGGAACGGGCAAAAGGGCGCAACGAAAGTTTATCTATGCCCGTACACAGGACATCTACAACAAAAGTCCAGGCCAACTCGCGAAACTGGTGCGCGAGAATGTGTCCGTGTGGGAGAGACCAGTTTGTCCCCTCACTGGCCTCGAGGTGGAACAGCATTACAACGAAATCTGGGGTAAGACTTCCGACCCCGTTGTTCCAGCCTCTTATAAGCTGCAGGAGCATACGCCGAAGCAGCTTGACGACGTTTGCCCCCGTATTACTTTAAAACAGGTGCGCAAACGTGTCGCCCGCACGAAGAAAGACACAGCCGCCGGGCCAGATAATATCTCGGTGAGAGCGCTCAACAGCCCGGTGGTTTTAAGACTCCTCCATCTCTTCTTCAATATACTTCTTTCTACCGGAAAGACACCAGTGAGATGGACCGGGAACCGAACGACACTCCTCCTGAAAGAAGGCAAAGACCCTACGAAAGTGGGGAGCTATAGGCCAATTACAATATCATCTATCGTATCAAGAATTTATTGGGGAATTATTGATGAATCCCTGAGGAGGGTCGTTCGTTTCTCTCCCCGCCAGAAG